>CM040123.1:150493810-150918003 GCA_022559845.1 Amorphophallus konjac
CTGCGGAATAAATGCAACTCGGATGCGTACCTGCCAGGAGAGTGACGGACGAAGGCCACTGCGTCAGAGAGAAATAACGGTCGGAGACCAGACCGCCATAAATAATGTAACGCAGGGGTTCCGGACCGTCGTAATAGCCAGGGGACCAAAAACAAACTGAAGTAACAGGAAAACCCGTGAAAGCTCACACCACAAAACACAAGCGACGGCCTGATGTCCCTGCGTCACACCACTGTAACGCGCCGAGACAGGGCCGTCTTATGATTCAGAAAACCAGAAAGACGGGCAATAACAAAGGGATCAAAAGACAACTGAACAAACGGATGATGGCAAGTTTAAACAAGAATCAGAAGCACGATTGGCACTAGTTGTCCACCGTGATCGCCAAAAAATTATCTGTTGATCGTTTGTTTGCCTATCTTTGATCTTACTTTTGAGGTCTGCTAAGTAATATGGCAAGATGACAAACAAGCAATCAAAGATCTGCTCAAACCTATGAACATGTGAACATGAACCTAGGCAATCATAGCTAGCTCTAGCATGGGCATGCTATCTCAATCAAATTACGCTAAGGAAAAGGAAAAACACACGCCGGGGCGTGGAGCAAGGAGTAAATAAAAACACACCACTAGGGGTGGAACAAGCAAGGAAATAAAGATGTGATGAAGGAAATAGCTATTGCCCAGCACTAAGGAAAGATGTGATCGCCACCAAAGTAAACACAAGTCAAAGACTCGAATATACCTTGGAAATAGGAGGATGAAGCACCCGCCCACGGGAGAGAAAACCAAAGAAAGCCTGCAGATCAGCTTGAAAGTGACGGCCAGAGACCCGTGCGTCGCTTATAAATAACGGTCCCACCCTAGACCGCCAGAAGAGAGTGACGCTCCTAAACCAGACCGTCAGACAACCTGCAGTAGTAAAGCTTGAATTCTTTTAACTCCAACTCTTCCAGCCGGCTAGAAGACTTGGGCCTCGTGCTAATGAACCTGTAAACCTGCCAAAGAAATAGAAAGACAAGACAAGACAACCTCAATCAACCCTCTTCACAAGCATAGCATCAATTCTTAAAGAACTTAAGAACATCAAAAGGAGAGGGAATTACCGAGGAGTTTTGGTTTTTTAACCCCTCTGGGCGTTTTCAAAAGTTGGGAGGATGTTTGTATGCTTAAAACAACAGTGAAAAAAACGTGGAGGAGGAGGAGGGACAATGCTCTGTTTAAAAGGACCAAGGAAGAACTCAAGCATGCAAAGATGAACTTGAAAGATCAAAAACAAAAGTACTCCCTTGACTGGAAGATGGATTGACGTGGGAAGCAACTCCTCCTGGATGAAGATGGCTCCTGGGTTCGGCAGCACTTCGTCGTGAATCAAAAATCTCCCCCCTTGATTATGAAATCAAAGGTTCTATTTATAGACCTTCAAAACTCATGGGTCGAGTTGAAGATAAATCAGCCAAGAAAGGAGGATAATCCTTAGCAAATCTTTGAGGATAATATCAACAAGAGTCCAAAGAAACAAACGAGAGGTCCTGAGGATTAGAATTGAAGGAGATAACGCCAATCCAAAACCCTATCTCGTCCACGGAGTAGCAGAGAAAAGGCCTGAACTGTCAGGACTCTCTGAAGGAAGTAACGGTTGCACGATAGACCGCCACTTGGAAGTAACGCATCAAGGCATGACCGTCATTTTCAACCCTATCCAAAGGATAAGCTCGACGGGAAGAAGATCTAAACAATAGGACTCTGCAAGTAAGTAACGGCCAGGGAAAAGGGCGTCATAAGAAAAAAACGGCTAGAGAGTAGACCGTTATTATCAAAGGACAACGAGGCCCTAAGTCTTGGGACTCTTCAAAGAGTAACGGCCTAGGCTTCATGCGTTATTATGAAATGACGCGCCTAGTCAAGACCGTTATTATCATTGATTTTCAAGAAAATAGAATGGAGGGATTGCCAAGCTCTTGAACAAAGTGCCACCAGGAACCAGGTCTAATCCAGGAATTGAGACCCAGAAAACAGGCTTCAACTGATTAAAAGGAATTCAATGAAGAGTGAACAACTCAGAGCATCATATTGAATAAATAAGGAGATGACCCGACTTATTGGGTATAAAACGGGTGTCAACAACGTTGTGTCTCATGCAAGTCTATACATTGTCTGTCAGCACTTACAAGTCTATACATTCTTGGCAGTTCAGCGTCTCATGCAGTGTCTCATGCAAGTCTGTACATCGTCTGTCAGCGCTTACAAGTCTAGACAGTCTGCTCAAGTATATACACTCGCATGCTAGCTAGTCTGCACATTGTCACAAGTCTATACATCCATTTGTAATGTTCATACTTTGCTTGATATAGTCTGCATTACACCTATTCAAGTCTATACATTCAGTCTTCTATCGAACATGAAAGTCAATGCATGCTCACACATGTTGCATGAATGAAGTCTGTACAAGCTGTTACTCTAAAACTGATAACTCTATCTATCTGACTGACAGGTACTCTTCGTGAAGCTTAATGAAGGCTCGTGATCCAAGGATGGACGAGGTGCCCAGATTGTGACACGTGGAATGCAGCCCAGCCAGGATGCTGCCATGTGGTCGAAATTCCTCAGATCTGAAAAAAGCTCTGGGCGGGAAATGTGGAAGCCACACGCCCTCTTGCTTGTTGCTGCTATAAAAGAAAGTCTTCTTCCTCAGAAGAAGGCTGATCGATGAGGGGAAGGCTTGAGAGCAGAGAAGCTTGAAGCAGTAGAGAGCCATTGAGAGCAGAGAAGAAAAACCCACGATCCACAAAGAAGAAAAAGAGAAAGAAGAGAAGATTGAGAGAGATGAGTTGAGAGAGAGTTTGTTTGAGAGCTTGTTGATTGTTCCTCAGACTCTTGGTTCAGATACCAGAGCTGAGTTGCTCATTGCGTACTACATTCCCTGTTGGGATTTATTGTTTTCGTTTGCTTCTGTTTTTGTTTTCTTCGAACTCTTGTCTTCAAGCTGTGAGTCAGCGTTTGCAGAGGTGTTGCCTCTGGACGGGTAAGCTGTATTCCCCAGCGGGTTTGCAGAGGTGTAGCCTCTGGACAGGTGAAGATGTAATTCCTCAGTGGGTGAGACTTGGTCTCGGATAGCAAGCTGTGTTGCTCAGCGATTGTAGGATAAGCTGTATTGCCCAGCGAACGTAAGCTGTATTGCGCAGCAGTAAGCCACACTCGGGTTTGAGTGTGGGGTGGACGTAGGTCTGGAGGACCGAACCACCTAAAAATCTGGTGTGTCTAGTGTTTGTGTGATTTCTTGATCTGCCGTGTGGCAGCCTTTGCCGATTCTCTTCTTAGATCGTCTTTGGTTCTGCTCAAATCTATCATTTGAGTTAGTGATCGAGTCGATCTGATTAAATTCCGCATTAGAGCCTTATCTTGGTTTTATATTAGGCTATTGATCTATTCACCCCCCCTCTAGATCCACACTTTGTGGTGACAGAGTGCTTCCATCTAACATAACAGTTGGTATCAGAGCCTAACTCTTCTACAGGGACTTACCGCCCGAAGAGGAAAGGCACAGATGGATGCTAGAGGAATGATTGCTGAAGGACACTCAACCACCAAGCCCCCTTTCTTTGATGGATCGAATTATGCATACTGGAAGAACCGTATGTAAGTCTTCTTGAGGGCGGAAGACTACGAGATTTGGAAGGTAGTCAGTAAGAGGGACCTTATGAGCTATCCCCTAACGAGGATGTCTGGACCAAGGAAGAGATCAGAAGGTCCACTCTGAACTGGAGCGCCATAAATGCTATCCAGTGCTCTCTGCACCCCATAGAATTTTCTGGTGTATCGGCTTGCAGTTCAGCTAAGGAGATGTGGGATGCACTGGAAGTCATCCATGAAGGAACTTCTCAGGTTAGAGAGACGAAGGTGAATTTCCTAGTGTCAGAGTATGAAGCCTTCAAGATGAAGCCCAACGAGACCATCAAGGAGATGTACGCTCGATTGACAATCATTACTAACGGTCTCAGAGGTCTTGGGAAGACACAGACAGAATATGATATAGTAAGGAAGATTCTGCGTTCCCTGACTCATGTTTGGCACACCAAAGTTACTGTGATGGAAGAGTCAAGGGATCTGCGCAACACCAGGGCAGATGAGTTAATTGGTTCACTGATGGCGTATGAAATAAATCTTCCAAAGATAGAGGAAGCTGAGAAGAAGAAGAAACCAATTGCTCTGAAAGCTGGTGCCAGCAAATCCAGCCGATCCAGCTCTAGTGGATCATCATCCGAGGAGAGCCTGACTGGAGAAGATATAGAACGTAATGAGATGGCAATGATCACTAGGGAATTCAGGCGGTTCCTCAGGAAAGAAGGAAGGCGATTCAGCCGAAGGAACCATGGTGGCGGCCGACGGGATACAAGGTATAAATATAATCCTGCAAAGAAAACTGAAACTAATACATGTTACCAATGCAAGAAGACCGGCCATCTGAAAGCCGATTGTCCAGAGAACCAGAAGCACAAGGACAAGTCCAAGAGAAAGAACGCTAAAGGGAAAGCCATGGTGAGTACCTGGAGTGATGAGGATGAAGGCTCCTTCAGCAGCAGCTCAGACAGTGAGGGAGAAGCTGAAAAGCCCATTTGCCTTATGGCAACAAGCTCTGAAGACAGAGAGGAAGACTCAGATGAGGTATCCTCTCGATTTGATAATTTCACTATTGCTGATTGGGTAGATGCCTATCATGACATAGCTGATAAAGCAGATGGTATCAGAAAGGAAAATAGGCATCTAAGAAGAAAGATAAATTTCATGCAAAATGACACAACTCTAATTGATAAAATTGCATGCCTTGAATCTGAGAAAAATAAGCTGAAACTCACATGCTCTGAAATAGTAGAAATCAAGCATGAGTTAAAAGTCTCTAAAGAAGATAATGAGAGGTTAGAAAAAGAAACTGATGAATGGAAATTGAAAATACAGGAATATGAGAGTGAGATGAAAATTGTGAATGAAAAATATGAAGCTGTCCTAAGTGTGAACACAAAACTGAAGAAATCCATTGAAGATATTCATAAAGATAATGAGGACAAGCTGAAAATTATTGAGAAAATGACCCAAGGTTCAGACAACCTAAATGCTTTGTTAGGGTCAAAAGTCAATTTCAGGAAAGAGGGCCTTGGATTTAATTCTAGTGCAACAAAAAGTTTTGGAATGTAGACTATTTCATTTGTCGCACAAAAAGAGAAAGGACCTCTGATTAACATGCATTCAATAATTTCTGTTAATAAAACTGTGAATCTGAAGAAGCCCAGTGCTGAGGAGAAGGGCAAACAAAAGATTGGTGAGTCCAGTAGAGCTGGTACATCCAAGTCAAATCCTAAAGCTCAGTCTCAGGTTAGGGGTCAGCCTACATATGCATATAAACCCCATGCTAAGACCACCAAGTCTCCACCACCACCTCAATCTCAGAAGAAGACCCAACACACACCTGTGAATAGGTCAGCAGGGTCCAAGGTGCAGGGGAGACATAATGCATTTAGAGCTCAACCCAAACATTTCTATCAATCTAGAGCCCAGTCCTACTACACTGCATAGTCAACCTATCCAAATAAGTCAGGGTGGACTAGGACTAAGGGAAGGTTTACAGGTCATGGACATCAGGCTACACAGTCTTATAGACCTTACACCAGAAATTGGGTTGGTGGGTATGGCAATAGGACACCTAGGAACCAACATTTCTTCAGCCAGCCCAAAAACTACTATGACCACAATTTTGTGAATGCACCCTGGCCAAGGCACTGGCATAGAAGTAACAAAACTGTAAATAATCCTGCTGGTGCAAATAAGAAGAAACACAACAAAAAGAAATCCGAAAAATCCACTGAACAGAATTCTTTTAAACAAATGTGGATTCCTAAAAGCTTGCTTTCATGTTTTAACTACATTTCATCTGCTCAGGAGCCCAATCAGACTTGGGTTCCAAAATTCTCTACCTGATTGTGTGTGCAGGTATGCCTGGCAGCCAAGAACAATCTGTGGTACTTGGATAGTGGCTGCTCCAGGCATATGACAGGAGATAAGGCCAAGTTCTGCATGCTGACAGAGAAACATGGAGGCCTTGTCACCTTTTGTAGCAACACAAAGGGTAAGATTGTCGGGACATGTAAGGTAGGTAAGTGTACTACCTGTTGCATTGAAGATGTCATGCTGGTTGAAGGTTTAGCATATAATTTACTTAGTATCAGCCAGCTATGTGATAAAGGATATAAAGTTCTTTTTGACTCTCAATGCTGTAAAGTTTTTGAACCTGATTCTGAAATTGTTAAATTTTCTGGTAAAAGAATAAATAATACTTACATGATAGACTTAGATGATATACAACATTCTAACCTATGCCTTACTGCCAGCAGAGAGGACTTAGCATTCTTATGGCATCGTAGGTTAGGCCATGCTAGTTACACAGTATTGCATAAACTGAATAAGCATAGCATGGTTAGAGTATTTCCTGAGGTTTCCTTTAAGAAAGAAAATAAACTCTGTGATGCATGTGCTCAGTCCAAGTTAACCAGGAAGTCATTCAAATCTAGAACAGAAAATCTGTCCTCTAAACCCTATGAGCAGATACACATGGGCCTTTTTGGGCCAACCAGGTCTGTCAGCTTATCAGGGAGGAAGTATGGATTTGTCATGGTAGATGACTTCTCTAGGTACACTTGGGTATATTTCTTATCACATAAAAGTGTTGCATTCACAGAATTTCAGGAGTTCTGTCTTAAAATAAACCAGAAAATTGAAAATATTTTAACTGATCATGAAGGTGAGTTTGAAAACTCACAGTTTGATGATTTATGCAGGATAAATGGAATTCATCACAAGTTCTCCTCACCAAGAACACCCGAGCAGAATGGAGTTGTGGAGAGGAGAAACAGAACCCTAGTGGAGATGGGTCGAACACTCTTGGTTAAAGGTGGTCTGCCAAGGAAGTTCTGGGCTGAAGCTGTAAATACTGCATGTTATGTAATTAACAGAGCTATGGTAAGACCATCTACCCAGAAAACACCTTATGAGATCATAAAGGGTAAGAAACCTTCAATTGCTCATTTCAAGGTTTTTGGTTGTAAATGTTTCATTCACATAAATGATAAAAGAGACCTTGATAAATTTGAACCTAAAGGTGAACCAGGAATTTTTCTTGGTTATTCTGAAAACACCCGGGCATATAGAGTGTATAATCTGAATTCTAAATCTG
The DNA here is from genome assembly GCA_022559845.1 of Amorphophallus konjac. Classification (NCBI taxonomy): domain Eukaryota; kingdom Viridiplantae; phylum Streptophyta; class Magnoliopsida; order Alismatales; family Araceae; genus Amorphophallus; species Amorphophallus konjac. Next base: position 150,501,035 of record CM040123.1, read on the forward strand.
TTGAAGAATCTCCACATATTGTCTTTGATGAATTTTTGGTAAAGACTAATGATGGTCAATACAGGAATGAAGATAATGGTGATATTCTGAAAGAAGGGAATCCTGTAGACAAATCCAAAGATGAGGAAGAAAATGAAGAGCTTAATGGAGAAGAGCCTACAGTTCAGGGGGAGGTAAATGAAAATCATGATGATGAAATTGTCAACATTAGATATCTGAAAGATCATCCTATAGATAATGTAATTGGCAATTTGCATGACCCTCCTAGGACTAGAGGCCACATAAGAATTCAAAATGAACTGAATGCATATGCTTTTGTATCACATGTAGAACCCAAGTCCATTGACTGTGCTCTCAAGGATGTGCATTGGATTAATGCCATGCATGAAGAGCTCAATCAATTTGACAGGAATAAGGTGTGGCACTTGGTCCCACCTCCTGATCATGAGACAGTCATAGGGACTAAATGGGTCTTCAGGAATAAAACTGATGAATCAGGAAATGTGATTAAGAATAAGGCCAGACTTGTAGCTCAGGGGTATAATCAGGAATTTGGAATAGACTTTGAAGAGGCTTTTGCCCCTGTAGCCAAGTTAGAAGCAACCAGAATTTTATTCGCTTATGCATGTTCCCTAGGAATAAATCTTTAGCAGATGGATGTAAAATCTACTTTTCTGAATGGGGAAATCAGTGAGGATGTCTATGTGAGGCAGCCTCCTGGCTTTGAATGTTTAGACTTCCCCAATCATGTTTATAAACTTCGTAAAGCTCTCTATGGCCTTAAGCAAGCTCCTAGAGCTTGGTATGACAGGTTGAGCAAATTCCTCACAGATAAGAACTTCACAAGAGGTGTAGTTGATCAAACCTTGTTCACTAAGGTAAGTCATTCGGATATTCTTATTATTCAAATTTATGTGGATGACATTGTTTTTGGGTCAACTAACCCCAAACTGTGTGAGGAGGTTTCTCAGATTATGACTAATGAGTTTGAAATGAGCTCAATGGGTGAGCTCAAATTATTTCTTGGACTGCAGGTGACACAGTCAAAAGATGGAACCTTCATCTCTCAGTCCAAGTACATAAGGGATTTACTGAAGAAATATAAGATGGACAACCTCAAAGAAATAGCTGCTCCAATGGGTACCTCGACCAGCTTAGATGAAGATCCTCAAGGTAAACCAGTGGACCAACAGCAATATAGAGGTATGATCGGACCCCTTTTATATCTTACAGCATCTAGGCCTGATATTCAGTTTGCAGTGTGTTTATGCTCTAGATTTCAGGCTAGTCCTAAAGAGTCACATCTTAAATCTGTGAAAAGGATTTTTAGGTATCTACTAGGCACCCAAGAGCTTGGTCTTTGGTATCCTGCCAAGTGTGAGTTAGAACTTCTAGCCTACCCTAATGCAGACTATGCTGGGTGTCGAGTAGAGAGAAAGAGCACTAGTGGCTACTGTCAATTCCTTGGTGGCTGTCTAGTAACTTGGGCATCTAAGAAGCAACACACTGTAGCTTTGTCCACAGCTGAAGCTGAATACGTTGCAGCTGGTAACTGTGCAGCCCAAGTACTTTGGATCAAGCACCAACTGGCTGATTATCAAATAAAACTGGAATGTATTCCAATTTTGTGTGATAATACTAGTGCCATATGTTTAGCTAAAAATCATGTTCATCATTCTAGGACTAAGCACATAGAGATCAAACACCATTTTCTTAGAGATGCTGTTAATAAAAAGGAAATTGAACTGAATTTCATTGAAACTGAAAAACAAATTGCTGATATCTTTACTAAGCCATTAGGGAATGAAAGGTTCAAATTTCTTAGAAGAGAACTTGGCTTGTGTAAATTTCAGCATGATGAATAGAATTCAGTTGGTTTGAATATCTCGTTTTAAACTTGTTTGTCTGAATAAAATTCTGTGGCAGTTGAATAATGGATCAAACCTTGCATGCATCACATTCACATTCTTCATGACATATCCATTGCATAACATGCATATCATAACTACATGCATATAGACAGCGGGAGTGTTGTATGTAATTCAGAGAGGGTATCAACTTCATTGCAACTCAAATTCTTGTCTCTCGTGAATTCATTCATTCCTTGACCCTGAATGAGTTGAGTCTGACAATATGGCAATCTGTTAGTCAGTTCTAATTCTTAAGCAATAGAAAAGAGACTTCTTACTTTATAAGAATTTTAATTGCTTAAAGACTGACTTAATGGTTCAAATTTTATAATCTTTAGAGTTTAAAGATTGCAATCAGAAAATAAGAATGCTGATAATTGATAAAGCTCTCAACACCTATTTCATTACATGTCAGACAAAGTTAACTAAATCTGAAATCTGAAAACTCACCTGAAATCCTGTTAGAGAAGGCTAAGTATGTGTATTGTCCTTAAACAAGTTATTCTGAAACAAATAAAGGACAGCTAAGAAAATGTTGAAAATCTTGAAAAATATTTGAAAAATAATGTTGGCAGAGCAATGACTGGTAAAGCACTGAGAAACTGAGTGATCCATCAAAGAAATGGACAATACTTAAGTCATGAGGTGTATCAGTTATCTCTGTATAAATGATCAAAATAGTAAGGTGGTTTCACTGAGTACCTGGGGGTAACTGGCGTCTGATAAACGTGTACCCTCACACAAAAAAGTGTAAATCAGCTTTATTGAAATTGATCATAGGCAGAATGGTTCATTATGTTGAGTATCTAGGGGTACTGGCGTCTGATAAACGTGTACCCTTATGCAAAAAGACAAATGGTCCCTGAATGCCCTTAATAAAATAAAATTACAAATGTTGTTCCTTCAAAATAAAATTCAGATATGCCAAATTGTTTAATTTCAATACATGACCTGGTATCTCTTAACAAATTTTACTGAGTCTAAGAAAGTAAGATACTTTGAAACTGCATCTCGCATGTTCAAATGTGATTCTGGTTTATTGCATTTATCATGCACAGTAAACTTAACCAATGATTGTAGTGCATGAACTCTATTTTTCATAACCTTCAAACTAGAACTCAATCATTAAGCAGTTTCTAAATTCATATGACTGAAGACTCTGTGCTTTAGAATGCTTAATTCTTGAACTACTTGCTCAGAATGCCAGTCAGATATCTTTCTTCCCTTACACTCTCTATCCCTCCTCTTTGTTGATGGCAAAGGGGGAGAATATATTGTCTGTTTGACGAATTCCAGGGGGAGTGTATGCATCATGTTATGGCAAAGGGGAAGATCTTGTGAGCAGGGAGTTAGTTTTCATTTCTTAGCATGCATTCATAGCATCTGCATGACAAATCTGACTAACAAATCATGTCTTTCATCAAAAATACATCTGTATGACAGGATGCTGCTATTCTATATGATAGGATGTTGCCATCATCAAAAAGGGGGAGATTGTTGTGACTCCTCTGTGTTGATGATGTTGACAATAAGCTTTACTTTAGTGGCAACAGCTTGTTTTGATTGATTGGCAACTGTTTATGTTTTGATGAAACTATCTTTATCAGATTATCTATGTGTTCCATGCAGTCAGAGTCTATACATCGTCATGCACACACACACAGGTCCACACATTGCACACACACACAAGTCAACACACTCAAAGTCTATACATTGCATTGAAGCATGCACGTAGAGTCTATACATTACTTTGTGTTGTGTTTGTGCATCGTTTAGAACACAAGTCTATACATTCAAATGGCCTGTCTGCACGCTAAAGTCTGTACAGAGTTTTTGTCTGTTTGACCAGCAAGTCTGTACATCAATTGCAAAGTCTGTACATCGGACTAAGTCTGCATCGGCTATGTCTATACATCGTCCGTCTCACTTAGCGTCTTACGCATATACATAGTCTGTACACTCATTGTCAGCATGTGTACATCGCCCTGGGCATGGCAACGTCTATACATTGCTGCATTGCTCGCACAGGAAATGTCTATACATCGTGTTGCAAGCATGCATTCAAGTTTGTACAGCTTGTGAGGTCCGTCTCACTCAGCGTTTCAAGTGGACTTGAAGTCTATACATTGGACCGTCTTACTTAGCGTCTTTGTGCATGTCACACACTCGTAAGTCTGCACATTACTATAGCACGCAAGCAGAGTCTAGACAGTCATGAGCAAGGCTATACATTGCTTCTAGCATGCACACACACACCCAAGTCTATACATTGTCTGTGCATTCATTTGTCTGGCTGCATAACACTAAGTCTGTACAGTCTGTGTCTCATGCATTTGTGCATCTGTCACTCCATTAAGTCTATACATCGCAGAGATGTGTTTACGCGTTCAAGTCTATACATTGCTTGTAGACTGTTTAAAGTCTGTACATCGTCTCATGCATTTAAAGTCTACACAGCCACTGAGTCACAAGTCAGTGCATGCTTCTCCGTCTCATTTAGCGTCTCATGCTAAGTCTGCACATCGCATCGTTTGTTCATTGCACGCACACACAAGTCTATACATCATTCTTTGCAGTTCTGCGTCTCACGTTGTGTCTCATGCAAGTCTATACATTGTCTGTCAGCACTTACAACTCTATACATTCTTGGCAGTTCAGCGTCTCATGCAGTGTCTCATGCAAGTCTGTACATCGTCTGTCAGCGCTTACAAGTCTAGACAGTCTGCTCAAGTATATACACTCGCATGCTAGCTAGTCTGCACATTGTCACAAGTCTATACATCCATTTGTAATGTTCATACTTTGCTTGATACAGTCTGCATTACACCTATTCAAGTCTATACATTCAGTCTTCTATAGAACATGAAAGTCGATGCATGCTCACACATGTTGCATGAATGAAGTCTATACAAGCTGTTAGTCTTAAACTGATAACTCTATCTATCTGACTGATAGGTACTCTTCGTGAAGCTTAATGAAGGCTCGTGATCCAAGGATGGATGAGGTGCCCAGATTGTGACACGTGGAATGCAGCCCAGCCAGGATGCTGCCATGTGGTCGAAATTCCTCAGATCTGGAAAAAGCTCTGGGCGGGAAATGTAGAAGCCACACGCCCTCTTGCTTGTTGATGCTATAAAAGGAAGTCTTCTTCCTCAGAAGAAGGCTGATCGATGAGGTGAAGGCTTGAGAGCAGAGAAGCTTGAAGCAGCAGAGAGCCACTGAGAGCAGAGAAGAAAAACCCACGATCCACAGAGAAGAAAAAGAGAAAGAAGAGAAGATTGAGAGAGATGAGTTGAGAGAGAGTTTGTTTGAGAGCTTGTCTAATTGTTCCTCAGACTCTTGGTTCAGATACCAGAGCTGAGTTGCTCATTGCGAGCTACATTCCCTGTTGGGATTTATTATTTTCGTTTGCTTCTGTTTTTGTTTTCTTCGAACTCATGTCTTCAAGCTGTGAGTCAGCGTTTGAAGAGGTGTTGCCTCTGGATGGGTAAGCTGTATTCCCCAGTGGGTTTGCAGAGGTGTAGCCTCTGGACAGGTGAAGTTGTAATTCCTCAGCGGGCGAGACTTGGTCTCGGACAGCAAGCTATATTGCTCAGTGGTTGTAGGCTAAGCTGTATTGCCCAGCGGACGCAAGCTGTGTTGCGCAGCAGTAAGCCACACTCGGGTTTGAGTGTGGGGTGGACGTAGGTCTGGAGGACCGAACCACCTAAAAATCTGGTGTGTCTAGTGTTTGTGTGATTGCTTGATCTGCCGTGTGGCTGCCTTTGCCGATTCTCTTCTTAGATCATCTTTGGTTCTGCTCAAATCTATCATTCGAGTTAGTGATCGAGTAGATCTGATTAAATTCCGCATTAGAGCCTTATCTTGGTTTTATATTAGGCTATTGATCTATTCACCCCCCCTCTAGATCCACACTTCATGGTGACAGAGTGCTTCCATCTAACATAACACAATATACCGGGGAGTAAGCTTTCCACACTTCCCAAACCTCATCACGCCTTTCATTGGAGATATTTTCACAAAAATAGAATCTCCAAGCTCAAACTGCAATGGTCTTCTACGCCGATCTGCACAGCTTTTCTCTTGACTTTGAGCTGTCAACATCTTCTGCCTGATCAGACGTACCACATCAACACATTGCTGAATCATATATGGTCCTGTCAATAGTCGGTCACTAGTCTCAAACCAATCCAATGGTGTGCGACAAGGATGCCCATACAAAGCTTCATACGGAGCCATATCAATATTGGAATGATAGCTATTATTATAAGGGAATTTCACCAATGGCAAGTGTTGACTCCACGAACCCTGCCAATCTAGGCAACATGATCGCAACATATCTTTCAATGTCTAATAGTCCTCTCCGACTGACCATCAAACTGAGGATGATATGCTGAACTGAATGCCAACTCAGTGCCCTACGCTTTTTGGAATCTTCGCCAGGAGCCAAAAGTAAAATGTGGGACACGATCCGACACAATGGATATTGGAATTCCATGTAATGGCATAATCTTCACAACATAAAGCTCGGCCAATTTCTTAACATTCCATGCTACCTTGATTGGTAACATTCTTGATGTCTTAGTTAAATGATCAACTAACAGCCAAATACCATCATAGCCTTGTGAAGTCCGAGGTAAACCCACAACAAAATCAGTAGTGACATGGTCCCATTTCCACATCGGAATCTCCAAAGGTTGAAGCATTCCTCCGGGCCTTTAATGCTCAGCTTTGACTTGTTGACATGTCAAACATTTAGACACAAAGTCTGCTACATCCCTTTTCATACCAGGCCACCAGAATTACCTCTTCACATTATGATACATCTTAGTGGTTCCGAGATGAATGGCATAACAGGATCCATGTGCTTCACGTAAAACAACATTCCTCAAGGAATCTTCAGCTGGAACATAGAGTCGACCTTTGAATCTGACCACTGAATCATCGCAGAACTCCACATCTGGCATTATCACAATGCGAGATAACTCAGAATCTGCATGATGTGCCTCCCTGATCTATTGATAAATAGCTGGAGTCATCACTTGACTAGCGAAAACAGCTACTATCGGATCACGAGGAATTTTCAACCTGAAAGTCTCACAAGGAAACTGTTCCCATAACTTCCATTCTTGCATCAACAAATGGTTGATCTGCACTTTTCTGCTCAGTGCATCGGCCACCACATTCATCTTACTAGGTTGGTACGATAGAGTAAAATCATAATCTTTCATATACTCCATCCACCTGCGTTGACGAAGATTCAAATCTTTTTGAGAAAACACATACTTCAAGCTTTGATGATCCGTGAAGATCTCAAATTTTCACCATACAGGCAGTGTCTCCAGATTTTTAATGCAAAAATCACTCCAGCCAGCTCCAGATCATGAGTGGGATAATTTTCTTCTTGTTGCCTTAATTGTTGGGATGCATAGGCTATGACATTGCCATGCTACATAAGCACTGCACCCAAACCTACTCGAGAGGCATCCGTACACACAACGAATCCACCCGAGCCAGAAGGTAAAACAAGCACTGGAGAAGTAGTGAGCAGCCTTTTCAATTCATTGAAGCTCTATTCACACTTAGCCGACCACACAAATGGCACATCTTTGTGAGTCAACTGAGTCATTGGCGCGATAATCCGTGTAAATTCTTGAATGAATCTTCTATAATAAGCAACAAGACCCAAAAAGCTTCTAATCTCCGTGACCGTCTTTGGGATTTGTCATTGAAGAACAGCTTCAACCATAACTGGGTCAACTGCAATCCCATCACCAGAGATCACATGGCCAAGAAAATGAACTTCCCAAAGCCAAAACTCACTTTTGCTGAATTTTGCATAAAGCTCATGATCTTGCAGAATCTGCAATACAACCCTTAAATGTTGAACATGTTCTTCCTCAGAAGCAGAATAGACCAAGATGTCATCCACAAATATCACCACAAATTGGTCCAAATAGGGACGAAACACCCGATGCATTAAGTCCATAAATGCTGCTGGAGCATTGGTTAGTCCAAACGGCATAACCAAAAATTCATAATGACCATACCTCCTACTAAAGGCAGTCTTCTCCACGTCAGATTCCCCGATCCGCAATTGGTAATAACTAGATCGAAGATCAATTCGAGAAAAGACACATGTCGACTGAAGTTGGTCAAATAAATCATCAATCCTGGGTAAAGGGTACTTATTCTTGACAGTCACCTGATTTAATTGCCGGTAATCAATACATAGCCTCAGGCTTCCATCTTTCTTCTTTACAAATAACACAGGAGCACCCCATGGAGAAAAGCTGGGACGGATATAGCCTTTTTCCAACAATTCTAACAACTGTGCTCTCAGTTCTTTCAATTCTACACGAGCCATATGATAAGGTGCTTTTGATAAAGGTGTCGTACCTGGAATTATTTCAAACACAACCTCAACCTCTCGCTATGGAGGTAAGCCTGGAAACTCATCAGGAAAGACATCAGGAAATTCACAAACCATAGGAATATCACCTATCTCCTACTGTGGTGCCTCAACATCAACCACAGAATCGAGGAATCCGTGACAACCAGTATTAAGTAATCGACATGCTCGAATAGCATAAATAAGTAAGCGAGAAGTACGCGACCGAATACCTTGGAAATAAAATGCCGCTCTCCCAGATGGCTGAAAATAAATCTTCTTGGTTTTACAATCAACCACGGCTTCATAATCTGCTAACCAGTCATACCCATAATAACATCATAGTCTACCAGCTTCAAAGCATATAACCTAGCTGGCAACTGCTGATTCCCAAACACTATAGGAGCTTTATCAAGATAGAAAGGAGTGTACATGATCTCCCCAGAAGGCAATTCAACAACTAACTCACAAGATATTTCAGATGTCGGCTCCTCAAAATAAGCAACATAGTCTTCAGAAATAAATGAATGAGAAGCACCTAAGTCAAATAAAACACGTGCTGCATGACCATAAATCATAATAGTACCTTCCACAAGATGAGATGCAACTGCTTCTGAACGAGTCATATGCATGACTCTCACTTTTTGCTTCTTCCCACATGTAGTAGACTGCTGCAATGATGACACTGATGCCTGAGAATATTGTTGCGACTGTGATGGTGGTGGAGGTCGGAACTGTTGTGGTTGTGAAAATGTAACAGGTTGCTTCGGCCTCATTGGACAATCACGGACCATGTGTCCCACCTGATCACACCAAAAACACACCACAGGCATCGAACACAGTCTACCCAAATGGCTACCACCGCATCTCAGACATGGTCTCGGCTGACTGCCCACCAATCCCTGTCACTAAAAAGAAGAGGGAATTGATTGTTGCACACCACCAGAGGAAGCTTGCCGGTCATACTGCTTTTTAGATTTCCTGAACATCCGCCTGAATTTAGATTTCACAGAGAAAGTACCACTGGCAGAAGGAACAGAAGATGGTACCCCCGTCACACTAGGCTGACTACTAGCCTGTTGACGTTGCGCACTCTGCTGCACTGCCTCAACTTGGGTTCGCCCTTGAGATCATGCCATATCCAGTTCTAATGCAGTTGTTGCTTGATAAGCTACATCTAACTCTGCCACTCTAGTTGCAATAAGAAGCTACCTCAGCTCTGGCTTCAATCCACGCAAAAATTGCTTAATCTTTAGCCCTTCATCAACTAGAATGTGAGGAGCATATCGGCCCAATTCCATTAATTTATTGTGATATTGCAAAACTGTCATACCACCTTGGACCAACTCTATAAATTGATGCATTTTGTCCATTCTAAGATAAGCTGGACTATATGTACGCTCGAATGAAGTCACGAACTCCTTCCATGTGATTAGTCGAAGAGGACGAGACTTAAGAGTCACCTCCCACTCCGTGGTCCACCACGCGAGCGCTGCCCCTTGCAACTGAAATGTCACCAACATTACCTTCTCATCTTTGGTGCATTCTATAGAATGGAACACACATTCAGTAGCATCCAGCCAAACCCTAGCTGCATCTGGATCAGCTTGTCCTTCATATGTTGGTGGGTGGAATAAGAGAAATTCCTTTAGTTTTCAACCACGACCACCTTGAAGAGCTAAATCTTCACCAGCATTAAGATCAGCACGAGCTTGCCCTTGAACATTTGCTAGAGGAATAGAAGAACCACTTCCTTCTCCTGGAAAATCTCGGGGCACATTGGCTTGCACTTGAACTCTTCGTCTAGGTGCCATTATTCTAAGCTTAAACAAACATGCAGAACCAAAAAGCATAAATAATTGCGAGAAAACATCCTAAGCCAGCAATCGTGGTACACATGGACTTGTTCTGGATTATTGCAATTTCAATTCCTTATACAACACCCCAATCACGCTCTGATACCAATTGTAACGGCCCGGAGATCCGGGTACCGGTAAACCGATACCGAGAACTCAGAGACGCCACCCAAGAGGCTAATGAGGCCCCGTAAGGGTTGGGAGGATTATTTGAGGAGGTGCATAATGAACTGGAATTACACATGCATTTTTAAGATAATAATTTTAAACGGAAGCAATTTACAACATCAGAGTGATATATTCATATAATAGTCTAGGTCCATCCATTACAAGTCCAAACACGGCACAGAAGTCCAAAGGAGACAACAACATGGGGCATACCCCAATCAAAACAAAGGAGAGACCACTACTGGCACCTAAGACTGCCTGTCAAAAGCACGAGAATCACCCGCGGACTGCTGCTGCGTCTCACCTGGAAAGGAAGGGTGAGTCTTACATCATAGACTCAGAAGGGTTCACGCAGATCCTACCTCGCAGCTACACTTATAAAAGGAGTTAATAATGCAATGGCATAGGAAAACAGCAGTAAAATAAAGCTCTATAAGTAAAAGAACAATTAACTACAGCTAAATATGAATGCCATTTAATCTCATGCTAATTCGAATGAACAATTAAATACGAGAGTCATAATCTACCAATAGAATTAAGATTCAACATTTCCAAGTGACAGGAGATAAAAGGGACCACCAGAAAGAAGACCAGACGCATCCACTGACAACTTATACTGCGTCTCGCGTATCTCCACTAGCTTGGAACGCGGCAAGTGAGACACGTAACAGTAACCAAAGTCAAGAACTAGTCAGGGTCACACTCATCAGTGTTAGTCCACGCCCTTAATCGCGTGTACACACACAAGCTCAATGCCTTGAGCCAGGCCTCTAGCTAGTTTCCCCCCCCCCCAGTAGGACGCTACTGCCAAGCAAGGGGGCCCAGGAAAACCAACTTAAAAACCATACACCGAGACTACCCCGCCACCTCTCCCAGGTTGGCCGACACTAAAGGTCGTCGGGCTATGACTAGTGGTTCCATCACAAGGAAAGAGAAAATAACTCTACTGGGATATAAAAATGTACCACAGTTCATAAAAATACTTAAACATGGCGAAGATGCAATATTACAAGCATAATTAAATAAGCAGGATTGAATTTATAAACTATAGGGATCAAACGGTCTAGTCAAGGCCGCAAGGCTCAGGTAAGCGGTCGAACGATTGGCCGCTTCACTGACCCAGGCGGTCTCACCATGACCGCTTAGCCACGATTACTTCTCTATATATATTGAACAGAATAGAAAATGGTCTTGGACAGGGCCACCTGATCAAGAAACGGTCGCGCGACTGACTGCCTAGTGATGAAAAATGGTCCGGTATAGGCCGCTATGCTTACACCACCTCAATCGGGATGAAGGAGCTTAGCAGTCGGTTGCTGGGCCGCTAAGGTCTACAGACGGTCGGACGAAGGACCGCCATTAACAAGAAATGGTCAGGCCGAGACCGCTAAGGTCCACCGCCTTATACAACTAATAAAACGATCTCTGGAAGGACCGCTTGCCTCCCAGAGAACTCGAAACGTGGGGAATTCAAATGAAACCCCTCCCAATCTATTCCAATCGATGGGATTACAACTTTAAACCTGTTTCCTGCCATCACACATCCATTCTATAACATCTTTACATCCAAAAACACAAAGACAATGGCCATGGAGTGATTTTCATGGATTAAAACATAGATGACTATGTTCATGCATTTTTCACTCAAACCATGGGAAAACATAGAGCAATGGGCATGCAATTAGAAGTAAAGCATCCTAAGAGGAAGGGTAATCCATCCCCCTACTTATTTTGCCGATTGCTACGCCGTTCCTCACCGTTCTTCACGAAGGAACCGCGCCCTACTCTCGGGGTTTTCCACCTCTACGCTCCACGGTCGCCTCCACGACGACGACGCCATGCTACCTACGCCTTGGGCCCCCCAAGGCCACCTCCTGTTGATCTTGCAAAACTCCGGGGTGAGCACACCACCAGGAGAGCAAGAGAGGGGGTGGGACGTGCGTACGAGAGAAAGAGAGAGGGAGAGAGAAAATTCTCCCCAAAAACAACCAAAATGATTTTCCTTCCTTATTTTTTTTGATATACAACTAATTATTGTAAAAAGGCATTAATAGAAGTAAAATTGCATATATGCCCTATCTAGCTTCTAAAAGCTTATAAAAATGGGTAAACCCACTAAACTAGGCCCATTAAGCCCATTAAAGTAGCTTCAACACATGAATTATTTTATATTTCGATACCGATAAGAATCCGTTAACTGCCGGGTCTTACACAGAGTGTGATAGATTGTGGAAACCCGTAGAGGACATACCATAAATTACCTTCTATCTCATGGCTAGGGGTGGGAGAAGGCCGATCTTCTTCAAGGGGAGCTGCTGGCACTCCATCTCCTCTCTCTTCAGCTCCCATAGGGGGGCAGCCTCTGGCGCAACCATTGCAGACGAATTAGCTGTACCTACAAAATAAGAATCAGACTATGCGACCAAAATAGAGGCGGGGTGCAGAATGAAAGATATACCCTGGGTGCACGTGCCGGCACGTGAGTAGCCTCAAACTCTTCAAATGAGACTACTACCGGAGGAGCAACTGCTAGTTCCGGGTCTACGGTCTTCTTCCGGCGGGCCAGCTTCGCTCGAGTGACCGCCTCCCTTACTTGGGACCTCGTTCGCTTGCGCGAGTCACCAGGAGGAAAAGGTGTTGTGGTCAAAGCCGCTTCTGGGGTTTCAAAGTATGTTGGCTTCTAAGCCTATATAATCAGCTCCCTAAAGTGCCTGGTCTCCTCTGAAGTGAGCCGAACTACACATACACAAGGGTGAAGAAAGAATGATATACACTACTACAAGAAGGGAACCAAAGGCTGAAGGCAAAAGAACGAAAGATACCTACCGGCCCCGTATACAATGGAGAGAGTGGCCAATAAAATAGTGAAGGCTCTTTGTTCCTTAAAGCAACCTCGCGAATCAACCAACATATATCACGTATCACTTCGCATTGTTCGGCCAGCGACGCCAAGTCCGCATGACTGCGAGAAGGTAAATGATAATACAAGCCAAGGTGGTCTAGCCCCCATCCGTCGGCATATTTAAAAGAAAGAAGAATAGGTTGGCCCAATATGGCTTCACTAGGGCCACCTACTGAACGCCCGTGCAAGCGCAGTAATGCGAATAGCCAAGGGGTATCACTATAAAGTGTCGGCCATCGCTCTTCTCTCCTAATGAAGGTCCTGTAGGGATAAATCCGATCACTTTTAGGGCACCAAGAAGTTGTAGAGGGTAGAGGCTCCTCCACTGGCAGAGGAATCTGCTGAAGAATTAGCCGTTCATCGCTCACACGACATAAGCCCTGAAGCGTCTTCAAGAAGCCATCTTTGCTGATTTCCGGTAGTTTGGGCTCGATCTTAGATGAGCGCTGCTTGGCAGCCTTATGTGCCTCCAAATAAGCCACCACGGCAGTATTCATCTGGAACTTTAACTTCTTTAGATATGTCAGGTCAACATCCAGAGCCGGCACTGGCTGAGAGTCTAGGAATCGACGTTCAGCAACGGCCTAGCATTCTCTTCTTGAGCTCCTGTAAAAGTCGGTGCGCACATTCCACCATTTGATGTATTCTGAAGTCACACGGGGAAAGCGTGTAGGGGCCGGAACTCTAAATGAAACCACCTCTTGGTGATGAAAATAGTCCCACCATATGCGATCCTCGTCATTCGATACTTGGCCAGCCCTGGCCCTGTTCGGCAACGCAAACTGAGTAGAGGAGGCTGGAATGTGCTGGTCATAACCAAAACTTTGACTGGATCGGAATGGGTAGTAAGGCTCCAGCCATAAAATATCGCTCTTGTGAAAAACCAAGACGCTCGGCCTTATTGACAGCGCCTAGTCAACCAACTCCGACTCCAGGATTGGCCTCGTGCACTTGGCGCCAGAAGGGGGTGAACATACTCCTCTGTTTCATGAAGGCGGCACTCTCGCATCTTGTTCACTAATGGACTTGAATGGGCAGCCAAGCTCCAAAAAGTTAGAACCTCGGGCGAGTCCATTGGAACATTTGTCAGCTTGCCCCAAATAGAGAAAAGTTGGTCCGCTGTTTGAGTCGGCTCAACACTAGCGAACTCTATCATCCTGGGAACTAGCTGTGCCGACTGGAGTGACCGAGGAGCAGCTTCCGGGAATAATGTACAAACCCAGGCATTGAAAAAGTGTAATGGACCAACCCTCCACAAATTCCTGGGAAGATGAGATCGATGCAAGTCCCCCAGCATTTTATATACTAAGCACAGTGCCACCGGGCACAACGAGAGCTTCATGCCCCATGCCATCAGATGGCCTCAGCCCTGATCACGCTCTCATCACCCTGCGAAAGGGCGAAAGAGAAAATCCAATAAGTCAGATACATAGCACAATTGGTGACTGCATTGACCCCAGCAGGGTTAGGCCCTCCTTATTGTCCTCCCTTCAATGTGGATGGGAAAGCGGCTTGTCGTCGAACCCTCTTCTTTTGCTGGACAGGAGCCGACACTATCGAGGGCAAGTCTTTGTATTTCTGCTCCCCTCTGAAGAAATACTGGAGCCAGGTGCCCATCCTCAAGTGCCACTTCTATCTAGGCTTACGTGCTTCCCTGGTATCGTACTAGGAGCGACAGAGAGTACGATATGCTTTCATCAGATAGCGGTAGGTGAAACCAATCAGGTATCACCATTCACCGTCTGTCTGATCTTTCAACTAGTCTGGCCAACAAACTTCTTCATACGGCTCACCGTCGATCGGGAGGCCGCTTAGTTGAGAGAGACTCCAAAGCTCCAGCGATGTCTCCCCTTCTGAAGTATAAAAAGTATTGTACTCTGGGCAGAACACCTCGATCATACTGCAACACAGACCCTTGGAGATGTGATAGCAGTACCTTGATGCATATACGTTGTGGTATATGCCCGCCTTGATCAAAATAGGAGCATAGTGCTGTAGAACATAATCTGTAAATTCCAGGCATGGGCATCAGTAGCCTTCAAGTCGGCAAACCAGCCTACCGAAATCGGGTGCTTGAAGCGCACGGCTAAGCAATCCAGCAAGAAGGGCTCCTATCTGTACCCCCATTTTAACGGGGCTAAGAATAAGCCAAAAGATGGCTTCTCCTAGTGATGGAGGCATAACCCACGACTCCCTCTGGCTTGGGTCATCCACACACTCCGGAGTCGTTTGAGCTCGGGCTTCACTCTATGTGGGCCCAATTATCCTTTTTGAGCTTTCCATTTCAGTCATTTGATGTATTTTCTCTTTTATTGGAGTCATGTACCTAGGTCTTTGATTTATTTTCCTAAGTTTGAGAGTCATTAGGTTGATTAGATTAGTTGTTGGGCCCAATTCGTTGGGCCAGGCCCAGGGGCGCCCCCTACCCCCCTTGGTTATTTGTCTTTGTGTCAAGAGTCAGGGACTTTTTGTAAAATGTGGGTAGCCTATATATAGGACCCATTCCCCCCATTTGAAGTTAATGAAAATTTGCCATTTGAGAGTTATAATTTCAGATTTCTTGTAGAGTGATTCCATTAGTGGGGTGAGAAGCCCTAGGGAGAGAATCCCACCTCACCCCTCTCTACCCTCTCTCTCTTGCCCCCCCCTCTCTCTCTCCTCCACCTCACCCTCCACATCAGCCCTAACCTGCCACCAAACCTGCCACCTCAACCCCTCATCCCCTTTCCTAGGTGCATTTAATACCCCTCCACCAAATCCCCACCAAATCTTGCCTCTCCCTAGGAGATCCTTGGCCATTCCAACACAATCTCCCTCTCCCCAACACAATCTCCTCCCTTCCCCACACAATCTCCCAACCCCCAAGACAATTTTGAATCTTCCCTCCATCCCTCCTCAAGCCCTAGGGCGCACCAAATCCCCCCCCCCCCCTTAGATCTGGTCGTCCCCTCCCAATCCACCCTCCACCCCTTAGCTCCTCTTCCTCTACCACCCCCTCCACACCTTGGCAGAACCAGCACCTTGCCCCCCTACGCCCCTCCCCTCCTCCTCCTCCTCCAACATAGCTCTAGCCCTCCCCTTGACTCCCCACATCCTCTGCTACCCTTCCATCAACCCCTCCACCCATTGACACCATCTCCACCCCGGCCTTGTAGCAGCTCCCAACTAGCCAGTTTGTAGCTCAAGATCTACAGAGGACCAGCAGCTTGTAGAGGCGACCCCGACATCATCCTGGCATCCCTGGAGACCCAAGAGGTACCATTGGAAGCGTCTCTCTGACCTCTTCGCAACGGCGGTAGTCCCATCCCTTTCTGAGCTCGTGGTCGCCCAAGGGAGCCGTTCTTCTCCAACTGCGCAAGATAGATCCAATCAGCAACCTGAGTCCACTTCCAGAAGTTCTCACAGCCACATCCCTCTTCTTCTTGAGGCGCCACTTGGCCGAGAGCTTCTACAACGAGTTTCCTTCCATCGCCAAGAAGCGGCACCTCGTTCGACCTACGGAGCTGCATTTTCTCAATTTTCTCCGTCAGGTGTGCTGTTCTGTCCACTCCTGGACTGAACAGACACCAGATCACTGTTTGGGCTGCTCAGGTCTACTCCGACATCTTATGGCATTCCCGTAGGTCACATTTCGAAGAAGACTCAACAACAGTTCCCACAACTCCAGCCACGATCGATTCAGAGTTTGAGAGTGCTTGTGGCGGCCTCTTCTTCCTGCTGCTGAGCTACTTTTGCTGCCAGAGCCAGAACTGAGGGGCCCTATTTGCAGTCTGACCACGACCAGCACCGGTGACCAGAGAAATCAACAAAATTCAGGCGTCATCCTGATCAAGCTAAGACGATTTTACAACTGGTCTCATCATCGGCAAAATTCAGGAATGGCCGCAGTGGTGACAACTCCGGCTGTCAGTCCCCTGTGCCAGAGAACAGGCAGAACAGACGTCGTCCACCCGTTCGAATCTCATTTAGGCTGTCCCCTTCCCCGCCAAGCCGGCTTACCGCCCCTCCCTATGGGAGGTAGTGTTTGATTGTAATCTTGACTTCCCTACCCCAAGCTCAACCCCCTTGCTTGGGGCGTAGTGAAGTAAAACTTTGAGCAGGTCGAAGCTACACCGGCGCGGCGTGTGGGGAACCCACGCTTCCCCGCTCGCCCACGTCTTCGAACGGGATCGGTTTCTTCAAGCCGGTCGAGTAAGTTCTCTACCCTTGTCCTCTTTTGTTGGCTTGCTCATTCAATATTAGTTCATAAACTCCGCTGGTCCGTGTGAGTGAGCGCCCGGTCCATAAGCTCCATCGCTACAAGTGACCGCCGTGGGAGAGAGTGTGATCCGAGCCCATTGGCACCCGATCGGTCCCTTTGAATTGGAACTCCAACCCTTGGGAAGTCCCTTAACTCTGCTGGTCCTCTACCAGCAAGGGTTCAGCCCCACACAACCTCGACTCGGCATCACCGAGTTACCCCTGGGCTTGGGTGAGTGTCGGGTGAGTAGGTCGCCGATATCTACCCGTTCGACTTGCGATTTGTGCTTGCTTGTTAGGTCCAAGGGTGATGTGAAACGACCACGGGGTATGCAGCAAGCAAATAGAAACTTAGGACCTATTCCGCAATCACAACCACATAGCAATTCAGTTGGCAGATCGGGCCAATTCGCCGTCGCACACACACGAGCCCGGGGTGACTAAATGATGCTAAGGGGAGGTGATGGATCAAGACCCTTGCTGGTAGAGTGCCAGCAGGGCTAGGGTTGCCCTCCCGAAGGTACGAAGCCCACAATTAAGGGGCTGGCCGGGTGCCACTTGGAGCACTAGGTCCCTCTCTCACACACTCCACGGTGACCGCTTGTAAGTGGAGCACGTGGGGTCGGACACTCTCTCGCTTCCTCAACGGAGCGGATTCTACGGATATTAAATGAACAAGCACCAGAAGGAAATGGAGCAAAGGTTAGAGCTCACCTGGTTGGTTTGAAGAAACCAACCCCGTTCGGAGACGAGGGCGAGCGGGGAAGTGTGGGTTCCCCGCACACTGCGCCGGTGTAGCTTGATCCCTGTTTAATAATAACATTCACTACGCCTCACGCAGGAGGGTGGACTTGGGGTGGGGATGATTTGTATTACATGCAAACACTACCTCCACGCAGGGAGGGGCGGTGAGCCGGCCAGGCGGGGAGGGGAGATTCGCCGAAAACTCGAGCGGAGACGCCGATGTCGAATCTGCCTGCACTCTGCGATGAATGACTGACAGTCACTGTTGAGGTCGTAACTTCTAGTCCGAAATTCTTGTGATGATAAGACCAGAGGGGAAATCTTCGTATCTGGGACTAGGATGCCTCTGAATTTTACGGAATTCTTCTGTTGCAGTTGCGGGCCCGGGATGAGGTTCGATCAGGGAGACAGAATCTGGATGCAGTAGCTTCCTGTTTCTGACAGAAACTTGCAGAGGTTGCCCCGACCGCTCCCGGACTCCAAATCACAAACCGCCAGAGTTTCTGGAACCGTGGACAAGCCCTCTTCGCAGAAAAACTGACGGGGAAGCCGAATGAGGTCGGAGTCGACTGGGGGACTCTGAATAGTGATGGCAGGTTGAGGCAGACTGTGAGACACAGATTAGAGTAGCCGAGGGAGAAAAATGGTAACTCTGTCCCACGGATGCCGAACGTAGTTCCGCTTTTTGATTCTGAACGAGGACTGGGCAAGGAAGAACTTTGTTGAAGAGCTCTTGGCCTGATTCTTCTGCGATTCTTCGGGTACAGCTTCTCTTCCGGTTCAGGAGCTCGGTATGAGGAACTCTGCGCAGTTGGGGGAGATTGGACCTCCCGGGCAGCACGGACCTCGGATGAGGACGAGACCAACGCGGTGGCGAAGCAGACTGGCAGAGCTTTCCGTTGATGTAGGCCACGCCCTCAGAAGATCCGGGATGAGGTCGTGGGCGACGCTGCAACAGGGGGGGCGGTTCTGCAGAACTGCAGCTGCTCACTAGTATATAGAAAATGGGGTAGATGGGGTGGGAGATGGGGTGGATGTGTGTGGGGGGCGACCCCGGGCTGTGTGGGGGTCTGGTATAGGGTGATCTAAGGTGTGGGAGGGGCAGAATGGGGGCTGGAAGATGGTCTAGCAGGTGGAGGAAGGGGGAGCTGCGAATTTGGGTTGGGATAGAGAGAGAGAGGGAGATCTCTCTCCTTTGGTTTGAATGAGAGGTTAATGGGGTTTAATGTTGCTTTGGGAAGGGGAAGGGTTGTGTTGGGGAGAGGAAGGGGTGCTTGGGAGAAGGGATTCTCCCTTGGGAAAATGAAAGGTTGTATGGGGAAGGGGAAAGGTTGCTTGGGAGGAGGGAGAGGTGCCTAGGAGAAAGGGATTCCACCTAGGGGTTGGAGGGGACTTAAATGGGAGGTATGGGGAAGGGGGAGGGGTCTTAATTAGAGGTGAATAGGGAGGAGAGAGAGTGAATTTCGAATTTGGGGTGGGGAGGAGAGAGAATGGGGTTCGCCCCCTTTAGAGAGAGAGAGAAGTAGAGAGAGAGAGAGAGCTAGAGATAGAGAGAGAGAGGTGCACTAATGCTCAAAATTCATTCAAACTTTCATTACTGAACTCAAGTGGAGTTGGGGTCCTATTTATAGGAATCCCAACATTTACAAAAAGTCCCTGGAGAAAGTGCTAAAAGCAAATAAGCAAGGGGGTGGGGAAGGAAGAGGGCGCCCATGGGCCAGGCCCATTTAATTGGGCCCATATGACCCCCTAGCCTAACAAACATAGGTAAATAGCATGATGACCTAGGGACATGACTCAAAACAAAGGGGAAATTACATCAAAATGACTCAAGAAAGATATAAAAATACATAGCTGAACTTAGGAAATCAAGCTGAACATAATGGCAATCATCCGGACCCGTGGAGAAGTGGGAAGTGGTAAGCGATGTCCCCATCATACTCCCGGGGTGCAGAGAACTCGACTCTGTCGAGTAAAGATCCATCGTATGCCGAGGAAGCCATAGCGAGGTTGCTCTCAAGTCCAACAAAGGTAGCCGGTCCTTTCCACCAAGCGAGGTAGTGCCCATCCCTCTGCTCCAGATGGCCGTAACCTGTTCATTCAATATCCGCTCCAATTGCTCACGTTGGCCCCTCTGGGTTGGTGGAACTCTCTTATGGGTGGTGACTCTCTCAAGAAGTGGAACAGGCTCTATATTCTCACTAGGTGTCACCGTGGGACCCCTGTATGGCACCAAGTCAGCCACATTGAATGTGGGACTTACTCCGTACTCCTCGGGGAGGTCCAACACGTAGGCATTTGTGCCGATCCTCCTCAGAACCTGGAAGGGGCCTGATCCACGCGACCTCAGTTTTGAGACATTCTCAGGGAAAGGTCTCTCAGTTCTTACCATCACAAAGTCACCCACGCGAAACTCTTGGTGGCGTCGGTGGGAATCGGCCGATTTCTTATACACCTTATTGCTTTTGTTGGTGTGTTTGCGGATGTTACCATGCAGAGTTGTGAATGATCCTTTAGCGATGAAGGGAGGGCCCGGACAACCAAATGTGGACCTAACATGTAATGGTGTCACGTGGACTTTGATGAACCTAGGAGGACCGGGACATCCACTAGTGGCCCTATCATACGTAGTCTTCATAACAATGGTGGGAGGGCCCTGGTATCTGTAGAAGAACCTATTACATAAGGTGGTGATGAATGCCGGGGGACCTGGACACCCGTAGATGCTCCTAACGTGCATATGATCAATGATGAGTGAGGGAGGACCAGCACATCCAAATGTGAGCCAGTCATGCATTGGGCTAAAAGTGTGCGTGACATGTATGACATGACTAGGCTTAGTAGCCCTACCAAATGATGCACAATGTAGTGGCACATGTATTTTCATCTAAATGGTTCCTCCTATGCATATGGCTTGGTGTGGGAGTTTCCACTCATAGGGGTCAAAGGGGTCAAGAAAAATGGAGTGGGTTTGGTCTAATAAGGTCGGTTGGGGTGGGAAAAGGTTGGCAGAGAGTAAGGTGGGGGGGCATAGGAAGGGGTCGAAGGGGTCATGGTAAGGGTCACCTAAGGAGAGGAACTCTAGGTCCTTATGGTCCTCATAACCATTGGATGGCGGACTCTCCTCCCCAGGTAATATGATCGGGCCAAAGTTTTTGGTGGGATGGTCGGCCATGAATGGAGGACTAGATGTTCTACCCGAGACAAGCAACTCTAGTTTGTGAATAGCATCGGGCCCGTCGGGTGTAGGGAGGAGTAAAAGAAGGTCACTAGTGTAGCAACCCACAGTGTAAATGGAGGAGATTGATCCGACACATAGGTGTAGGAGGTCAAGGCTCTTAGGTCGGTCGGTTATTGTAGACATCATGCCAGTTAGTTCCATTTGTCAAACTATACCCTTAAGAAGATCCCCTAATGTTTCCACTTGATAGGATGATTGGATTGTGGTGTGATAGGTGGATAAGGGTACAATGGGAAGGTTTTGCTCCATGGGTGGGTAAACATAGGACACGATGGGGTGAAGTGGTCTCTCATTTAGCCATCTAGCTAGGGGCCCCTCTATGATTACGGTGCTACTTGTGAAGGCTTGTGGCTCTTGGGGGTCCAAGCTATGTGAAGGGGACATTTGTGATTCTTCCTCACCATAGATATGAACTTGGGTTTCCTCAAGGATGGGGATGGGTTCCGGACTAGCATCTACTCCCATGTGGATGGTTGTGGTCTCCTCTCTCAAGGGAATGGGAAGGTCTATTGGGGGTGGGGTGATGATGGTTGGTGCATGGTGTACCCGGGGTGGTGAGTGAGGCCGGACTTGGGTTGGGGTTGGGAGTGGAAGTAGCGGGGGACTAGGTTTGGGTAGGATAGGAGTTGGAAGTGGAAGGTGGGTTGGGTGAGTAACTTTGGATTGGGGAATGGTGGCTGTCACGGGCCTAGGTGGAGGGGTGGACATGGGGTCCACGTGGGTTTGAGTGGTGAGGGTGGAGTGAGCCATGATGCTTCTTCCACCTGGGAGGGGAACTTCTCGGCCTAACCCATGACACTGTGATTCATATTCCTCTTCCCAATCTAGTGGAGCCTCATAGTCTTCAGTTACCTCTTTAAGTTCCTTTTGGAAAGGGGTGGAAGAAGGATTTTTGGAAGTTTGTGGGGTGTGGGTTTGATGGAGAATTTTGGGTTGGGTGGTGGGGAAAGGAGGAGTGGGAGTGCTCCTCGGGTTATGGTTCTCAGGGTAGGAGTGGGAAGGTTTGGGAGTGAAGATCTTCCTGATCTCAATCCTTATCTCTTCCAATAAATCTAGGGGTCCTTTGGGTGGTGGGGTTTGGGTCCTAATAGAGGTTTTGGGTTGACGGGGAGGGAAAGGGGGAGTGGGAGTGCTCATTGGGCTATGGGTGCTTGAGTTGGAAGAGTGGGAAGGTTTTGGAATGAGGATCTTCCTAAGTTCTACCTTCATCTCTTCCCATGAGTGAATGGGCTCTTGTCTCTCAATCCCCCTTCGAATCTCAAGCTTTCTCGATTCTGTCTCGCCGAAGGGACCAAGGGTCGTCTTGGCGATGCGCACTTTTCTTTCCTCGGTCATGTAGTAGTGGTGGAAGTATCTATCCATGGAGGTCTCCCATTTCCTATATGTGTGAGGGTTTCGGGACCCATCGAAGCGGGGCAACTCCGGCCCGATAATGAAGTAGTCATCGGGGTGCCTGGTGAGATACATGGTTTGGATGCTCGGATGACCTCAATGCAATGTGCCCTAGGACAAGACTTAGTAGAGACAAGTCTAGAACTTGCTCTGATATCAATTTGATGTGAAACGACCACGGGGTATGCAGCAAGCAAACAGAAACTTAGGACCTATTCCGCAATCACAACCACATAGCAATTCAGTTGGCAGATCGGGCCAATTCGCCGTCGCACACACACGAGCCCGGGGTGACTAAATGATGCTAAGGGGAGGTGATGGATCAAGACCCTGGCTGGTAGAGTGCCAGCAAGGCTAGGGTTGCCCTCCCGAAGGTACGAAGCCCACAATTAAGGGGCTGGCCGGGTGCCACTTGGAGCACTAGGTCCCTCTCTCACACACTCCACGGTGACCGCTCGTAAGTGGAGCACGTGGGGTCGGACACTCTCTCGCTTGCTTAACGGAGCGGATTCTACGGATATTAAATGAACAAGCACCAGAAGGAAATGGAGCAAAGGTTAGAGCTCACATGGTTGGTTTGAAGAAACCAACCCCGTTCGGAGACGAGGGCGAGCGGGGAAGTGTGGGTTCCCCGCACACTGCGCCGGTGTAGCTTGATCCCTATTTAATAATAACATTCACTACGCCTCACGCAGGAGGGTGGACTTGGGGTGGGGATGATTTGTATTACATGCAAACACTACCTCCACGCAGGGAGGGGTGGTGAGCCGGCCAGGCGGGGAGGGGAGATTCGCCGAAAACTCGAGCGGAGACGCCGATGTCGAATCTGCCTGCACTCTGCGATGAATGACTGACAGTCACTGTTGAGGTCGTAACTTCTAGTCTGGAATTCTGCTGATGATGAGACCAGAGGGAAAATCTTCGTATCTGGGACTAGGATGCCTCTGAATTTTTTGGAATTCTTCTATTGCAGTTGCGGGCCCGAGATGAGGTTCGATCAGGGAGACAGAATCTGGACGCAGTAGCTTCCTGTTTCTGATAGAAACTTGCAGAGGTTGCCCCGACCGCTCCCGGACTCCAAATCACAAACCTCCAGATTTTATGGAACCGTGGACAAGCCCTCTTCGCAGAAAAACTGACGGGGAAGCCGAATGAGGTCAGAGTCGACTGGGGGACTCTGAATAGTGAGGGCAGGTTGAGGCAGACTGTGAGACACAGATTAGAGTAGCCGAGGGAGAAAAATGGTAACTCTGTCCCACGGATGCCGAACGCAGTTCCGCTTTTTGATTCTGAATGAGGACTAGGCGAGGAAGAACTTTGTTGAAGAGCTCTTGGCCTGATTCTTCTGCGATTCTTCGGAGTATAGCTTCTCTTCCGGTTCAGGAGCTCGGTATGAGGAACTCTGCGCAGTTGGGGGAGATTGGACCTCCCGGGCAGCACGGACCTCGAATGAGGACGAGACCAATGCGGTGGCGAAGCAGACTGGTAGAGCTTTCCGTTGATGTAGGCCACGCCCTCAGAAGATCCGGGATGAGGTCGTGGGCGATGCTGCAACAGGGGGGGGCAGTTCTGCAGAACTGCAGCTGCTCACTAGTATATAGAAAATGGGGTAGATGGGGTGGGAGATGGGGTGGATGTGTGTGGGGGGCGACCCCTGGCTGTGTGGGGGTCTGGTATAGGGTGATCTAAGGTGTGGGAGGGGCAGAATGGGGGCTGGAAGATGGTCTAGTAGGTGGAGGAAGGGGGAGCTGCGAATTTGGGTTGGGATAGAGAGAGAGAGGGAGATCTCTCTCCTTTGGTTTGAATGAGAGGTTAATGGGGTTTAATGTTGCTTTGGGAAGGGGAAGGGTTGTGTTGGGGAGAGGAAGGGGTGCTTGGGAGAAGGGATTCTCCCTTGGGAAAATGAAAGGTTGTATGGGGAAGGGGAAAGGTTGCTTGGGAGGAGGGAGAGGTGCCTAGGAGAAAGGGATTCCACCTAGGGGTTGGAGGGGACTTAAATGGGAGGTATGGGGAAGGGGGAGGGGTCTTAATTAGAGGTGAATAGGGAGGAGAGAGAGTGAATTTTGAATTTGGGGTGGGGAGGAGAGAGAATGGGGTTCGCCCCCTTTAGAGAGAGAGAGAGAAGTAGAGAGAGAGAGCTAGAGATAGAGAGAGAGGTGCACTAATGCTCAAAATTCATTCAAACTTTCATTACTGAACTCAAGTGGAGTTGGGGTCCTATTTATAGGAATCCCAACATTTACAAAAAGTCCCTGGAGAAAGTGCTAAAATCAAATAAGCAAGGGGGTGGGGAAGGAAGAGGGCGCCCATGGGCCAGGCCCATTTAATTGGGCCCATATGACCCCCTAGCCTAACAAACATAGGTAAATAGCATGATGCCCTAGGGACATGACTCAAAACAAAGGGGAAATTACATCAAAATGACTCAAGAAAGATATAAAAATACATAGCTGAACTTAGGAAATCAAGCTGAACATAATGGCAATCATCCGGACCCGTGGAGAAGTGGGAAGTGGTAAGCGACAAAGGGTGTGTCACATCAATTGGTATCAGAGCAAGTTTAGACTTGTCTCTATCAAGTCTAAGTCCTAGGACCATTGCATTGTGTTGTCCATCAAGTCATTCCCCTCCCGTGCATGTCCACCCGTAGTGGAGCCGTATACCGACCCGATCCATCTTCTTCGGTTCCCCCCATGGATCCCAATCCCCAACTCAATCAAGATGCCCATAGGGAGGAACCCCAAGGTCAAATGGACCGGATGGATGCTACTCTTGCCACCATTCTTGCCCAACTAGAGTCCCTTTCCACTCGGCTTGCTCAGCTAGAAGAGCATGAGTTCCACCTAAGGAACAATGGACCAAGAGCCCACCCTCCACACGCTGAAATTAATAGGGATGAGTTCCACCCAAGGAACAATGGACCAAGAGCCCACCCTCCACATGCTGAAATTAATGGGGATGTGTTCCACCCAAGGAATAATGGACCTAGAGCCCACCCTCCACGTGTTGAAATTGATAGGGGGGACTTGAATGTTGATCCCTACCATGACTATGAGAGGCCCCGCCACCACCACTATAATGAAAGGTGTCCACAGGATGACCCGGATGACCCTCTCTTAAGAATGATCAAGGTAGAAGCCCCAAACTTTGATGGTTCCCATGAACCAAGTACCTACATAGAATGGGAGACCACCATGGATCAATATTTTGAATGGTACCCTATGTCCGACCCTAGGAGAGTAAGGTTAGCCAAGATGCACCTCACCAAATTAGCCGAGACTTATTGGCTAAACCAAGAGGGGTTAAGAAGGGTTAGGCGGGAAGAGCCTATTGACACTTGGGAGGGTATGAAGACCCAACTTAGAAACAAGTGCCTTCCCCTATCCTACCACCAAATGCTCTTGGATGAGCGGCAAAGCCTCACCTAAGAAGGGAAGACTGTGGTCGAATACATTGAGAAATTTGACTCCTATCTTTTGAAGTGTGGAGTTCATGAGGACCCGGAAGTCACCTTATCCCAATTTAGGAATGGACTCCAAAACCACATCAAGAGGGAACTTTTCATGAGAGATGCCGACAACCTTGAGCAAGCCTACCAAGTAGCTCGGGATGTTGAACGATTTTTAAGGATTCTTAGGTTTGCTTCCCCACGGCCGACCGATCCCAAAAGCATGGGACCCCGACCCACCCCGGCCACTCCCATGAATGCCCCTACCCTGAGTGGGAGTGCTCCATTGAGGCCTTACAACCCACCTCCCTTCACCACTCCAACCAAGGCCGCCCCTATCCATCCCCCTCCACGGAGGGAAGAGGCTTACGAGGGCTCAAATGTTGTAGGGACCACCCCGAGTAGTGGGCGCCAACAATGCTATAGATGTCAAGGGTATGGGCACTTCACGAGGCAATGCCCATCAAAAGGGTTATCTAGTTTGTTAGTGGGGGAAGAAGCTCTCCCACCCCAAGGGGAGCTTGGGAGCACGATTGAGGAACATGAAGCCTCACTAGATTGGGAGGAAGAGTACGAGGCCCAATACCATGAGACGGGTCTAGATCACACCATGACATCCACCGACTCCCATCTAGGAGTGATTATACACACCCTCACTAAACCCCAAGAGGAGGACTGGCGTCGAACCTCAATCTTCCACACCTTTGTCAAGATAGGGGGTCATGTGAGAAAAGTGATCTTAGATAGTGGGAGTCGTGTCAATGTCATATCCCCCGTCACCGTCAAGCTCCTTGGACTTACTACCACTCCCCACCCAAGTCCATACCGGGTTTCATGGATCAATAACAACTCAATCCCGGTCAACACCCGCTGCCTTGTGCCTCTCACCTTCTCCTCCTACCATGGTCAAATATGGTGTGATGTCATCCCCATGGAAGTAGGTAGCATCCTACTAGGGAGACCTTGGTTTTATGACGTAGATGCCACCATCTTGGGTAGGACCAACACATGCACCTTTAAGCATGAGGGAAAGACTATCCGTCTTAACCCCTCCCCACCACGTCCCATGCCTAAGAGGGACACTCTCCCTCAAGGACATCACCCCACCACACCACCAGTCTCGGGGAACTCCACCCCTCCAACCCAATCCCTTACCCAAAATCCCAAACAAGGTGTGACCTCGGGGATGACTAAGGGTCTTCACCTCATCACCAAGAAAGAGCTTGAGGAGGAAATAGCTCAAGGGGCACCTTTATGTGCGGTGGTCATTTGTCTAGGGGAACCCACTCCCTCCAACCCCCATCCCATAGAAATCCGGCATCTCCTATAAGAATTCCCTGATGTGTTCCCGGAAGAACTCCCGGACCAACTCCCTCTCATGCGTGATGTGCAACACGCAATTGATTTAGTTTCGGGAGCCACCCTTCCCAACCTTCCTCATTACCGCCTCAACCACATGGAACATGTTGAACTTTGGAGGCAAATAGAGGAACTCATTAGGAAGGGCTTCATCCGCATTAGCAAAAGCCCATGTGCCGTACCGGCCCTTCTCACTCCCAAGAAGGATGGATCATGACGGATGTGTGTGGATAGTCAGGCCATTAATAAGATCACCGTCAAGTATAGGTTCCCCATCTCTAGACATGATGACATGCTTGACATGCTAGCGGGAGCCACTATCTTCTCCAAGATTGATCATAAGAGTGGCTACCACCAAGTTAGAATTAGGCCCGGAGATGAGTGCAAAACGGCCTTCAAGACCAAGGATGGCTTGTATGAATGGTTGGTCATACCTTTTGGGCTCTCAAATGTCCCAAGTACTTTCATGCATCTCATGACGGAGGTCCTTAGGCCTTTCATTGGGGTCTTTCTAGTGGTCTACTTTGATGACATCCTCATATATAGTCAATCCCAAGAGGCCCACCTTGATCACCTTAGGCAAGTTTGCACCGTCCTACGACATGAGAGCCTATTTGCCAACCGAGGCAAGTGTCACTTCTTGACCACATCCATCACTTTCCTAGGATTTGTGGTATCCACCAAAGGTGTCTCCATGGATCCCGAGAAGGTCAAAGCTATTCTAGATTGGCCGGAACCCCACACCCTTCATGAGGTCCAAAGTTTCCATGGGTTAGCCACATTCTATAGGAGGTTTATTCAGGGATTTAGCACCATCACCGCCCCTATCACCGATTGCCTCAAAAAGGGGACTTTTGTATGGACCAAACCAGCCTCCAAAGCCTTCCAAGAACTTAAGGAGAAGATGACCCAAGCCCCGGTCCAATGCCTACCCGATTTATCTAAAGTCTTTGAAGTCACATGTGATGCATCCGGGATAGGAATAGGAGGGATCCTTAGCCAAGAGGGTCACCTAGTGGCCTTCTTCAGTGAGAAGCTATGTGATGTTAGGACACGGTACTCTACCTATGACAAAGAGTTCTATGCCATAGTTCAGTCCCTCCGACATTGGAGACACTATTTGTTGCCCAAAGAATTTGTCAACTTTTCTGACCATGAGGCCCTCAAATACCTCAACTCCCAACAAAAGTTGAATGCCCGACATGCCTGCTGGGTTGAGTACATCCAATCCTACACTTTTGTCATCAAACACAAGGCGGGAAGTGAGAATCGAGCAGCGGATGTCCTTAGTAGGAGAGTCTCTTTGTTATCCACTATCCAAGTGGAAGTGACCGGATTTGAGAGGCTCAAGGATGAGTACCCTGGCTGCCCCGACTTTGGGCACATCTATAC
Organism: Amorphophallus konjac; assembly: GCA_022559845.1. Classification (NCBI taxonomy): domain Eukaryota; kingdom Viridiplantae; phylum Streptophyta; class Magnoliopsida; order Alismatales; family Araceae; genus Amorphophallus; species Amorphophallus konjac. The sequence continues at coordinate 150,530,077 of CM040123.1, forward strand.
CACCTTGACCACCCATTCTAGTAGGGAACATAATGGTTTTATCTTGGAAGATGGGTTCCTCTTCAAGGGGCCAAGGCTTTGCATACCACGGACCTCACTCCGTGATTTCTTGGTTTGGTAGTTACATGCCAGGGGACTAGCAGGTCATTTTGGGGTTCATAAGACCATTGCTCTAGTTCAGGGTCAATTCTTTTGGCCAAGTCTCAAGAGAGACGTGGCCAAGATTGTGGGCCAATGCCGCACATGTGCTTCGGCCAAACAGGTGAAGCAAAACACTGGCCTTTATACCCCTCTCCCCATCCCCGACTGTCCATGGCAAGAGTTAAGCAGGGACTTTATTTTAGGCCTACCCAAGACTCAAAGGAAACATGATTCGGTCTTTGTGGTAGTTGACCGATTCTCTAATATGGCTCACTTTATCCCATGCTCCAAAACCTCTGATGCCTCCCATGTGGCCCGATTGTTCTTTGATGAGGTTGTTCGCCTCCATGGGTTACCCAAGATCATAGTCTCCGATAGGGATGTCAAGTTCACCAGTTACTTTTGGAAGACTCTTTGGCACTTGATGGGTACCCTCCTCAAATTCTCCATAGCCTACCACCCTCAAACTGATGGCCAAACCGAAGTTGTCAATCGGAGTCTAGGGAACCTCCTTAGGTGTCTTGTTGAGGATCGTCCAGGGAATTGGGATCTCATTCTACCATAGGCTGAATTTGCATACAACAACTCTGTCAATAAGTCCATAGGGATGGGTCCATTCGAGGTTATGCATGGGTATAAATTAAGGAATGATCTCATTCCCCTCCCCCAGCATGCTAGAGTGTCTATTTCAGCCGAGTCGTTTGCCTAGCACATGAGAGAATTGCATGAGGAAATTCGTAAGCACATCAGCAAGAAGAATGAGGTTTATAAAAGGCAGGCTGACTCTCATCGGCGTCACCAAGAATTCCATGTGGGTGACTTTATGATGGTGAGGACGGAGAGGCTCTCCCCAAGAGCCAACTCCGAATTGAGTCCTCGTGGGGCTGGTCCCTTTCAGGTTTTGAGGCGCGTTGGCTCTAATGCCTATGAGATAGATCTTCCCGAGGAGTACGGAGTGAGCCCCACATTCAACGTGGCCGACCTAGTTCCATATAGGGGTCCCACGGTGGTACCTAGTGAGGATATTGAGCCCACTCCCCCCATTGAGAGAGTCCCCACCCGTGAGAAGAGTCCACTAGTTAAGAGAGCCCAGCGTGAGCGAATTGAACGAATATTGGATGAACAGGTCACAGTCACCAGGAGCAAGGTGTACGAGAGCTATCTCGTCAGGTGGAAGGATCGGCCTCCTTCGGAGGATTCATGGGTGAGTCGGGAAGATCTTCAGCGGCTGGATCCTGACCTTCTTGAGCAATACCACACTAGGATGGACCCCTACTCGACGGAGTCAAGCTCTTCGCAGCCCAGGGGATTTGATGGAGGCATCACCCATGACTCCCTCTGGCTTGGGTCGTCCACACACTCCGAAGTCATTTGAGCTCGGGCTTCACTCTATGTGGGCCCAATTATCCTTTTTGAGCTTTCCATTTGAGTCATTTCATGTATTTTCTCTTTTATTGGAGTCATGTACCTAGGTCTTTGATTTATTTTCCTAAATTTGAGAGTCATTATGTTGATTAGATTAGCTGTTGGGCCCAATTCGTTGGGCCAGGCCCAGGGGCGCCCCCTACTCCCCTTGGTTATTTGTCTGTGTCAAGAGTCATGGACTTTTTGTAAAATGTGGGTAGCCTATATATAGGACCCCATTCCCCCCCATTTGAAGTTAATGAAAATTTTCCATTTGAGAGTTATAATTTCATATTTCTTGTGGAGTGATTCCATTAGTGGGGTGAGAAGTCCTAGGGAGAGAATCCCACCTCACCCCTCTCTACCCTCTCTCTCTTGGCCGCCCCCCTCTCTGTCTCCTCCACCTCACCCTCCACATCAGCCCTAACCTGCCACCAAACCTGCCACCTCAACCCCTCATCCCCTTCCCTAGGTGCACTTAATACCCCTCCACCAAATCCCTACCAAATCTTGCCTCTCCCTAGGAGATCCTTGGCCATTCCAACACAATCTCCCTCTCCCCAACACAATCTCCTCCCTTCCCCACACAATCTCCCAGCCCCCAAGACAATTTTGAATCGTCCCTCCATCCCTCCTCAAGCCCTAGGGTGCACCAAATCCCCCCCCCCCCTTAGATCTGGTCCTCCCCTCCCAATCCACCCTCCACCCCTTAGCTTCTCTTCCTCTACCACCCCCTCTACACCTTGGCAGAACCAGCACCTTGCCCCCCTGCGCCCCTCCCCTCTTCCTCCTCCTCCAACACAGCTCGAGCCCTCCCCTTGACTCCCTACATCCTCTGCTACCCTTCCATCAACCCCTCCACCCATTGACACCATCTCCACCCCGGCCTTGTAGCAGCTCCCAGCTAGCCAGTTCGCAGCTCAAGATCTACAGAGGACCAGTAGCTTGCAGAGGCAACCCCGACTTCATCCTAGCGTCCCTGGAGGCCAAAGAGGTACTGTTGGAAGCGTCTCTCTGACCTCTTCACAACAGCGGTGGTCCCATCCCTTTCTGAGCTCGTGGTCGTCCAGGGGAGCCGTTCTTCTCCGACTGCACAAGACAGATCCAATCAGCAACCTGAGTCCACTTCCAGAAGTGCTCACGGCCACATCCCTCTTCTTCTTGAGGTGCCACTTGTCTGAGAGCTTCTACAACGAGTCGCCTTCCATCGCTTAGAAGTGGCACCTCCTTCGACCTCCGGAGCGGCATTTTCTCAATTTTCTCCCTCAGGTGTGCTGTTATGTCCACTTCTGGACTGAACAGACACCTGATCACTGTCTGGGCTGCTCAGGTCTACTCCGACATCTTCTGGCATTCCCGAAGGTCACGTTTCGAAGAAGACTCAACAAAGGTTCCCACGAATCCAGCCACGATCGATTCAGAGTTCGGGAGTGCTCGTTGCAGCCTCTTCTTCCTGCTGCTGAGGTACTTTTGCTGCCAGAGCCAGAACTGAGGGGTCCTGTTTGCAGTCCGACCCCGACCAGCACCGGCGACCAGAGAAATCAACAAAATTCAGGCGTCATCCTGATCCAGCTACGACAATTTTCCAACTGGTCTCATCATCGGAAAACTTCGGGAGTGGCCGCAGCTGCGACAACTCCGGCTGTCAGTCCCCTGTGCCAGAGAACGGGCAGAACCGACATCGTCCACCCGTTCGAATCTCATTTAGGCTGTCCCCTTCCCCGCCTGGCCGGCTTACCGCCCCTCCCTATGGGAGGTAGTGTTTTATTGTAATCTTGACTTCCCTACCCCAAGATCAACCCCCTTGCATGGGACATAGTGATGTAAAACTTTGAGGAGGTCGAAGCTACACCGGCGTGGCATGTGGGGAACCCACGCTTCCCAGCTCACCCTCGTCTTCGAATGGGACCGGTTTCTTCAAGCCAGTCGAGTAAGCTCTCTACCCTTGCTCTCTTTTGTTGGCTTGCTCATTCAATATTAGTTCATAAATTCCGCTGGTCCGTATGAGTGAGCGCCCGGTCCTTAAGCTCCATCGCTACGAGTGACCGCCGTGGGAAAGAGTGTGACCCGAGCCCATTGGCACCCGGTCGGTCCCTTTGAATTGGGCCTCCAACCCTTGGGAAGTCCCTTGACTCTGCTGGCCCTCTACCAGCAAGGGTTCAGCCCCACACAACCTCGACTCGGCATCACCGAGTTACCCCCGGGCTTGGGTGAGTGTCGGGTGAGTAGGTTGCCGATATCGGCCCGTTCGACTTGCGATTTGTGCTTGCTTGTTAGGTCCAAGGGTGTGTCACATCACCTAGTCAACACGGCCCGCCACTTCATTCCATCTAGCTGGGGCGAATTCAAGGGCCCTGGTTAGTAGCCCGTCCTGCGGAGTCAGCTCCTAAAGTCCAAGCACGGCACTCCACTTCCTGGGCTCGCCAGGCAAATAGATGGGTCTTCCCCACACGACAAAGTATGATAGGCTGTCCTTCTCTGCAAGTAATGCCTGCTCGGCCTTTCGAACAAGAAACAAATCCCATTTTCCCTTAAGATTGAACCGCTTCAGGAAGGGCATCAAATGCTTGTCCTTGGGGTGATCCACTCTGTAGCCGTCGTGGCGATCATACTTGAAAGAATCACTCCCGACAATCAACAGACGATCGGTGTCTATTATGTTGGTGTCTGAGTCAGATGACTCTGCAACTATGGCCAGCTGATCATGGCCCCTGTCCAAAGAATTAACATCCCCCCAGGTCACCACGGCACGGGAAGAGGAAGAAGAATCAGATTTCATGGTATCTGCACTATTGAAAACACAAAAGAAAATAAACAAAGTCAGAAAAGAGTTGTTGGAAACAAATTTTTATGTCGAAATTCCGACAAAGTCTCCCCATCCTGTGAGCTTGCCAGAAGAAAGTGGGAACATGTCCACTAAGGGACGGTCCCTGAAACAGGCCGTGGGTGTTACACCAGGGCCGGACAGGACACCCAAGGTTGTAGCTCCAAGGACAAGCCTACTAGTAGCCTCCCGGGGCCTAGAAAGAGGGGGTTTGAATCCCCTGAATTGAAAAGAATGAAGCTCTCCCTCACCAGCTCTCACCGCCGCCGCCGCCGCCGGGAGAGGATGCTCGCCGCTGTAGGAAGAGAGGAGGAGAGGAGAGAGAACCTCAGGTCACAAATGAATTGGGAATGAGGGGAAAGAGAAGAAAAAAAGATTATATAGGAAGCTTCGATGGGCCTAATCCAGCGCGCTCAAAGGGCACGCTATTTCGGCCCTTGCCGTACAAATTCAAATGCGAAAGGGCGCACCGTTTTAAGGCCCCAGCACCGGTTTAGGACACACCCAAAGGGCGCGCCATTTTAAGGTTGCTGCGCCATTTTAACGGCCGAAGTCATGGCCGCGCCGTTTCAAGGCCGCTATGGGATCATGCCACTCCGATGGCATCTCAACGGCACTAAACAAATACTTTGTGTTGATCAGACAAAGAATATACCCAGTTTGGGTACATCTGCTGGTCCTGTGTCGCTCGTTCCTCACTTGCGACACCCGCGGCTGGGGGGTATTTGTTGGCACCTGAAATATGATTGATAGCAATCACGCCATAACGACAAAAGAACGTGACTGCCAAAGTGAAAAAAGCCGAAGGAAGTCAATACAAAAGGGTCCTCTCAAACTGCTGAAGCCTCAGGTCATCTGACGAGAGTGTCAGGGACTTCACCTCAGGACGGTGGGAAGAAATCCACAACAAACCGTCAGTGTTGTTCCGCCTGCCCAACGAATCGATATTGACTCGCTCATGCCAAACAAACCCCACCCGTCGTCCGACTAGGATGAGAATGCACTTCGAAATCCACCATCCGACAAGAAACCTTTCTGAGGTGAAGAAATCCCCCTGACTCCTCAGAACAAGATGCCGAAGGCCGTATCAACGGAAAACCCGAGTAGACCGGCGCGGAAACATCTTCTTGACAAATAGGTCTGCTAGTGACCAAATAGCTACCCGACCAAGGCGAAAGCACCCCGGGTAGTAATCCACCCCCTGAGAATGTTACAAGTACGAATGAAATCGACCCGGTAGCACAGATCACAGTGCCAAAGGCCATATCTGTGGGAAATCCAACTGTCTGAACTAAAGGCACGGACAGCACCAGAATTGGCCGTTCAGCGACCTCAAAGCTTTCCCGATGCTTCTCATGGCGGTTCCGCAGAGCCACGATGAGATGAAAGAGCAAGCTAACCCCAGAGTCGGACCAATATTCACAGGACGAACCCGACTCGAACAAGCGTGACCAGGGGATAAACCCGACGTGCCTCTAAACTGACGCGCTCATTAAACCGGTGCCCTTCACTCCGGTGTGCATGAGGCAATACAACTAACGGCGCGCCCACCCCGCGCCGGGTGAGGCCACACCGTCTAAAGTCTATAAAAGAGGGGGCACGAGGAGAGAAGGTGAGAAGGATAGAATAGAGGAGAGGCTTGGGGAAAAAGAAAAGGAGAGAGAGCTTCTCCTGAGTTGCCATCTGCCGTTCTTCGATAGAGGAGACGGATCCAGTGCAAGGAAGGAGAGCCTCCATTCTGATACTCTGTTTTCACCGTGAAGAACAGAAGTTGGCCTCAGGTGTCTCTTCTAATCATCTCTTCCCTTTTTTTTTCCTTTCTACCCGTATCCCTGCGGCAATCTGTATGCAAACGGGTAATGATATGAGCCCGCAATCCCCTCTCATCTCTTTAGCTTCATGTACCCTTTTCTTTGTTTAAACGCAAGGATGTAATGGAACGGTTCTGAGCAACAATGCCAGGTCGAATGCAATATTTTTGTTATTTCCTAAGCTATGTCTGAATCCCTCTTCCATCTCTATTGCACTCTTTTCCACACCGTTTATTGTCGTCTGGTTTCCTCCATCGATGCCAAACACGCCCTGGGTTCCCCAAGGGCTATATTAATAGTATCCCCCTCCCCGGGGCTCTCTTAGTGTGTTGGTTATATCGAATGCACCGTGTGCTCATCGTGGATTTCGCCACCGGAGACAAATATGTACGTGCATCTCCTTTTGCCTCCAGGATTGGCTCTCTCATCATCTCTCCGTTCACGGTCATGAACCAGAGAGAATAGGGCCACTCCTATAATCTCGGCGTAGAGTTTTTCGGCATGGTTAATCTCACACATACCACCGGCCAATTGCTCGAGCATTTGCTTCTCACGATCTCAGTGGTTCACCGGCTCACAGTTTACTTCTAAATGCTAACTAATTAACCTCCCTCTACGCCTAACCCATCGTCAATGGTGTAGTGGATGAGTAATGCAGATCCCCAATCTCTTTATCCTGAGAAGGGTGGGGGGAAGGTCTGCCCAATGTGGCCTGCTCCCCATCCCTGTTATATGGGTAAAACTGACGCTCTAATGCGAATATCATGTTTTCTCTCGATAGTGACGATTCACTGACCGGGGAGGGGGAACATCCCCATCAAACGCTCACGCTGCTTTCCTTTTCAATCACCACAAGGTTATAGGACCCTGTCCTCCTGTGGCGTGGAGTCCTACAAGTCATTTAAGGTGAATAGAAATGGGTCTTTTGACTCGACACTAAATCCACATTCCTCTGGGAATGGTGGTGGTTGTGGGTAAGGAACCTCTTGTAGGCTAGCCCTCGAGCTTTCCTCCCATTATGCCCGTCCCTTTGAACAATATCTTTGGCTCATGGAGTATTGGTGCCCCTCGTAGGCTAGCCCTTGGGGTTTCCATCTATTTGGGCCCACCGATCACCGTTTGGCTTCCCGGCTTTAAGGTGCTTACCCCAGTTTCTATGGGAATGTCTCCACTTTCCCCCCACAACCCTCTGGGTATGGGGAGGTGCTGCCAAATTTTCGTCTGAATACTTAGGCTGAATCATGATGGAACTTTAGTTCTGAGCACTGTAAACTTGTTTTGAGTTGGGAATGGACTGTGCTTGAGTAGGAACCTCGCATGAGTCTTGATTCGCCATGTCTGCAGGACAATTAGAACATGTTTTCACACACTGATAAACATCAATTAACATCAAAATGCTAAACAAAATCACAATGCAACTCAAACAACTCAAAAAATCAAAATTTTGCTCCAATCCGGCGCGCCCCAAATCCGGCCCCCAGCCCCTCCGCGTCGTTTTAACCTTACACTCAAAAGCCATTTCAACCCCATTAGCCCTAAACCGGCGTGGCCTTATTCGGCGCGCCTGTCACCCCACGCGCCGTTTAAACCCTTAATGGGACCGCGCCGTTTTAACCCTATTCCTTCGCTACCTCGCGCCATTTTAAACCTATTCTTACGTTTTACTGTGTCGGATCAGATGCCAACTCCTCCTTCTGTGCCGTTTTAAACCCCCATTCATATCTTCATCAACTAATTCTACTCTCCATCTCCCCATCATACTTAACTTTGGGGTGCTCCCTAATTAACTAATCAGAATCTCGGTTAGCATGCGTTAGCTGCTTTGAAATCAATTCTATCATGCATTTATATATATGCATGCATGTCTACTGTATATTTGTCACTATCTCAAACCCCGGTATATCAAATGGTGATCTGCTGAAGGTCAGATTAGCCTTGATTGAAAGCTCTCACTACGTGTGATGGTGGTCTTCGGACCCACATCCTCCGCCACATACCGAGGGTTTCGGATAGTGAATGAAATTGAACTGCATGTTCGAGCTTGTATTTGGTTCCCGCACTGTGAATTATCATTCTTGCTGGTTCACTTATGCCTGCATATTCATATAGCCCCCGGTGACCCGTTGTCTTGGCAATTAATTAAGGGTTTTCTTCCTTTTGGAGGATGTAATTAACGTCATAGCCTTTATGATTTGACGAACTGCCGGTCCCGACACGGACTCCACTTTCGTCTGATTAAGTCAGATCGAGCGCACAATAAACTTGTCACTTAGTGACTGGCACGCCCTACGCTAAAATAAAGCCCCTAATAAATAGACCAAATAAATAAACATAAAGAATATTAACAAAAAAATCCCATCCCCCACAGCGCTTGTTTTCAAAGTCGCCAATTCTTTGATTTATGGAAAAAAAGGAAAATATAAAAAAGAAGAAATGAAGAATGGGCGACCGCCTGTTCAGTCGCACAAAGGAATGTGCGCCCACCGCCTGATGCGGGACGAGACACGGACACGACAAGCTCGCGATCGTCCCTTAACGAGGGAAGCGTCGGACGTGCGCGGTTGAGAAATCGGCAAGAGCTAGGGTGGTCGGCTCGCACTTTCGTGCCCGGATCGGGTCACGGGACGGCTTCACTCTCTCTCGCAGCAGCGGTGATATGAAAATATATCGAGCTAGATATCCCTACACATGCTCTCTAGCAGCGGCATGAACAAGCATATATGAAATAAGCGAAATGCCAAGTGTAGCAGCGAAGACGATACCTCCACGCGCTCGGCGTGGGGAAGACGGACCCGGCCGAAGTCGTACTCCCGGAACAATTATACATGGATATTACAGAAATGCAACTCGCTGCCCACTCCACGCAGGGAGGTAAAGGGCTACACAATGGGGTCCGGGAGGACCGAATTCGGGTTGACGAGCGGCTTCTCGCGTTCATTCGGCAACACCCGAACACGTGACGGTGGGGCCCACGTGCTGTCCGGAGGGGCCGTGTGGGACCCGGTGGCACCGCTGTAGTGGTGGATGCCTGGAGGGTCGCTCCTTGGGATGGCGGCACGCTGGTTCGCCGGCCGGAGCCCCGGCGGCTCCGTTCGGCACCGGTCGGAAAACCCGATCGGAAATCTGCCGGTTCTGTATTTCGGCGCGCACTCCGGCGAGAATGGGCGCTGCGATCAGCCCCAATGTCGGATCGACACGAGACTGGCGCCGTTGGAAAGCTAGCTTGAAGTTCTTCAACCTAGGCCCAAAGATCTGGCCTGGATCTGCTCGGATCTTGAGTTATGGAATTTTCAATCTCCTGTTGTACAGTAACCGAAGACTCAGACCTGCAGAGAACTTGACTATGGATTGCCTTTGACCGCGAGTCAGACGTCCGAATCTTGGGTTGTGTTCTTCAGAGAAGTTGTTGGAAATGGAATTGGGAAGACATAAAAATTGGTTTGGACACGTTTGGAGGTGTCTATGATTTTATGAGATTTGTTTACTGGATGAAGGTCGGATCTGAGATCTGACTGAAAGTACTGTAGCTCCGGTAGAACATGAATTATTAAAAATAGGTAGAAGGATAATAAAAATTTAAAAACAAATTTGGTGGTAGGGGACAATGGACAGAACACCCATTTAAATTGGGAGGTCTAACATAAATCAAAAGGGTGGTCGAAGGTGGAGAACGCAGGGCTACTGTCACTGTAGACAGTGACAGAACAGATCTGAGATAGAGGGTTGAACGAAATGGTAAAAATATGACACGGTGGCTTTTGAACCTTGATTTTTTTTTGAGAATGGAATAGAAGATAGGAACCAACCCTCAAAATTTCAAATCGATCTGAGCTCGTGGCTGGCTTCAGGAATTCACGAACTGCACCTCTGTCCAGCAGGACAGAAAACCGAAGACGATCCCGTGGCGGCTCGTAGGCGGCACGAACGGCAGCGGCGGCGGCACCAATGAAGATCAGAGGTTGAGAGGGGGAGATAGAAGATTGATACACTCTAGAACTTGAGGTTTGAGGAGAAGAACACCAGGGGGAGAGAGGAACAAGGGCACACCCTTCAATGGCTCAAGCCAATTTTACAAATTTTTCTTCATTAATCTCTAATGACACTATACATAGGTTTATATAGAAAATAGCAAGGGGTGGGGTGGCTGATAATTTCGTGGAAAATATGTCATTTTCATCCCCCATGTGGTCAAAACTCAAAAAAAATAAATTACATATGAATGGAGCACTCCTTTGACTAGGTAGGTAAGGTAGGTGGCCTACCTTTGAAATTTTAACCCCTTTGTCTCCCATGTGGTCAATTAGCATTCAAACCTTCTAGATGGCCACCTAGGATGGTTGACCAGCCCCACATGGATGAGGTGGACCAATGGGGAAGGGGAGGGGGCCCCCTAACTGGACCTACTACACATTTGCACAAAAACCCACACAATCTAAGGGAATGACGCATTTGCTTACAAAGCCGTACAATTGCGCTTATACTTTCCCATGGATATAAAAATAAACTAAAGGACACAAATACAAAATAAAATGTACATGCTCGGCGTCGATTCCCATCAACTCTCCCCGGGTGGGAGGAACTCGACCCCGTCGAGTAGGGGTATGGATGCTCGAGTACTCCGGCGGATCCGTCACCGTGCCGAGTAGCGCGGGTATGCTCCACTCCAAGTGACCGTCCCCTGCTCAATCCATATATACTCGATATGCACAAGCTGCTACGGGCTAGAGGTGGACACTCCGGGTGGGGCACTCTCAAAAGGGGAGGAGGCGGCTCGAAGACTCACTAGGAATCACCACTGGGTCCCTGTAGGTGACTGATCCGGGTATTGAGGTAGAACCGTTCCCAAACTCCTCGAGTGAGTCTACTCGCTTTCACACTCATAAGGGACTGACATCGACGAGCTTGCACACGACATATATAGACTCACCATGCACTAACACACATATGCAAACCACACAAATAAGAAACCGACTCATACATGACTCTAGACACACCTATTGTTAGTCCGACCCGTACATAGGTGACGGCGGACCAGGACACCCGAATGTGTGCCATGCATGCATGTTATGTAACCGGAGATGGGTGGTATGGGGAACACATAAACATCCAAGTATGACCCAGTCATGCATGGACGGCCCTTTGGATTTGGGGGACTTGAGAGGGCTAGGAGGGCCGAATGTTGTTGTATCGTGGACGGGCTTGGTGGGTGTAAATGACCCGGCCCGTGGGGTAGGAGTGTGATAGTGGACTCCCTTGAAGAAATGAACTATATAAGGTGGGTCATGGGGTCCACTAAGGAATGGGTCAAAGGGATCGAAGAAGGTATGACCCCTTGTGGTGGGCTCCCCCAAGTCACGGTTCCACGTGTAGAAGTTTTGAAGGTGTGGATAGTCACCTTCTTGCATTGTGATGGGTGGGACGGGGACCGTAAGCAAGAAGTATGATTCCTCCCTCGGACAAAAGGGTATGGATTCGGGCTCGGCCGGTAAGGGAAGGAGTAAGAGGATCTCCGTGGTGACACAACCCACGATGCACTCGGAGGTAATGGACCCATAGGCCTGATGGGTGAAGCTAAGACTAGCGGGTTGGTCGAAGCCTCGGGCCAATAAATGTGTAAAGGTCAACTGCCGGTCTAACCCTTTAAGAAGGTCGTCCAATGTGTCCACATAGTGACGAGACCGGAAGGTGGTATGAAATGAGTTGCTTGACACTAGTGGTAGTGTGGGGTCCATTGATGGGAAGGGAGGTGGGACCAAGCCATCCTTGAGCCAACTAAGAAGCGGCTCGGCTATGTATAATGTACCCGTTAGAAATACGGGTGGCTCGGGATGAGGTGGCTCCAAGCGCGAATCTGAAGGTGGAGTGGGCCGCTGGGGCTGGGTGGCTGGACATACGGGGTCCCTAAGGGTGATCTTACCGGGTAGGTAAGGTGGGCATAAGGTGCAAGTCCTCTTGTCCCAGTCAAGATTGGCCCTTCTCTCTCCTAACCACTTTTACCCTAAAATGATGCATGAACCAGCAAGTGTGCCGATCCTGCACCATGCACCATCGGTGTAGAGAACAGAGCCGATCCTCTTATAGAACTCAACACAAGAAAAATCACCATCGCGGACAATCTCGCCTGTCTTGGAGAGAGACTCCACGATGTCAAGAGAAACCCAATTATCTGACTCCCTATCGGTGAAATGGAGTTCCGTTGTGGACCCGTTGGGTAGAGCGGATTTCATAATGAGAGGGGCAAAACCAAAGGCTCGGTCCATGAGGACATTCATTTTGGCCACAAAAGTTGACCACTCGGACGTATGGCCTTGGGGATCGGCCATGGGTAGTGGACATGGACATGCATACACACGGTGACAAGACACTAGACCGACTATGCAAGTTTGGAATGCATGCACACTAAGGACCCTAGACGTAAACCAAGACTCGGTACGTGGCGGAGATAACCGATCCGAAGATCACTCGCACAAGTGTGCGGCCTTCCCGATAGGCGTGGCCTAACGTTCGGACAACACCTTTTGATATACCGAGTAAAGGGATGTATGCGACCCAAAATGACTCTTTTTTGTTGTTTTAAAAATATGATGATCTTAGACTCGACGTAGACAATGAATAATGACTAGACATAAATGACACTCTTTTTTTTTTGACACCCTAGACTCAAACTCGCTCTGATACCAAATTGATGCGGGACGAGACACGGACACGACAAGCTCGCGATCGTCCCTTAACGAGGGAAGCGTCGGACGTGCGCGGTTGAGAAACCGGCAAGAGCTAGGGTGGTCGGCTCGCACTTTCGTGCCCGGATCGGGTCACGGGACGGCTTCACTCTCTCTCGCAGCAGCGGTGATATGAAAATATATCGAGCTAGATATCCCTACACATGCTCTCTAGCAGCGGCATGAACAAGCATATATGAAATAAGCAAAATGCCAAGTGTAGGAGCGAAGACGATACCTCCACGCGCTCGGCGTGGGGAAGACGGACCCGGCCGAAGTCGTACTCCCGGAACAATTATACACGGATATTACAGAAATGCAACTCGCTGCCCACTCCACGCAGGGAGGTAAAGGGCTACACAATGGGGTCTGGGAGGACCGAATTCGGGTTGACGGGCGGCTTCTCGCGTTGATTCGGCAACACCCGAACACGTGACGGTGGGGCCCACGTGCTGTCCGGAGGGGCCGTGTGGGACCCGGTGGCACCGCTGTAGTGGTGGATGCCCGGAGGGTCGCTCCTTGGGATGGCGGCACGCTGGTTCGCCGTCTGGAGGCCCGGCGGCTCTGTTCGGCACCGGTCGGAAAACCCGATCGAAATCTGCCGGTTCTGTATTTCGGCGCGCGCTCCGGCGAGAATGGGCGCTGCGATCAGCCCCGATGTCGGATCGACACGAGACTGGCGCCGTTGGAAAGCTAGCTTGAAGTTCTTCAACCTAGGCCTAAAGATCTGGCCTGGATCTGCTCGGATCTTGACTTATGGAATTTTCAATCTCCTGTTGTACATTAACCGAAGACTCAGACCTGCAGAGAACTTGACTATGTATTGCCTTTGACCGCGAGGTAGACGTCCGAATCTGGGGTTGTGTTCTTCAGAGAAGTTGTTGGAAATGGAATTGGGAAGACAGCAAAATTCGTTTGGACACGTTTGTATGTGTCTATGATTTTCTGTGATTTGTTTACTGGACGAAGGTCGGATCTAGGATCTGACTGAAAGTACTGTAGCTCCGGTAGAACATGAATTATTAGAAATAGGTAGAAGGATGATAAAAATTTAAAAAAAAATTGTGGTGGTAGGGGACGATGGAAAGAACACCCAGTTAAATTGGGAGGTCTAACATAAATCAAAAGGGTGGTCGAAGGTGGAGAACTCAGGGCTACTATCACTGTAGACAGTGACAGAACAGATCTGAGATAGAGGGTTGAACGAAATGGTAAAAATATGACACGGTGGCTTTTGAACCTGGATTTGTTTGTGGAGAATGGGATAGAAGATAGGAACCAACCCTCAAAATTTCAAATCGATCTGAGCTCATGGCTGGCTTCAGGATTTCACGAACTGCACCTCTGTCCAGCAGGACAGAAAACCGAAGACGATCCCGTGGCGGCTCGTAGGCGGCACGAACGGCGGCGGCGGCGGCACCAATGAAGATCAGAGGTTGAGAGGGGGAGATAGAAGATTGATACACTCTAGAACTTGAGTTTTGAGGAGAAGAACACCAGGGGGAGAGAGGAACAAGGGCACACCCTTCAATGGCTCAAGCCAATTTTACAATTTTTTCTTCATTAATCTCTAATGACACTATATATAGGTTTATATAAAAAATAGCAAGGGGTGGGGTGGCTGATAATTTCGTGGGAAATATGTCATTTTCATCCCCCATGTGGTCAAAACTCAAAAAAAATAAATTACATATGAATGGAGCACTCCTTTGACTAGGTAGGTAAGGTAGGTGGCCTACCTTTGAAATTTTAACCCCTTTGTCTCCCATGTGGTCAATTAGCATTCAAACCTTCTAGATGGCCACCTAGGATGGTTGACCAGCCCCACATGGATGAGGTGGATCAATGGGGAAGGGGAGGGGGCCCCCTAACTAGACCTACTACACATTTGCACAAAAACTCACACAATCCAAGGGAATGACGCATTAGCTTACAAAGCCGTACAATTGCGCTTATACTTTCCCATGGATATAAAAATAAACTAAAGGACACAAATGCAAAATAAAATATACATGCTCGGCGTCGATTCCCATCACCGCCCCAATCGCCATTTTCATGAGAGGCAGAAACGGAAACAGCACGCCCCGATCATAGTTATCTTCCAATTTTTGGACTTATCTCTTCTTGTGTGAGGAAAGGAAGACTCTAATCATGGCAAGATACCTATTTTGATCAATCTTTGATGCTGAAAAGTCGGATTCAAGCTAATCTGGAAGGTCACGATCGTGGGAGATTTATGAACAGTATAAATAGATGCCAGAGCAGACCGATGGGGATGTTATCCTTTTTCTTAGCCTATTTTTCATACTCTTCTATTTGTCTTTTTAAATTACTTTCTTCTACAAAGTTCTGTATTTTTACGTTCTCTAAAATTTCTTCTTCTTCTTCTTCCTCTAATTCTCTCACGTTTTCAAGTTATTCGCTATTTTTCAAAGTTTAATTTTTGGGTTTTCACTATTCATCTACGCAACACCACCCTGTTCTTCCTCATTTTCCACTCTCTTCCTCATGTTTTCTCTCTCTGCACTCTTCATCAATTTTCTTTCTATCATCTATATGCACAACTTTCTCTTCTACCACATCTCCTAATTCTTTCTTATTTTAAAATTATTTTTAATCTTCTGTGGCTCTATTTTTCTTTTTTTTTTTTACTGTGTTTTCAACTCCACCGTATCTCCTAGGGATGTCAATGGATCGGGTTCGGCTCGAGTAGGCCAATACCATACCCTATCCATGAAAATTTTACAAATATCATACCCGGATAGTACCCTATTATTTTCGCGGGTATGGATACGGTGTATCCGTCACGGGTATGGATATATCGGCGGATATCCGTATCCGTCCATAAATAATGAGTCCACATCCACATCCAAGGAAATGTGAGATTTATGAGAATTAGAAAAAAAAAATCTAGTCAATTCTTTCCTTTCTAAAGTAAGTTTTATATTTTATAAAAATGTCCTTACAATTTTAACAAGAAGTTTAAACTCACAAACTCAACAAGACGGGCAACGGATTGAGTTCATGTTAAAATCATAGGCCTAACATGCACAATAAGTTATTAAGAGCGGGTTCGGATCTGGTACGGGTTTCGGTGCACTAAATTCATACCCTATCCGAATATGAAACGGGTATTTTAAACATATCCGAACCGAAATCCATATCCACGTATTCGGGTATTACCCGACCCATCACGAGTCGGGTGATGCGGGTAATCGGGTTTGCGGGTATTTTTGACATCCCTAGTATCTCCTCTCTCTCTCTCTCTATTCACTTTCTTTTAAACACCCTCACGCACACACATATTTGTTTTTAAACTTTTTCTTCTTCTATCTCTCCCTCCTCTAAGTTCTTCACACATCCCTTGGCGGAGAGTCTTCCTTCGGTGCTCACAAGGCAACGTCTACTTCCAAAGCGGGGCGGTCTCTTCCAAGGCTCGGCAAGGAGACGGTGACGCTATTCTTCAAATTTCTTCCCTTATTCTTTTACTTCAAGTTGTAATTTTTAGTTTTTATAGAGTTGTACTCTTTCCTTAGCAATAAAAGTTGATTTTGTGCAATTATGTCTTTCTAGTTCTCTCTCTCTATCTCCTCCCAATTTCTGCTCTTTAACCCTCTCATGTTCTTTAGATATGTTTATTTCCATGTAATTTTACTTTCCTTTAGTTTAAGCTCACTCAAAATTTTGATTTTCAAAACATAAGAATTTTTCAACTTGCTTCAAAAAAAAATGTTCTTCTCCATGGGATCGACCCGTTCTTACCACTCTACTTAGATTTTATATCTTTTTAGTGAGTGAGTTCGGTTATTTTTAAAATTATGGCACGACTTTTAAATGATGACTTTTGTGTACATCAATTTTTGGCGCTGTTGCTGGGGATTGAAAATGATTTTTTATAGTTGGATATTCTTGTGTTTGGTGAGTATATTTGTATATTGATTTTTCTATTTTTATTTTACAGGAAAAAGAAAAAAATCATAAAATCAAAGAAAAGGGAAATTCGGACTTGAAATTCATAGAAAATCAATTGTGGCAGAAAGCCAGAAAGCGTCGCTGAAAGCCTTATCTGTCACTATAGGGAGCATGAATTCTGAAAATCTGAAAAATCCTGGAAATTCGAACGTCGCTAAAGGTCAGTAAGCGTAGGTATCGGTTCTGTTTTTCCAATTTCTGAAAAATCTCAAAAAAAATCAGAAAAATTCTTTAAAAATCTAAAAAAATCAGATAACCAGAAAAATACAAAAAGCGTGATTTTGGCTTTACTCTTCAGTAGGTTGCATATTTATTAGTATCTTTAGTTGATATTTATTTTTTATCCATATCAGTTTTTGAAAAAAAAATAGAAAATAAAATCAGAAAACAAAAAATAAAAAATAAATTTTTTTTTATCATGACATCATGCCTTCATGTTAGTTATATCTCTTGCATGCATTGTTGCATCTAGCTGATTTCTTTTTTACTTGCATCATCATTTAAAAACAAAATCTTTCTCTTCTCTTCTATTTCCCCTTCTCAAGGGCAAGTTAGGTTCCTTACACCCTTCTTAGAATTGGAAGGACCCTCCATTGAGCAATCCATCTCTTTGGATTGGAATTTCCTTTTCCAAGACCTACATAAGTCCCCGCACCCATGGATTCTCTCACGGACATCGGGCAGGTTGTACCACGAAGTACCCCGGAGTTAGATTGCCCTTGGAAGGTTACACAAAACAAAGGGAGGAGTTTTAGAATTTATTACTATTTTAAAAAATCGGTGTCTAGGCTAGAGATCAAGTGGCAAACTCCTAAGGGGACTTATGGTTATTTAATTAGGTCCCTACGAATGTAGGGGGAGCCTACCACAACCCCACCTCTTACTTGGCCGATGGACCAATTTGGTAGTGAGTGCCAATTATTCTTTTGTAAAAAAAAATCATCATTTTTTGCATACATAACTCATATAGTTATTGTTGCATTTGCATTATTTTGAAAAAAATGTAAAAAAGAACATTCCCTTTGGGCCCTTTTTGCATTGCATGCAAGGTAGGAGATCCCTACACCCACCTTTGCTAGGACCCATAGGAGAGATTGAGATGTTAGTGCATCTTTGAAATCACCATCAACCTAACCTCATGGTAGACCAAAACCAACAATAACAAGTAGCTCCAAAACAAATGAAGGAATATTTCTTGCAAAATCAATACCAACCTTCATTCTATGTTCAAGCACCCGAAAATCAAGCAGCCCAATATGAAATCAGGTCAAGTACCATTCAAATGTTATCATCTTTCTATGGCAACAACAATGAGGATCCTTACAAACATCTTGATGAGTTCCTCCAGATTTACTCCACAGTCAAGATCCAAAACTTTTCTGATGATGCTTTTAGGTTGACTCTCTTCCCATTCTCTCTCAAGAACAAAGCTAAGTATAGGTTAGGAGCCTTGGGTAGATCAATAGACACATGGGCAGAGATGCAAAAAGAATTTTTGAAGAAATTTTATCCTATAGGGCGAACCAATACCATGAGGAGAGCAATTACTAGATTCGCTCAAAATCTTGGAGAACAAATCCATGAAGCTTGGGATAAATTGAAATATTTACTTAGAAAATACCCACATCATGGATTATCAAGATGGTAAATGGTTCAGGCATTCTATGAGGGATTAACTGAAAATTATCGCCAAATGGTGGATGCATCATGTGAGGGAGCTTTTATGAGTAAAAGCGAGGATGAAGCTTATGAATTATTTGAGATGTTAAGTGAAAATTCCATTAGTCATGCCTCACTTTCATCCTATGAGAGAATGATTGGGCCATCTAAGAAGGGTGGGCTTTATGAAGTTAAGAATCAAGGAGAATCTGAGAATAGGATGGACATTAATGCGCTAGCGCAAAAGTTAAATAAAGTGGACTTATTGGAGCAAAAGATGGAGAATGTGGATTTAGTAGCTCAAAAGCCAGATCAATTGTTGTCCATGAATAAACAGAAACCTTCTATTTCTTCTGCTCAGCAATCTCAGCCTTTCTCATATTCTAACCTTCAAGAGCTTTGTGCTCTTTGTTCAAGCCCAAATCATGTCGTTACAGATTACCCCGTTGCGGCCCAACTTCTCCCATTCATCCAAGAACAAATCTTCGATGCTCATGGTGTCTCTAAGCCTCCTTATGATCCTTATTCCAATACCTACAATCCAGGCTGGAGAAATCACCCGAATTTTGCTTGGAAAACTCCACAAGGACCACCAATGCAATCAAATCCCTCGAATCAATCCGTTCAAAGGCAATCCTTCCAAGCTCCAGTTCAATCTCACCAACATTATCAATCTCCTTTTCAACAAACTCAACATCAACAATCTCAACCTTCTTATCTGCATTCTCAGGCTCCATATCATCAAGCTCAGTCGTTTCAGGGCCAATATCACCAGTATCCTCCAAACCGCTTTCAACTCAAGTTCCCTTTCAACCTCCTCCTCAACCCCCTCAGCCCAATTTCGATGATAAATTTGACCAACTTCAGCAACTCATTCTTTCTCAACAACAATCCATTGTTAAGTTAGAGGGTCAAATAGGGAAATTGGCTGCTAGTAATATGAGGAGAGATGTAGGTCAACTTCCTAGCCAACCTGTGGCTAATCCTAAGAATCAACCTCCGGACTTTCACCAAAGAGCCCCTCTTCTTCCTCAACTAACCCAACCTCAGCCTCCTCCTCCTATGGGCCCTCAATTTGAAAATGCCAAGGCTATATCTACTCTTAGGAGCGGCAAGATTCTTGCTGATCCTTATAAGGCTAGGGGAGTTGGAAGTAGCTCGGCCCAAGAGGCTCAAGAAGAAAGTGATAGTGAGGACGAGGAGCCGGTGATTGTGCAAGAGAAAAAGAAGCCAGAGCGGGGGAGAAGAAACTTGACAAAGGTAAAGTAAAGGTTGATGAAGGACCCCAAGAATATGTGCCAAAGGCCCCTTTTCCCGATGCTCTTAAGTCGAAGACTCACAAGAAAACGCCGGTTCAGCATGAAGAATTAGTGGAATTATTTAAACAAGTAAATATCAATATTCTATTCTTGCACGCAATCAAGCATGTGCCAGCATATGCGAAGTTTTTGAAAGAGCTTTGTACTCCAAAGAGGGAGCTGAAGGCGGTAACTCAAAAGATCTGCTTATCTGAGGATGTTAGTGTTGTTGTAATGAATCATTTGCCGAAGAAGTTAAAGGACCCCGGAGCTCCGTTAATCTCATGCGATATAGGTGGAGTCACGTTTGATAGAGCATTACTGGATCTAGGAGCCAGTGTGAACTTGTTGCCCACCTTCATATATGAGCAATTTGATCTGTGAGAGTTAAAGCCCACGTCAATAATCCTTCAACTGGCGGATCGGTCAGTGAAAACTCCAAGGGGTCTGTTAGAGGATGTGATTGTAAAAGTGCATGAGTGTTATTTCCCGGTGGACTTTCTCATTCTAGATATGGCCTCGTCCCAGGATCTAAAGCACACACCAATTATTTTGGGATGTCCATTCTTAGCTACGGCAAAGGCTAACATAAATTGTGCCACAGGAATGATGGATATCTCTTTTGGAGGTGAACAAGTTTCGTTGAATGTGTTTAAGGCATCCCAGTACCCAGACCATGAAGAGGAATGCAATGTCATTGATGTATTTGAAGAACTGGCTGATGAAAGTCTGGATGTTAATAAGGATCTACTAGAAGAGGGTAGCATGCTTCAGGATTCCCCTCTTTCTTATGCGCCCTACTCTAGGATAGACCCACTCCCTCCATTGCAAGTTGAACATGTTCTTCCATCTCTGGATCATCCGCCTGCTCTTGAATTGAAACCTCTGTCAGATTCTCTTAAGTACGCTTATCTAGGCCCTGACCACACTCTGCCCATGATTATTTCTTCTAATCTCACTTCTGCTCAGAAGTCTTAGCTTTTAGATGTCCTTAAGGAGCACAGGGGGGTGATAGGTTGGTCAGTGGTAGATTTACAAGGCATAAGTCCAGACGTTTGCATGCATTATATCTATTTAGAGGACAATGCCAAGCCGAGCAGGGAGATGTAGCGTCGGCTGAATCCCAACATGAAGGAGCTGGTCAAGAAGGAAGTAGTTAAGTGGTTGGATGCCGGGATTATATATCCCATTTCAGATAGTAAGTGGGTCAGGCTGACACAAGTTGTTCCAAAAAAATCTGGGCTGACCATTGTGACAAATGAAAAAGGAGAAGAAGTGCCCATGCGACTACAGACAGGGTGGAGAGTTTACATAGATTACCGAAAATTGAATTCAGTAACAAAGAAAGATCACTTCCCACTCCCGTTTGTAGATCAGATTTTGGAGAGACTGGCTAGGCAGAAGTATTTTTACTTTTTGGATGGCTACTCCGGGTATAATCAGGTTGCAATTTACGAAGATCAGGAAAAGATGACGTTCACGTGTCCTTATGGCACGTTTGCTTTTAAATGAATGCCGTTTGGGTTGTGTAATGTCCCAGCCACCTTTCAGCGGTGCATGATGTCTATCTTTTTTGAAATGGTGGGTGAATTTTTGGAAGTCTTTATGGATGATTTCTCAGTGTTTGGTACTTCTTTTGAAAGTTGCTTGAAAAATCTGACTCAAGTGCTGAAGAGATGCATTGCATTGAATCTGATGTTAAGCTAGGAGAAGAGCCATTTCATGGTAAGAGAAGGGATAGTGCTAGGCCATGTTGTATCTGAAAGGGGAATAGAGGTTGACAAAGCTAAGGTCGATTTGATTTCTAATCTCCCTCCTCCCACAACTGTCAAGCAAATCCGCTCTTTCCTTGGCCATGCAGGTTTTTATAGAAGATTCATTCAAAACTTCTCTACCATTACTCGTCCGCTCACTCAGTTGCTTGCCAAAGACACTCCCTTTCAATTAGATGATTCTTGTCTCATGGCATTCAATTATTTAAAAGCGACTCTCACTCAAACTCCGATTCTGCAATCTTCAAATTGGTCGCTCCCTTTTGAAATTATGTGTGATGCCTCGGACTATGCTATAGGAGCTGTCTTAGGACAAAGGATTGATAAAAAACCCGTGGTAATCAATTATGCGAGCCGCACCCTCGCTGATGCACAGTTGAATTACACCACCACGGAGAAAGAACTTTTGGCTGTTGTTTTCGCTCTGGAGAAATTTTGCTCATATCTGTTAGGGGTTAAGGTCATTGTTTATTCTGATCACTTTGCTTTGAAATACTTGTGTTCTAAGAAGGATGCCAAAACCCATCTCATTCGTTGGATTTTATTGCTGTAAGAGTTTGATTTAGAAATAAGAGACGAGAAGGGGTTAGAGAATGTTGTAGTTGATCATCTGTCAAGGATAGTGATACCTGATAGTGCTCCGATGTTTGATTCTTTTCCCGATGAACGAATTCTCTTTATCTCTCATACTTCAATTCCCTGCTACGCTCACATTGTCAATTACCTAGCGGTAGGACAGATTCCAGGAGGGTGGACTAAGTAGGAAAAGGATCGATTCTTTTCAAAGGTCAAACACTATTTTTGGGAGGACCCAGAGCTGTTTCATATGGGTCCTGATCAGATTATAAGAAGATGTGTCCCCAAAGTGGAGCAGCGATCAGTCCTGAATTTTTGTCATAATCTTGCTTGTGGGGGACACTTTTTTGGAAAGAAGACTACGGCTAAGGTTCAACAAAGTGGATTCTACCGGACCAGCATACGAATTTTCAAAGACATGTTTGAGATGCCAAGCTGTGGGTAACAATTCTAAGAAAGATATGATGCCACTGAATCCCATTCTGGTATAAGAAATCTTTGATGTTTGGGGTATTGATTTTATGAGACCGTTTTCACCTTCTTTTGGGAATCAATACATCTTGGTGGTGTGGATGCACTAAAATTCGCTTATTTAAGTGGTTTGTCTATTAAGTGCATGGGCGTGCCAGTCACCGAAGTGATAATTTGTTCAGACTCTGAAGAGCCCATGGTGCGCTCAATCTGACTCAGTCAGACAATTGTGTGGTTCGGGTCGAGACCAAAACCCGCCGTGCCATAAAGGTCACGGCGTCATTTACATCCCCCATGCGATGGAACACCCTTGATTAATCGCCGGGAATCAGGGCCTCATGGCCAGGAGATTAATTGCATGAAAGACCTATTAGGAAGTATTGAAATCCCCGTACATGGGTTAAAAGAAAGCATACACGATCGTGTCAGCCATGTGCTGACCATTTAATATTCGGACGAATGTCCGGCTCGAGAAAATCGCGACTGTCGCAGGGAAACCGGAATGCATGTATGCCGAGGTACGGTGGATTTATTGCTTAGAAGAACGGAAAGCGTTCGGCTAAACCTCGGTTGGAGCGGTCAAAAACCAGTAAATCTGTTGGCCCGGTGCAAGAGCAAGACGCGACCATACTGCAGTGGGCCCCCGCGGTCGAAGTCAGGCTCGCATGAGCGTCATTAATATTTCCGGTGCCAAGGGGCAACGGGGGGATATCCCCTGAACTAGCAGGAAAGCTCTATGTCTTGGGGAGCGAACGTTCGAAACGTATCGGTCGTTCGGGAGACCGTTTAATATTCGGACGGGTGTCCGGCTTGAGAATATCGTAATCGTCGCGGGAGGACCTGGAACATGTGTATGCCGGGATACGGCAAGTATATTATTCCGAGACATTGAAAACATTCGGTTAAATCTCGGTTAGTGTAGCAAGAAACTAATGAATTTATGGGTCCGGTGCGAGATCGAGTCAGGACCATACCGGGGGCGCCTCCTGTGGTCCAAACGAGGCTTGCGCGGGCATCGTTAATATTTCCGGTGCCGAAGGGCGGCGGGAAGGTGTCCCGGGACTAGATTCCAAAATAAAGACGTATTCAAAGATAGCGGACTGTAGGCCTTAGATTTGGGTCAGGCGACGACCATGATTGGGACGAGCCCGAGGTCTGAGCGTGACTCATGAAGGTCTTATTGATATTCCCACGCGTAGGGTTCGGGGATGACGAGAGCCGCCTTGTTTTATCCGGATTTTGTCCGTCATTCATAGACCACTTTATATTTGGACCAAGTCCGTATTGAAGGTGCGACGTAAACGGAAACAAAACCCGTACAAATGTATGCCGAGTTTACGGCAATTCCAATGAAACAGGGGAAACGAATCCCAATGGGAACGAGTCCGGTTCAACGAACTATCGGCCCAGAGCAATGTCGGGTTACGGCCGTGTCGGGATGGTTCCCAAGGTCCGAACTCGACTTGGGGGGGGCGGCAGTAATATTCCCTTTATACAGGGTCTTGAGGAGAGACAAGGCTGCGGGGCAGATCTCATCATTTTATTTTATTTAAATTTTAATAATTATTATTTTATTATTATTATTTCTTTATTGTTATTATTACTATTCCTTATATATATATGTGTATATATATATGTTGGGGTGGGCTTATCCATTATTATTTGTTTATTCCATCATTATTTGCTTATTTGTTATCTTCTGTTGAGTTTGTTATTATTATTTATTTATTTTATTATCATTTGTCTATTTATTATTTTTTTTGAGTCTGTTGTTATTATTTATTTATTTTTTTACTTATTTTATTATCATTTGTTTATTCATTGTTTTTTTGTTGAGTTCGTTGTTATTATTACTTGTGTCTTTATTATTATCATTTCTCTATTTATCTCCTTTTTTAAGTTTATTATTATTATAATCTACTATTTATTATTATCATTATTATTTGTTCCCCTTTTTGTTATTATTTCCTTTGTCACCCGCAGATCATGAATTCTTCCTTAATTTATATTTTTAATCTCCCTTTTTTATTATCTATTTTTTTATCTCTCACTCTTCTATTATTGCATTTTTTTATGATTATCGGGTGGGTTTATCCCTTTGTATTATCATTATTATACTTTCTTTCTTTCTTTTTTATGGGGTAGGAGGAAGGGTGAAGTGTACTGCTGGAGAATGGAGAGTGTGCCGCTAAAGGGTTAATGAGTGTACTGCTGAAAGTGAAGAGTGTGCTGCTGGAGAGGCTAAGGAGTGTACCGCTGAGAGTGAAGAGTGTGCCGCTGGAGGGGCTGAGTGTACCACTGAGGGTGAAGAGTGTGCTGCTAGAGGGGCTAAGGAGTGTACCGTTGGGGGTGAAGAGTGTGCCGCTGTAGGGGCTAAGGAGTGTACTGCTGAGAGTGAAGAGTGTGCTGCTGGAGGGGCTGAGGAGTGTACTGCTGAGGGTGAAGAGTGTGCCGCTGGAGGGGCTAAGGAGTGTACCGCTGGAGAGTTTGAAGGGTGTACCGCTGGAGGGTTTAAGGCTGTACCGCTGGAGGGTTGAAGGGTGTACCGCTGGAGAGTTTGAGGGGTGTTCCTTTAGTTGATTAGAATGTTTTATTGTTGTTGGTTTCATTTGTTTGTTGCTTTCTCTGTCTTTTAATTCGTTATTGCCCCATTTATTTGTTACTTCCTTTTGTCTTTTTAATATGTTATCTTTTCTAACAAAAATTTGACAGCATCTCCCCTTGTCCCCAGCGTAAGGGAGATACAGGGAACGCGCCCACATGGAGTGGCGGAACCCGACAATTGGAGGTGGGCGCCCGAGAGCGGAAACACCTTAATAAAACCTCGGAAAGCTCAGAGGGGACGACAGACGGGAAACACTGGGCTAATGCAGCCTAAGGATACCCTGACTGGAAGGGAGAGGGCCAGGTGTGCCGGGTAGAGGCCAGCCAAGGGCGTGCCGGGAAGGGCTGGTTGGGGTGTGCCGCTGGGGCACGGCTAGGGTGTGCCGCTGGAGGCACAGCTGGGGTGTGCCGCTGGAGGCACGGCTGGGGTGTGCCACTGGGGCATGGCTGGGGTATGCCACTAGAGGCACATCCAGGGGTGAACAAAGGCGAAAACGCCAGGGGGAAAACAAACACTAAAGAAGGGATGAAAAGAAAGGGGCGTGAAACACCGAAGGATGCAAACACGGAAGAAATGTCTCGGAAGGACGTCAAAAAAAATTGCAAGTCTTCTACCTTTATTCTCACAAAAGGAGTGTCCCAAGAGAGATAATACATTGCAACGGGAAAAGAAAACAAAAGGAGGACAAACGAAGAAAGAAAGAAAATACAGTGA
The DNA here is from genome assembly GCA_022559845.1 of Amorphophallus konjac. Classification (NCBI taxonomy): domain Eukaryota; kingdom Viridiplantae; phylum Streptophyta; class Magnoliopsida; order Alismatales; family Araceae; genus Amorphophallus; species Amorphophallus konjac. The sequence goes on from CM040123.1 coordinate 150,556,043, forward strand.
GGGGGGGGGGGGCGGAGCATGGACTCCTCCCCTCCCGGACCTCTTTATCTCTCTTCACTCACTCTTCTTCTCTTCCTCTCTTCACACAGACGGTGGTGGATGGGATAGCAGCAAAAAAAAGGGGGGGCAGTAACCCCTTTCCCTTTCTTCTTTTCTCTTCGCTCAGGTGGCAGTGGGTGGAGCGGCAGACTCTCCTCTCTTCTTCTCTTCTTCTTCTCTCTTCGCACAGGGGCGGTGGACGGAGCAACGGGGGGAGCCGGAGCCTCCCCTGTACTTCTTCTTCTTCTCTTCTTCTTCTTCTCCTGTGCTGCTCTCTTCGTCTGTGTGTCTGTCTCCCCGTCTCTTTCTCTCTCGTCTGTTCTTCCCCCTTTTTATTGGCCGAAGAAGGGGGGGCGTTTTATACCCCAGCGGCGGGAGCGTTCGGGCGCGAACAACGGTGGCGGGAAGTGATGGGCATTGAATGGGGTTTGACCTCCCCGTCCTTGGTGGCAGAGGAGTAGCCTGTGTGGCCCAGCCTCTGGTCGACACCTCAGACAGCTCACTGCGCGCCAAGGATCTATAGGGCATGGGCGAAAGATCTCATCTGCCGGAACGTGCCGTTGAAGAGCCTGGACAGCGTGCCGCTGGCGGGCTAAACAAGCGTGTCACTGAGAGGGCCAAAAGGGCGTGCCGCTGGAGAACATGGCAAGCGTGCCGCTGAAGGCTGCCAGGGCGTGCCGCTGAAAGGCCTTGAGGGCGTGCCGCTGAAGGCTGCCAGGGGCGTGCCGCTGAAGGGCTGCCAGGGGCGTGCCGCTGAAGGCTACCAGGGCGTGCCGCTGAAGGCTGCCAGGGGCGTGCCGCTGAAGGCTGCCAGGGCGTGCTGCTGAAGGCTGCCAGGGCATGCCGCTGAAGGGCCTTGAGGGCGTGCCGCTGAAGGCTCCAGGGTGTACTGCTGAAGGCTGCCAGGGGCGTGCCGCTGAAGGCTGCCAGGGTGTGCCGCTGAAAAGCTAAATGGGTAGTTCTGAGCCCATTGTGAGCACGCGTTGTGGCCCATTTGATTTTCTTCGAGGCCCAAGGATTGTGGGGCTCCCGGTGGTTGATTTCTCTTCACTGTCATGATTCCGGAGACAGCTTCATGGCAGTGTGTGTGCATTCAGGGAGTTCGGATGGCCCCTCTTCCACGTAGTTTCTTCAGTTTGGGGTTGCTGTTGATGCTGGGCTAGTTGGGACATACGGGCGTGCAATTTTGCACGTCCACAGGCACACCGCCGGAAGGGAGGAAGGAGACGGCCAAGCACACGTAACGGCCCAAACCAACGGTGGCAGTAAGAAAACCCAAAGAGGGGGGGAATTTTTATTCATCAAGAGAAAAGGCCATAATCGGCCACGTACATCGAAGCATACATTCAAGCCCAGACGGGAAGAAGAAGAAGAAATCAAGAACAGAAGAAGAAGGGTAAGGAGACGAGGAGGGAGTTGTGGTCGAGCAGAGGCAACGGCCTTCCTGCTCTCCCTCACCCCATCCACTACATCAAGGCTCACACTCCCTCTCTTTCTTTCTCTCTTACTCTCTCTTGCTCGGTGGTCGCTGGAGAATCTCACGCCGGAGCCCTCCACTTCCTCTTCTCTCTTCTTCTTCCTCTCTTCTCCTTCTCCTTTTATTCTGTGGCAGCGTCGTCGTCGCTCTCTGTTCTCTGTCCCCGTGTGTCTCTCTGGCTCGGAGGAGGGGAAGACGAGGCTTTATACTCCCGGTGGCGAGAGTCTTCGAACGCGAACGGTGGCCGCGGGAAATGACGGGCATTAATGGGGATTTGATTTTCCCCGTCTCCGTTGGCAGAGGAGTAGCCTGCGTGCCCTCTTCTCCGAGCAACACCTCGGATAGCCCACTGTGCGCCGAGGATCTCTAGGGCGTGGGCATAAGATCTCGTCTGCCGGATGCACCGGGTAAGAGTGTTCAGGGCATGCCGCTGAGGAGCCAGTAGGCTGTGCTGCCGGGAGACTGGAGAAGCGTGCCACTGAGGGGCTGGCGACATGTGCCGCTGGAGGAGCTTGCAGACGTGCCGCTGAAGGCCTCCACATGGCGTGCCACTGAAGGGGCTGACAACGCGTGCCGGTGAAGACACCCAAACTGGGTGTGCCGGTGAAGCGCCCTGGCCAAGTGTGTCGGCGGAGCGCCAGGGGAGTGTGTCGCTGAACGGGCGCGGGAGCGTGTCGCTGAGCGGGAGGTCAGGGTGTGCCGCTGAAGGGCACAGTGAGTGTGCCGCTGAAGGGGGCACCAGGGGGAGCGTGCCGCTGGGGTACTCGCAGGGTGTGCCGCTGAGGGCTAGCAGGGGCGTGCCGTTGAAAGGCCACCCCGAGTGTGCCGTTGAAAGGGCGTTTGGAAGCATGCAGCTAGAGGGGCACTTGAAGGACGTGTCGGTGAGGGAATTTGTAGGGTGTCCCCTCTTCTTCCTTTCTTCTTTTCATCTTCTCTTCTTTATTCCCCTGCACGTAAACATGGGGTGGGAATTTTTTAGTGTCCACAAATGCCCCCCAGCCGCAGACGGCACGAGCGAGGGATGAGAGAGCGGGGACTGAGGGTGCAGACTGACTGAGAGATTTATCAGTATGACGAGGAGAACCGGTCCGCGGACCGGGGTTAAGGTCGAGGGGTCAAGCCACGTGGGCCAGCACCCGGGAAGCAGGTTATGAAAGCCGAAGTTATCTAAAAGTGGGCTACAAGAGCCGAAGTTGTTGGAAGGTGAGCCACGAAGGCAGAGAGAAGGGTTTATTCCTCTAATGATCCGGGCGGAAGGTCCAAATCAAAGGGGGATATTCACCACCCCAAAGGGACGGAGAAAAGGGTTTGTTTATTTGATGACTTAGACGGAAGGTCCAAATCAAAATGGGTATTCGTCACCCAAAGGGACGGAGAGAAAAGATTGTTTGTCTATTCAGTGATCTGGACGGGAGGTCCAAATCAAAGGGCTATGAATTACAGGTTTATTCATCAATGCCGACGGACTGTCGGGAGCTGACATCGTTCATTCATGGACACGGGGTGAGTGTCCAAGTAAGGGTCTTTTTTGTTCTCTGGCTTGACAAAAGGTCCAAACCAGAGTGAAAGGAGTTACAAATTTATTCATCAACGCCGACGGACTGTCGGGAGCTGACGTAGTTCATTCATGGACACGGGGTGAGTGTCCAAGTAAGGGTCTTTTTTGTTCTCTGGCTAGACAAAAGGTCCAAACCAGAGTGAAAGGAGTTACAAATTTATTCATCAACGCCGACGGACTGTCGGGAGCTGACGTGGTTCATTCATGGACACGGGGTGAGTGTCCAAACAAGGGTCTTTTTTGTTCTCTGGCTAGATAAAAGGTCCAAACCAGAGTGAAAGTGTCTTTTTGTTCTCTGGTCGGACAGAAGGTCCGATCTAGAGTGAAAGGGTCTTTTTATTTTCTAGTCGGACGGAGGGTCCGATCTAGAGTGGAGAAAATCGTTTTGTTCTTTAATGCGCCGGGGGTACTGGTCACGAAACCCGAACCGGGAAAGTGGGTCACAGGGGCCAGAGTTGATGTTGCAGAAGTAGGCCGTGAAGGCCGCAATCGGGAAGCTGGCTACAAAGACCAAAATTGGGGAGCAGGCTATGGGAGCCCGAATTGGGGAAGCGGACTATAGAAGCCGAACTTGGGAGATTAGCAAGCTGCAAGGGTAGGAAGTAGGCCGTGAGGGCCAAGATTGGGCTGTACGAGCCAGAACTGGGAAAGCAGGTTGCGATAATCGAAGTTGAGTTTATTTTTATTATTATTTTTTTTTATTCAAGCATGCAGGCATTCATCAGCAGACATAACATAAGTATAAATAAGGCAGCTCCCTCTATAGGGGATGGAATAGGGACATGGCCCATAATTCGCAGACATGGTGCGGGCCACGAGGCACAACTAAGGGGTGGTGCACCCGTCAAAGGGATATCGCATGTCTTGCATGCACAGCTTAAATTCACACATTTCACCCGAGGCAATTCTCTGTGGCATGGCAGTGCAAATGTGCGAACAAAGGGCCCTAACCATAGGGATATGCAGGTTTTCCTAGTGACACTCAAGGATCACTCTAGCGCCTACACATAGGTTTCAGGCTTTCGACTTTCGGTAGCTTCACACAGCCCCCATCTGTTTATTTTGGTAGCAGATTTCACCGTTCGACGCGAGTCTCCTCATGCATTTCAATGGGGATTCCCGGCTACTAGGATTCGTCCTTATTGTGATTCGCTTCACCATTTCGCGCGAGTCTCCTCATTTGTTTCAGTGGGGATTCTCGGCTACTCGGATCCGCGTTTCTCTCTCTCTTCTCTTTCCCTTTTTTTTTCTCTTTTTTTTTCTCTCTCTTTTTTTTTTACAGTGGGGGTAGGCAACTTTTTCCTCATGATTACCTTTCACGTGAGTGCAGGAATTCAAGTCTCCGTAGAGTGCTAAGAAGAAATTCGGGCAATCCCTATGGTTGAAGACCATTGCACACATTAAATGTGAAGGGTAGGAGCGTTGCCTCAGGTTTATTTTGTGAATTTGACTTAGCAGTTCAGTCATGACTCTTCCCCTTGACGTGTGCACCCGCCATAATTGGATTCCCTTCGAGCGTATGCCGTGACGCACGTACATCCGGAGTCGGAGCATTATTATTATTTAGCAAGGAAACACGGTCCTAGAAAATTCCAAGGAGGTGTATTATTCTATATCACAAGCAAGCATGCAAATAGGGCAATCAAGCATTCCCTCTTCCCTTTTTTTGTTCCTTTTTTTTCTTCTCTTTCTCCTTTTTGTTCTCTTTTTTTTTTACGTAAGAATATATTATCGTTACGTATAAGTGTAGTGGTAATAAAAGTATTAGGGAAGCAGACCACGAAGGGCCGAAAGGACATCAGGGAAGCGGGCTATAGAAGCCGAGGGACATTGGGGAAGCAGGCCATAAAGGCCAAAAGGAAGCAAGCTGCGAGAGCCCAAGTTGGGAAGCGGACTGCGAGAGCCAAAGTTGGGAAGCGGGCTATAAAAGCCAGAATTAGAGAGTAGGCCACGGAGGCCAAAGGGGAGCAAGCTGTAAGAGCCAAAGTTGGGAAGCAGGCTATAAAAGCCAAAGGGTACTAAAAAGTAGGCTAAAAAGCCAAGGGATATTGGGAGCAGGCTGACAAGCCGAGAGATGTTAGACGTAGGCTATAAAGCCGAAAAATATCGGAGAGCGCGGTGGGACAGGTGGATTAATCCTGATAGTGGGCCTTGGCCGGAATAACTGAGCCGAAGGGCGTCGGGTAGCAGGATGTGAGAGCCGAAGAGAGGGGTCTCCTTTTGTTCTCTGGTCGGGGGAAGGGTCCGAACCAAAGCCGAAGATTTATTCTTTTATTCTCTGGCCGGGGAAGGATCCGAACCAAAGTGAGAGGTCTATTATTTTTTTAACTGGGAAGCCGTCGACTAGGGTGCCAATGATGAGGTAGCTGTCGGCTAGGAGTCGATGATGAGGTAGCTGTCGGCTCAAGGGCCGATGATAAGGTAGCCGTCGGCTCAGGGGCCGATGATTATATAGTTGTCGGCCCAAAGGCCGATGAAGGGGTAGCTGTCGGCTTGAAGCCCCGATGACTGAAAGTTGGTCGGTTTAGCGCCCCGTCGGTGGAAGGTCTAGTTGGTTTAGCGCCCCGTCGGCGGAAGGTCTAGTCGGTTTAACGCCCCATCGGTGGAAGGTCTAGTCGGTTTAACGCCCCGTTGGTGGAAGGTTTAGTCAGTTTAACTCCCCATCGGTGGAAGGTTCAGTCGGTTTAACGCCCCGTCGGTGAAAAGTTTAGTCGGCTCAACGCCCCGTCGGTGAAAGGTTTAGTCGGTTTAACGCCCCATCGGTGGAAGGTTTTATCGGTTTAATGCCCCGATGGCTGAATATCTGTCGGATTGAAGTCCCGATGTCTAAATATCTATCGGCTTGAAGCCCCGATGGCTGAATATCTATCGACTTGAAGCCCCGATGGCTGAGTATCTGTCGGCTTGAAGCCCCGATGGCTGAATATCTGTCGGCTTGAAGCCCCGATGGCTGAGTATCTGTTGGCTTGAAGCCCCGATGGCTGGATATCTATCGGCTTGAAGCCCCGATGGCTGGATATCTCTCAGCTTGAAGCCCCGATGGATGGATATTTTCCAGTTTAACGCCCCGTCGGCGGAAGGTTTATTGGTTTCTATTTGTTGGATGGTTGGAGGTCGGAGGTAAAAGTTTACCTCATAAAGATTTTTTCTCTTCTTTTTTTTTGTGTGGAGAGGCGGGTGCAAAGACCATGCTTGCCTCGTGACTATTCTTTGTTCTGCTCTCCCTTTCTCATTGATGCCCCCGAACTATGGTGTTTTTTTTTCTTAACATGCCCCCAAGTTAGGGTGTAGCTTTTCTTCTGTGCCCCCAGGCGGGGTGTGTTTCTCATGGCTTCTGTGCCCCTAGATGGGGTGTAAATTCCTTGCTTCTTATGCCCCCGAGCGGGGTATGTTTCTCTTCGAGTGCCCCTAAGTCGGGGTGTGCTTCTTGGCCTCATATGCTGCCGAGGCGAGGTGTATGTTGCTTCATATGCCCCTGGGGCGGGGATGCATTCTGCTTCTAATGCCCCCATGGCGGGGTATGTCCTCGGCTTCTTACGCCCCCAAGGTGGGGTGTGTTTTACTTCTTGTGCCCCCAGGGTGGGGTATATCTTTCGCTTCTTACGCCCTCTGAGGCGAGGTGGAGTCCTTGCTTCTGATGCCCCCATAAGGCGGGGGTGTGTTCTTTCTCTGTGTGCCCCCAGGCGGGGTATAGTCTTTGCTCCTCATGCCCCCATGACGGGGTATATTCCTTCTTCAAATGCCCCTAAACTGGGGTATAGTTTTGTCTGATATGCCCCCTGAGCGGGGGTGAGTTTCTTCCTTTGTGTGCCCCCAGGCGGGGTGTGTTTTTTTTGCCTCTTATGCCCCTGGGCCAGGGTAGTTTCTGCTTCTTCTACCCCGCAAGGTTGGGCACATTTCTCTTCACATACCCCCTAGAGCAGGATATCTGTCTCTTTGCTTCTGTGCCCCCACAAGGCGGCGTGCATTCTTCACAACTTCTATGCCCCCGGACGGGGTGTGTCTCTTCTTCAAATATCCCCAAGCCGGGGTGTATTCTTTTGCTCTTTATGCCCCCAGTGCAGGGTGAATTCTTTGTCAAATGCCCCGAAGCCGGGGTGTATTCTCTTCATGTGCCCCTGAGCGGGGGTGTATCTTTTGCGTCTTATGCCCTAAAGCGGGGGGAATTATTCTTCTTCCGCCCCGACACACTGGGGGATGTTTGCATCTTGTGCACCCAAGGTGGGGTGTAATTGCAGCTTTTTGGTGCCCCAGAGCGAGGTATCTTTCCCTTCACATGACCCCGGTACGGGGTGTATTCTGCTTCTAGTGCCCCCAGAGTGGAGTGTATTGCTGCTTGCAATGTCCCCCGAGGCGAGGTATCTTTCTTCTTCAAATACCTCTAAGCCGGGGTGTATTCTTTATGACCTCTATGCCCCCAGGTGGGGTATGTTTCTTCTTCAAATACCCCTAAGATGGGGTGGACTCTTTTCTTCTTATGCTCCCAAGGCAGGATGTAGCTTCTTCAAATGCCCCTGAACCGAGGCGTATTTTTTGCGGCTTCTATGCCCCCAGGCGGGGTGTGTTTCTTCTTCAAATACCCCTAAGCCAGGGTGGACTTCTCTTTACCTGCCCCTGAGCCGGGGTGCAGCTGTTGCTTCTTGTGCCCCCATGGTGGAGTATGTTTCCTCCTTCTTATCCCCCATGGCGGAGTGTGTTTCTTCCGCTTCTTACGCCCCCGGGATGGAGTGTACTCTCTTCATATGCCCCTGGCACGGGGTGTATCTTTTGCTTCTTATGCCCCCCGTGCGGGGGTGTATGTGTTTTTTTAAATGTCCCTAAGCCGGGGTGTATTCTTTGTCCCGCATGCCCCCACGAATCGGGGGTGTTACTTTTTGTGCCTTCATGGCGGGGTGGAATTCTTGCTTCTTGTGCCCCCTGAGACAGGGGTGAATTTCTCTTCAGTTACCCCTGAGTCGGGGTTGATTCTTCTGCCTCTTATGCCCCAGCGTGGGGTACACTTCTCTTCATATGCCCCCTAAGCCGGGGTGCAACTTTGCTTCTTCTCATGACCCCAGGCTGGGGTAGTCTCTTCTTCTTTTGCTTATGTGCCCCTAAGCGGGGTGCATTCCTTTCTTCATGCGCCCCTAAGCTGGGGAATGTTGTTTATCCTCCTTCAAATGCCCCCAAGGCGGGCTGTATCTTTTGCTTCTCATGCCCCCATGCGGGGTTTATGTTTCTTCTGCAGATTCTCCTAAGTCTGGGGTGTATTCTTTATTTCTTATGCCCCCGGGCCGAGGTGAATTCTTTGTTGCTTCCGATGCCCCCATGGCGGGGTGTAGCTTTTCTTGCATCTTATGCCCCCATGGCGGGGTATATTTCTTCTTCTTATTCCCCGTGGCGGGGTATATGCAGGCTCTCTTAAGGAGTGGTGGCCGCGCTTGGCCGCATTGCTATAAAGCCTTCCCCGCAGCGGGCAGCAATTCATCAAGCTACAGTCGCGGCTTGCTGGGTCTTTTAACAGCCACTCGAGGGGCCATCTTATGCCGGATAGAGGCAGCAGGAAAGAGGAACGGACTGGGTCATTGCACCGCGGACTTGGAGCCTCCTGGAGCCAGGCGGGATGCCGTCCTTCTTCTTATTCTTTTGGACGGCGATGCTTGCCAACTCTTCTTTTTTTCTTTTCTTTTCTTTCTTCTCTTTTTTTTTGCATAATAGGCCAAGGTGGGAGCGCAGAAGAGCGCTCACCCCCCCAAGGAGGGGATGGGTGGTTCACTCCACCACACCAATCCCACAGTGGTAGTCTTTTTTCAGCACGGGTGTCGGCAGATATGGCCGTACAACCCTCTCTCGCCAATTCTCTCTCCTCTATTTTTGCTTCTCCCTTTTTTTTTCTTTCCTTTCTTCTTTTCTTCTTTTCTTTTTAGGGAAAAGGGGTTTGACTTCCCCTCCCTTCTTTTCTCTTTCTCTTCTCCCTCCCTTTTTTATAACAGCCCTCATGATTCCTGGAAGCTGCATATGCTTCGAAGCAGCATCCTCGAGGCCACAAAGGCAGTTGCACCTAGTCTGGCTTTTCTCCCCATAGGGCTGGCGAAGACAGCACCTGTAATTCATCAAAGCAGGCAAACATCGTTTATTAGGAGTGTGAGCGACGTCACGTGGTTCGGAGTTCGATGGTGCGGGGAAGAGGATGCGGAGAGCGCGCGGGCTCTTCTTTTTGTTTGTTTTGCTGTTTGCTGCAACACAGAGATGAGAGAAGAGAGAGAAGGGGCCACCACGGGAGATTGCTCCGGCGGGGCGAGCGGGACAAGTATAATATAGCAAGATATGGGGTTCAAACGGCCATAGCGGGAAGTGACTCGCCGCGACCTCGGGGGGACGGGAATGGTGCAGAAATTAAATAACAAAAATTGAAACGGCCATTGGGGAAGTGACTCGCCGCGGCCTCGAGAATATGAGCAGAATATAGCAGAATATAAAAGAGAATATAAGAACAGAGATTTAAACGGCCATTGGGGAAGTGACTCGCCGCGGCCTCGAGAATATGAGCAAAATATAACAGAATATAGAGAGAGTATAAGAACGGAAATTTAAACGGCCATTGGGGAAGTGACTCGCCGCGGCCTCGATGGTATGAGCAGAATATAACAGAATATAGAGAGAATGTAAGAATGGAAATTTAAACGGCCATTGGGAAAGTGACTCGCCGCGGCCTCGATGATATGAGCAGAATATAACATGATATAAAGAGAATATGAGAACAGAAATTTAAACGGCCATTGGGGAAGTGACTCGCCGCGACCTCGATGATATAAACGAAATATAACAGGATATAAAGAGAATATGAGAACAGAAATTTAAACGGCCATTGGGGAAGTGACTCGCCGCGGCCTCGATGAAAAGATGTGATCGCCAGGGGCCGAAAGACCCCAAAATAAGAAAGTGATCGCGCCTACCTCAAGAGCGGGAGATGGCGGGTTGCTTCTTCCTCTCCTTCCGGCCGGCCGACGGAGAGGGCTTTCCTCGGCTACCCTTGCAAAACAACGACAAACAAATGACAAGTGGCTTAGAAGGATGAATGTGTAGTATTCATATCCTTGCAATAAAAATGACGAAATAACGGGAAGACACACACCTGGTTGGTGTTATCTTTTAAACCCCTCTCGGACTCGAGTAGGAGGAAAATGAGATGATGGATGCGAGATGATGAATGCAAAGAACTACGAAGAAAAGGAAAGAGTTGGCTTATTGGATGTGCCGGTGGTGAAATTCGGCGGAGCTCCGGCAGCGTGGGGACGACGTAGAAGCGCGGTGGATGAAGACGACCTTCCTCTCGCGAGCGTGGGCACCCGAGAAGCCGGCAGAACCTCCACCTACAAAAGACCCCACGGGTTAGAAAAATGACTCCGTAGCCTCTGGGCTCCGGCAGCCTATCGGATCACTGCTTAGCTCCTCCAGAACTGAGGGGGTGGGCCTCTATTTATAGAGCTCCGGAAGGTGGAGGCGTCCAGGACCCTGGACACCTCCATCAGGGCCGAAATAATATTTTATTCTATTTTTATTGATTTTTTTGGAATACTTTTGTGGAGGCGTCCAGGGTCCCGGACGCTTCAAGCAGGTCCACCGAAAGCCGACGGCGGCCGCACGCGGTTTGGCGCAACGCGTGGTTTTGTGAGCGGCGCCTCGTGATTCAGAAATGGGCGCGTCCAGCTGACCGGACGTCTCTATATTTGGCTTTTTTCACACACGACAAACCGTCGTTCGGTGGCCGGCGCCCGTGAGGGAGTTGATGGAGGCGTCCAGAGGCCAGGACGCCTCTAAAAATATGTTATTTTATTGGTTTTCTTGTCGTTTTATGATAGGGCTGGCATTTTTAATTTTTTATTTTTTTTTTATAGAGGCGTCCAGAGGCCTGGACGCCTCTATTAATATATATATTTATTTATTTATTTATTTTGTTTTTGTATGCCAACTGGCATTTTATACTTTTTTTATATTTTGTTTTTATGGAGGCGTCTAGGGGCCTGGACGCCTCCATTAATTATTTTTATTTTTATTTATTTTTATTATTTTTTCTATGTCAACTGGCATTTTACACATTTTTTATTTTTGTTTTTTATGGAGGCGTCCAGGGGCCTGGACGCCTCCATTAATATATATATATTTAATTTAATTTTGGGCCCTGAGAAAATAATAAATTAAAATTATGGGGGCGTCCAGGGGCCTGGACGCCCCCATTAAGACCCACCCGGGTCCTCGGATTAGGCGTCGGCAGCCGCCCGGTAGACACCCTTCTTGGTTCCGGAACCTTTTGATGCGTCTGACTGGTGTTGATGCCGTCCGAATGTCGAAAAGGGCGGAAGAAGACTCAAGAAAAAGAAGTACTCAAGTGATTCGAAATGCGTAAGCCGTCGCGGGGCGTCGTATAGTAATATGAGACTTCCTCAGGAGACGTCAGGAATGGCGTGTCTACAAGGAGGCCATGAGGCCCTGAATCCCGGCGAAGAGATGAAAGGTGGTTTTGGTCCCACCGGGCGTGCCAGACTTGTGGACGCACTAAAATTCGCTTATTTAAGTGGTTCGTCTATTAAGTGCGTGGGCGTGCCAGTCACCGAAGTGACAATTTGTTCGGACTCCGAAGAGCCCATGGTGCGCTCAATCTGACTCGGTCAGACGATTGTGTGATTCGGGTCGGGACCAAAACCCGCCATGCCATAAAGGTCACGGCATCATTTACATCCCCCATGCGAGGGAACACCCTTGATTAATCGCCGGGAATCAGGGCCTCATGGCCAGTAGATTAATTGCATGAAAGACCTATTAGGAAGTATTGAAATCTCCGTACAGGGGTTAAAAGAAAGCATTCACGATCATGTCGGCCATGTGCTGACCATTTAATATTCGGACGAATGTCCGGCTCGAGAAAATCGTGACTGTCGCAGGGAAACTGGAATGCATGTATGCCGAGGTACGGCGGATTTATTGCTCAGAAGAACGGAAAGCGTTCGGCTAAACCTCGGTTGGAGCGGTCAAAAACCAGTAAATCTGTTGGCCCGGTGCAAGAGCAAGACGCGACCATACTGCAGTGGGCCCCCGCGGTCGAAGTCAGGCTCGCATGAGCGTCATTAATATTTCCGGTGCCAAGGGGCAACGGGGGGATATCCCCTGAACTAGCTGGAAAGCCCTATGTCTTGGGGAGCGAACGTTCGAAATGTATCGGTCGTTCGGGAGACCGTTTAATATTCGGACGGGTGTCCGGCTTGAGAATATCGTAATCGTCGCGGGAGGACCTAGAACATGTGTATGCCGGGATACGGCAAGTATATTATTCCGAGACACTGAAAATATTCGGTTAAATCTCGGTTAGTGTAGCAAGAAACTAATGAATTTATGGGCCCGGTGCGAGATCGAGTCAGGACCATACCGGGGGCGCCTCCCGTGGTCCAAACGAGGCTTGCGCGGGCATCGTTAATATTTCCGGTGCCGAAGGGCGGCGGGAAGGTGTCCCGGGACTAGATTCCAAAACAAAGACGTATTCAAAGATAGCGGGTTGTAGGCCTTAGATTTGGGTCAGGCGAGGACCATGATTGGGACGAGCCTGAGGTCTGAGCATGACTCATGAAGGTCTTATTGATATTCCCACGCGTAGGGTTCGGGGATGACGAGAGCCGCCTTGTTTTATCCGGATTTTGTCGGTCATTCATGGACCACTTTATGTTCGGACCAAGTCCGTATTGAAGGTGCGGCGTAAACGGAAACAAAACCCGTACAAATGTATGCTGAGTTTACGGCAATTCCAATGAAAGAGCGGAAACGAATCCCAATGGGAATGAGTCCGGTTCGACGAACTATCGGCCCAGAGCAATGTCGGGTTACGGCCGTGTCGGGATGGTTCCCAAGGTCCGAACTCGACTTGGGGGGGGGGGGCGGCGGTAATATTCTCTTTATACCGGGTCTTGAGGAGAGACAAGGCTGCGGGGCAGATCTCGTCATTTTATTATTATTTAAATTTTAATAATTATTATTTTATTATTATTATTTCTTTGCTGTTATTATTACTATTCTTTATATATATATATGTATATATATATGTTGGGGTGGGCTTGTCCATTATTATTTGTTTATTCCATCATTATTTGCTTATTTGTTATCTTCTGTTGAGTTTGTTATTATTATTTATTTATTTTATTATCATTTGTCTATTTATTATTTTTGTTGAGTCTGTTGTTATTATTTATTTATTTTTTTACTTATTTTATTATCATTTGTTTATTCATTATTTTTTTGTTGAGTTCGTTGTTATTATTACTTGCGTCTTTATTATTATCATTTCTCTATTTATCTCCTTTTTTAAGTTTGTTATTATTATTATCTACTATTTATTATTATCATTATTATTTGTTCTCCTTTTTGTTATTATTTCTTTTGTCACCCGCAGATCATGAATTCTTCCTTAATTTATATTTTTTATCTCCCTTTTTTATTATCTATTTTTTTATCTCTCACTCTTCTATTATTGCATTTTTTTTATGATTATCGGGTGGGTTTTTCCCTTTGTATTATCATTATTATACTTTATTTCTTTCTTTCTTTTATGGGGTAGGAGGAAGGGTGAAGTGTACTGCTGGAGAATGGAGAGTGTGCCACTAAAGGGTTAATGAGTGTACTGTTGAGAGTGAAGAGTGTGCTGCTGGAGAGGCTAAGGAGTGTACCGCTGAGAGTGAAGAGTGTGCTGCTGGAGGGGCTAAGGAGTGTACCGCTGAGGGTGAAGAGTGCTGCTGGGGGGCTAAGGAGTGTACCGTTGAGGGTGAAGAGTGTGCTGCTGGAGGGGCTAAGGAGTGTACTGCTGAGAGTGAAGAGTGTGCTGCTGGAGGGGCTAAGGAGTGTACCGCTGAGGGTGAAGAGTGTGCCGCTGGAGGGGCTGAGGAGTGTACCACTGAGGGTGAAGGGTGTGTTGTTGGAGGGGCTAAGGAGTGTACCGCTGGGTGTGAAGAGTGTGCCGCTGGAGGGGCTAAGGAGTGTACCGCTGAGGGTGAAGAGTGTGCCGCTGGAGGGGCTGAGGAGTGTACCGCTGAGGGTGAAGAGTGTGCTGCTAGAGGGGCTAAGGGGCGTACCGCTGGGGGTGAAGAGTGTGCCGCTGCAGGGGCTAAGGAGTGTACTGCTGAGAGTGAAGAGTGTGCTGCTGGAGGGGATGAGGAGTGTACCGCTAAGGGTGAAGAGTGTGCCGCTGGAGGGGCTAAGTAGTGTACTGCTGGAGAGTTTGAAGGGTGTACCGCTAGAGGGTTTGAGGTTGTACCGCTGGAGGGTTGAAGGGTGTACCGCTGGAGAGTTTGAGGGGTGTTCCTTTAGTTGATTAGAATGTTTTATTGTTGTTGGTTTCATTTGTTTGTTGCTTTCTCTTTGTCTTTTAATTCGTTATTGCCCCATTTGTTGGTTACTTCCTTTTATCTTTTTAATATGTTATCGTTTCTAACAAAAATTCGGCAGCATCTCCCCTTGTCCCGAGCGTAAGGGAGATACAGGGAACGTGCCCACATGGAGTGGTGGAACCCGACAATTGGAGGTGGGCGCCCGAGAGCGGCAACACTTTAATAAAACCTCTGAAAGCTAGGAGGGGACGACAGACGGGAAACACTGGGCAAATGCAGCCTAAGGATACCCTGACTGGAAGGGAGAGGGCCAGGTGTGCCGGGTAGAGGCAGGCCAAGGGCGTGCCGTTAAGGGCTGGTTGGGGTGTGCCGATGGGGCACGACTAGGGTGTGCCACTGGAGGCACAGCTTGGGTGTGCCGCTGGAGGCACGGCTGGGGTGTGCCGCTGGAGGCACAGCCAGGGGTGAACGAAGGCAAAAACGCCCGGGGGAAAACAAACACTAAAGAAGGGATGAAAAGAAAGGGGCGTGAAACACCGAAGGATGCAAACACAGAAGAAATGTCTCGGAAGGACGTCAAAAAAAAATTGCAAGTCTTCTACCTTTACTCTCACAAAAGGAGTGCCCCAAGAGAGCTAATACATTGCAACGGGAAAAGAAAACAAAAGGAGGACAAAGGAAGAAAGAAAGAAAATACAGTGAGGGGGGGGGACGGAGCATGGACTCCTCCCCTCCCGGACCTCTCTCTCTCTCTTCACTCACTCTTCTTCTCTTCCTCTCTTCACACAGACGGTGGTGGACGGGATAGCAGCAAAAAAAAGGGGGGGGGCAGTAACCCCTTTCCCTTTCTTCTCTTCTCTTCGCTCAGGTGGCTGTGGGTGGAGCGGCAGACTCTCCTCTCTTCTTCTCTTCTTCTTCTCTCTTCGCACAGGGGCGGTGGACGGAGCAACGGGGGGAGCCGAAGCCTCCCCTGTACTTCTTCTTCTTCTCTTCTTCTTCTTCTCCTGTGCTGATCTCTTCATCTGTGTGTCTGTCTCCCCGTCTCTTTCTCTCTCGTCTGTTCTTCCCCTTTTTATTGGCCGAAGAAGGGGGGCGTTTTATACCCCAGCGGCGGGAGCGTTCGGGCGCGAACGACGGTGGCGGGAGGCGATGGGCATTGAATGGGGTTTGACCTCCCCGTCCTTGGTGGCAGAGGAGTAGCCTGCGTGGTCCAGCCTCCGGTCGACACCTTGGACAGCTCACTGCGCGCCAAGGATCTATAGGGCATGGGCGCAAGATCTCATATTCCGGAACGTGCCGTTGAAGAGCCTGGACAGCGTGCCGCTGGCGGGCTAAACAAGTGTGTTGCTGAGAGGGCCAAAAGGGCGTGCCACTGGAGAACATGGCAAGCGTGCCGCTGAAGGCTGCCAGGGCGTGCCGCTGAAGGGCCTTGAGGGCGTGCCACTGAAGGGCCTTGAGGGCATGCTGCTGAAGGCTGTCGGGGGCGTGCCGCTGAAGGGCTGCCAGGGGCGTGCCGCTGAAGGCTGCCAGGGGGTGCCGCTGAAGGCTGCCAGGGCGTGCCGCTGAAGGTTGCCAGGGGCGTGCCGCTGAAGGCTGCCAGGGCGTGCTGCTGAAGGCTGCCAGGGCATGCCGCTGAAGGGCCTTGAGGGCGTGCCGCTGAAGGCTCCAGGGCGTGCTGCTGAAGGCTGCCAGGGGCATGCCCCTGAAGGCTGCCAGGGCATGCCGCTGAAGGGCTAAATGGGCAGTTCTAAGCCCGTTGTGAGCGCGAGTTGTGGCCCATTTGATTTTCTTCAAGGCCCAAGGATTGTGGGGCTCCCGGTGGTTGATTTCTCTTCACTGTCGTGATTCCGGAGACAGCTTCACGGCAGTGTGTGTGCGTTCGGAAAGTCCGGATGGCCCCTCTTCCACGCAGCTTCCTCAGTTTGGGGTTGCTGTTGATGCTGGGCTAGTTGGGACATACAAGCGTGCAATTTTACACGTCCACAGGCACACCGCCGGTAGGGAGGAAGGAGACGGCCAAGCACACATAACGGCCCAAACCAACGGAGGCAGTAAGAAAACCCAAAGAGGGGGGGAATTTTTATTCATCAAGAGAAAAGGCCATAACCGGCCACGTACTTCGAATCATACATTCAAGCCCAGACGGGAAGAAGAAGAAGAAATCAAGAACAGAAGAAGAAGGGTAAGGAGACGAGGAGGGAGTTGGGGTCGAGCAGAGGCAACGGCCTTCCTACTCTCCCTTACCCCCTCCACTACATCAAGGCTCACACTCCCTCTCTTTCTTTCTCTCTTACTCTCTCTTGCTCGGTGGTCCCTGGAGAATCTCACGCCGGAGCCCTCCTCTTCCTCTTCTCTCTTATTCTTCCTCTCTTCTCCTTCTCCTTTTCTTCTGTGGCAGCGTCGTCGTCGCTCTCTGTTCTCTGTCCCCCTGTGTCTCTCTGGCTCAGAGGAGGGGAAGATGAGGCTTTATACTCCCGGTGGCGGGAGTCTTCGAACGCGAACGGTGGCCGCGGGAAATGACAGGCATTAATGGGGATTTGATTTTCTCCGTCCCCGTTGGTAGAGGAGTAGCATGCGTGCCCTCTTCCCCGGGCGACACCTCAGACAGGCCACTGCGCGCCGAGGATCTCTAGGGCGTGGGCATAAGATCTCGTCTGTCGGACGCATCGGGTAAGAGCATTCAGGGCGTGCCACTGAGGAGCCAGCAGGCTGTGCCGCTGGGAGACTGGAGAAGCGTGCCGCTGAGGGGCTGGGGCCATGTGCCGCTGGAGGAGCTTGCAGGCGTGCCGCTGAAGGCCTCCACATGGCGTGCCGCTGAAGGGGCTGACAACGCGTGCCGGTGAATACACCCAAACTGGGTGTGCCGGTGAAGCGCCCTGGCCAAGTGTGTCGGTGGAGCGCCAGGGGAGTGTGCCGCTGAACGGGCGCGGGAGCGTGCCGCTGAGCGGGAGGTCAGGGTGTGCCGCTGAAGGGCACAGTGAGTGTGCGGCTGAAGGGGGCACCAGGGGGAGCGTGCCGCTGGGGTACTCGCAGGGTGTGCCGCTGAGGGCTAGCAGGGGCGTGCCGTTGAAAGGCCACCCCGAGTGTGCCGCTGAAAGGGCGTTTGGAAGCGTGCCGCTAGAGGGGCACTTGAAGGACGTGCCGGTGAGGGCATTTGGAGGGTGTCCCCTCTTCTTCCTTTCTTCTTTTCATCTTCTCTTCTTTATTCCCCTGCACGTAAACATGGGGTGGGAATTTTTTAGTGTCCACAGGAGGCGGTCGATTATGTTTCAAAATGGATTAAATCTATAGCCACAAGGACCAATGATCATAAGGTGGTGATTAAATTTGTTAAGAAGAACATCTTTTCTAGATTTGGTTGTCCTAGAGCTATGATTAGTGATGGGGGTTATCATTTCATAAACTTTCAATTTCGAACTTTGCTTCACAAATATGACATTACTCATAAACTTACCACCCCTTATCATCCCCAAATCAGTGGCCAGGTAGAAGTGGCCAATAGGGAGATCAAGAGCATTTTGCATAAAACAGTTAGGCCGGATAGGAAAGACTGGTTTGAGAGACTAGACGATGTATTATGGGCCTATAGAACTGCATTTAAGACTCCTATTGGCATGTCCCCATACCACCTCATTTTTGGAAAAGCCTGCCACTTACCTGTCGAGCTAGAACATAGAGCATTCTGGGCCATTAAACAAGTCAATTTTGATCTCACTCAAGTTGCGTCCCAAAGAGCTCTATAATTGAATGAATTGGAGGAATTGTGTAATGAAGCATACAAAAATTCCAAGATTTATAAAGCTAAAACTAAAGCGTTTCATGATAAGCATATTCATAGGAAAACTTTTTATGTGAATCAAAAGGTTTGGCTTTTTAACTCAAGGCTACGCTTGTTCCCCGGTAAGTTGAAATCCAGATGGGATGGACCGTTTGTGTTTGTTAAGGTTTTTGACCATGGTGCTGTCAAAATTTTGAACCCTAATAGTGGTCACATTTTCACTGTTAACGGTCAAAGATTGAAGCCTTACTTGGAAGATGAGCAGTTAACACAAAAGGAATCCATTGCATTGTGTGATCTGAATGAATACTTTTTTAGCTTTCATGCGTCTGGCTGAAGACGGAAAACTTTGCACTTCTGGGAGGTAACCCAAGATTTTTTGTTATTTGATATTTTATTTTAGTGTGTTTTCCAGTGGTTAGGTAAGAGCCAAGGAGATGAAGTTGTCGTCAATGATGGAGTTTCACCCCACATATCAGGTTGTCTCTTTCCTTCTCAGCAATCTTTATTGTTATATTGTTCTATTATTTTTATTGCTTATGCCATTGAGGATAATGTCATTCAAGTTGAGGGGGGGAGAAAAATTTTATTTCATGATGCATATAGTACAACTTGACATTAGTTTCTGCATATTGTTCTGCATGAAAAGATGACTGATGAAATCCCCAATTAAGTTTTCGTGATTCATGCTTAAATTTAAAGTGATTCTGGAATAGAAAAGACTAGGGAGAAGGATGATGAAAATTTTATTTCAATCTAGCTATGAAAAATTGATGTAAGAATCTTTTTAAAGTTCATGTACATTTTAAAAAAAGGAAAAAATCACTTTACACACTAATGACATAAGCGGGACAAGCCTTTGGTTATTTTAGATATGTTGTCTGATACTCTGCACTTTTTAAGAGATCTTTTATAAGCTTTCTACCAGGTTATCAATCAAATTAGTGCAAATGGCACAATGAAAAAAAGAAGAAGAAGAAGAAGAGAAAAGTACACCATGAAAAATGCCCCGAATCTTAGTAACCGGGCCTACTTCACCTAAGACGTGTTGAGGTTCGCGTCAAACGGAAAAGGGAACCCTGATCTTAGTAACTGGGCCTACTTCTCCTAAGGCAAGAGTTGAGGTTCATGTTAAACAGTGAAGGGTAGTGCAGCATCATGTGTGTAGAAAAAATAAAAAAAAGGATCCCAAAAGTGACAAATAAATAAGGCAGACAAAAAGCTAGTATACTTAATGCTCTGATCTATGAGGTGCAGGGTTAAAAGGCACTTGCTTGGAATAACAAATGGTAGATGCAATTGTCTATGCTGTGAATTTAGTATTACACATGCACAAGTGCTATTGAACTTTGATTTGAATTCTTGATCATGTACCTTAAATTTCCACTCTATGGCTATTATGTATCAATGTTTTTAGATTCCTAATCTTTGGTTGATTCCATGAATGAACAGCTAGATATAATAGTATGGACTTTGCAAACTCTTGATAGTCCTTAATTTTAATTTATTTGCATTGCTAAGGGACTAGCAATGAGTAAGTTGGGGGTGTGATAAGTGCTATATTTTATATCATAAGTTGCATCACATTCATCACTTTTGAGTATTTAATGGGCATAT
Source organism: Amorphophallus konjac (assembly GCA_022559845.1). NCBI lineage: Eukaryota > Viridiplantae > Streptophyta > Magnoliopsida > Alismatales > Araceae > Amorphophallus > Amorphophallus konjac. The sequence continues at coordinate 150,575,860 of CM040123.1, forward strand.
TTGTGCATTAATATGGACAAATCTCATTCTCACCATTAATTTGAGTTTGCATGATTTTATCATCAATTTTGAGTCAAAACAGTAATATGGGAAATATTTAAGTGCACAATTATTAAAATTTATTTTGAAATGAAGAATTTTTATTATTTTTGAATTTCCAAGAAATTACGACCGGTGGATCAGACGCCATTTATAAAGCATTTTTATGAAAAAAGAATGAGCGACTGATCAAACAGGGGCCCATTCATTGGATGAAAATAGAAAAAAAGAGAAAATCTGAAAAATAAAGAGGAATGTGTGACCGTCCCCTTAGGCGCAAATTCATGGGAAAAGAATGAGCGTCCGACCAAGCAGGCACTCATTCAATTGTATGTAAAATCGAAAGAAAATCAAGAAAAATGGTAAATGAATGAGCGCCTATTTTCAAAGTCACCAATTCTTTGATTTATGTAAAAAAAGAAAATATCAAAAAGAAGAAATGAAGAATGGGCGACCGCCTGTTCAGTCGTACAAAGGAATGTGCGCCCATCGCCCCGGTCGCCATTTTCATGAGAGGCAGAAACGGAAACGGCACGCCCCGATCATAGTTATCTTCCAATTTTTAGACTTATGTCTTCTTGTTTGAGGAAAGGAGGACTCTAATCATGACAAGATACCTATTTTGATCAATCTTTGATGCTGAAAAGTCGGATTCAAGCTAATCTGGAAGGTCACAATCGTGGGAGGTTTATGAACAGTATAAATAGATGCCAGAGCAGACCCATGGGGATGTTAGCCTTTTTCTTAGCCTATTTTTCATGCTCTTCTGTTCATCTTTTTAAATTACTTTCTTCTATAAAGTTCTGCATTTTTAAGTTCTCTGCAATTTCTTCTTCTTCCTCTTCCTCTAATGCTCCCCCGTTTTCAAGTTATTCATTATTTTTCAAAGTTCAATTTTTGGGTTTTTCACTATTCATCTGCGCAACACCACCATGTTCTTCCTAATTGTTCACCCTCTTCCTCACATTTTCTCTCTCTACACTCTTAATCAACTTTCTTCTTCTCATCTAGATCTACAACTTTTTTTTCTACCACATCTCCTAATTCTCTCTAATTTTAAAGTTATTTTTAATCTTATGTGGCTCTATTTTTATTTTATTTTTACTGTGTTTTCAACTCCACCGTATCTCCTCTCTCTCTCTGTTCACTTTCTTTTAAAAACACTCACGCACACACATATTTGTTTTTAAGCTTTTTCTTCTTCTATCTCTCCCTCCTCTAAGTTCTTCACACATCCCTTGGGAGAGAGTCTTCCTTCGGTGCTCACAAGGCGACGTCTACTTCCAAAGCGAGGTGGTCTCTTCCAAGGCTCGACAAGGAGACGGCGGCGCTATTCTTCAAATTTCTTCCCTTATTCTTTTACTTCAAGTTGTAATTTTTGATTTTTATAGAGTTGTACTCTTTCCTTAACAATAAAAGTTGATTTTGTGCAATTGTGTCTTTCTAGCTCTCTCTCTCTATCTCCTCCCAATTTCTCTTCTTTAACCCTCTCATATTCTTTAGATAGGTTTATTTCCATGCAATTTTACTTTACTTTAGTTTAAGCTCACTCAAAAATTCGATTTTCAAAACATAAGGATTTTCCAACTTACTTCAAAAAGAAATTTTCTTCTCCGTGAGATCGACCTGTTCTTACCACTCTACTTATATTTTATATCTTTTTAGTGAGTGAGTTCGGTTATTTTTGAAATTGTGGCACGGCTTTTAAATGACGAGTTTTGTGTACATCACCCAACCCCTGTCAGCCCATATTTTGGACTTCTCATGTTCCGCGTGTTGGTGGTCCTGTCTGTACTAGTTTCACCGGTTATCCTTAGAGTAGTCACCCAGTCAGAGGTCCTAGGGTGTTGTGTTCTATCCATAGCCACCTCGTGTTGTGTTACACGTGTACGGTGAGTTACGTACGGACCGACGGTGTTCCGGTGGCTTTCCGCTTTTAGCGAGTTCTCACCATTTGCTGACCTTCCCACTAGTCGTAGCCTTCTTATGGCACGCATGTGCTGACCTACCCGGGAGTGGTAGAGCGGCTTTCCCAATGTGACGGTTTTTAGGCTGGTTACCGTAGAGCCCCTCGTCTTTGCAGCCTGAGTCCAGGCTGGGGGGAAAACCAGCTAGAGGATCTGACCTAGAGCCCGTGGTCTGTGTGTGCATATGTGGTTGGGGGCGTCAGACGCATGCTGACGAGCATGACCCCAGCTAGTCCATGTTCTGAGGTTCCATGGTTAGTGTGTCTCAGTTTCTGCCTGGGGCGTATAGAGAGACACCGGGGGTGCGGATTAAGACATCAGTGGATGGATTCAGCCTTGTTTCTAGTGGGTAGTGCTCTTGTCACCTGAGAGGTTTTAACTCAGGTTTTATTCTACCGAGGTTCAGCATTTTGGCAGCTCAAAGTCCTGATTACTCGTGGTCGAGGTGTGGTTCCTCGCTATCTCCGTGAGTCCTGTCCAGCTGTGTAGTCGTGTTTCTTGGTTGACCGATCAAGGGTCTACCTAGTAGCCTAGATCCTAGCATGTGTGTCCTAGGAGAGGTGTTCCGAGATAGGTCACTGGGTTTCAGCTTTCTGTGGCCCAAGTTTCGAGATTCCACGTCAGCGTGAGTTGTGTTCGATACTCAAGGTATCCCAATGGTGTGCAAGTTTTTAGCAGTTAGTGGCTTAGCACGTTTCTTGTGATAGTGTCGTTCTTTACTGCTTAACCTGCTTTACTATCTTTATATTTTATTACTTGCTGCTCTGTTTATTTGTTTGTTGTGGTGGGGATCCGCGAGACCCCTACTGAGCCAATGAGATGAGGCTCACCCCTTTTCTTTTCAGGTCGGCGTGCCTCCTCGCCGTTCGGAGCCGTTGAGCAGCGTTTGATGTCCTAGCGTCGCCAGCTAGTGTTAGCCGGGGTATGCCCAGAGGCTGTGTACCATTCTTTTGTTGCACTGTACCTTTAGGACTTGTGTATATCTAGACTGGCAATTGTATAAAATGTGTAAATCTGTTTATATAAATGTAAATTTTAGTTTCAGCACTTTTATTCCTACATTTATTTTAGATTTATTTACACTCTCGTGACACCTTTTAACCCTTCCAAGCTTCCCAGCTCGTGGGTGGCGGCGTAGGATCCGAGTGACATCGGGTTTGACCCGGTATCTAGATCTTGGGTCGTTACAAGCTGCACCGATTCATCGCGATGAATGATGTCGGTTCAACCCCGTTAAGTGCCGCCAAACCGGGGCGATGCCGGTCCAGTCAAGATGGCGCCAGATCACCCGAAGCCGGATCAAGTTAGCGCCGAATCACATAAAGGCCCATGCCAGATCATAAAACATCTTACATTGAATCAGGCTCGCGTCGGACCAGCAAGGGAAATAGATGATTAGCACTTATGTTAGGTCACCACACAAGAAAAGCGACGGGGCAGCTACATTAGTAGGCTGAAACCACTAGCTTATAAATGAAGCGGTGTTGTCACGTCCCGAGATTATGTAGCAGAAACAATCTGGAATATGAACAGCCGACTAATACGCCTCTAGCAAGTAATATAATCAGAGCGCAAGAACAATCACACAAAGTAATTACACAATTAGTTAATCAAACCTTCATCTTTATTTCATATAATCAAAATTCCAATACATGAATACTCAATTCTCTCTAGACTCAATAAAAATAAAATTCATATATGGACTCAATCTAGACATATTTGACATTCTAAGTCTTCTCTCGAATCCATAGACTTTTCAATCACTCTCGGACCCGCTACTTGAGTAATCCAAATCGGATTCACTCGTATTTCCTGAAACATTGAGAAAGTAGGTAATGAGCACACTTGCCCAGTAGGTATCTTCGTATCAACATGATTGGCAATATTAAAGTAATTAATGTTTTAGCTCTAAAGAATAAGATAAATCATGTAAATACGATGAAGCATGCGAATAAAGTCAAAGTAACAAGATAGATTGAGAATATGATTGAGCAAGTATGATCAAACAAGAATATAATTATGGCCGTTCATGAACAAGAATGTACTTTTCATGACCTTAAAGGCTATGCACTAGAAAGTCATGTAACAAGCAAGAATGTACTCTTCACTTAGTAACAAGTACTTCGTGAATTCATGTGGATATTCATCCATGTTCCCGTGGCTTTTCACTTATTTATAAAGAAAGTACTCCGAGCGCAATGCGACGCCAGTAGCATTATATCCCATGGTTTATATAGTATGTTTCCGACAATTATCCGAGGGGACTAGCATAGAGCCCTTGAACACAATCAGTACTCGAACTGCATCTTCAAGTATAAATCAAGCTACTTCCACGTTTATAACAATAATATGGCCAAGAATGTATAATTTCAACTATAGTTCCATGATAAAGTAACCAAAAAAAAGAATGCTTCTATTGAGAATAAGAGATTTTAATAAATGTATTTAATAACTAGGTTATGCCCTGAAAATAAATCGACAGCATAACGGTATATTCTTTAATCTCTCAAAATTACTTAGGTATCTTTGGAATAATGTGACAGGTTCTAGATAATCAATTGGACCATCTAAGAACTTAGGAAAATCAACCCTTGAGTCAAACCTCGGGTTAATCAAACGTAGAACGCTAGCGGTCATTTACTGGACCGTCTCTTGTCCCTGGCGGTCTAGTACAGGACCGTTAACGATAAGACAATTCGATATTTAAAACCAAACCTCTGGAGTTTTAGCAGTCTAGCGGAGTACCGTTTAGGATCCGTTAGCGGTCAAGTGTAGGCCCGCTAGCAGTCATTGGCGGTCAACCAGAAGGCTGCTAATTCCAGAAAATATAAAACATCGGTATAAGTGCATTCTAGTCAATTAGGCTTTAATGGTACAACCAACTCGACGTCCTAGTGGGAATCCAAGGATCGCAGAGAATTACGGAGGCCTTGAAGCAAGATTTCTTAGTCTATTGGAAGGAATATCCAAAGGAGAGGTCATCAAGTCTAAGATTATGTTCCAAATGTGCAAAGTGTAACTAATGACAACATACCGGAATATGTGTCATGCACTTATGAAAATGACTCTTAGATGAGAAAGAGAATCATGTAAAACCATATTAAAACAGTAATCATGAATCATCTATCATTTGAACAAATATTTATTACAAGAGTATATGATTTTTGGACACAAATTAACATAAGTTAAAAATAATACCAATGTACATAAAAACATGAAATCCATTATGCCAATCAATGAAATCAACTAAGTATATAAAACCAGTAATTAAATCAGGCTTAAAACTTAGTTAACTAGGCTTAATATATATATTAACTATGGTTAATTCTGTAATATGGTTCGGGTTACCAATATTACAAAATCATAAATAGAAAGCGGTCAAATACAGGACCGTCACTTTACTGTTAGCGGTCTATCGTACAACGGTGATAGTTCTCTGGCGATCAGAAAGAAGACCGTTTCTTCCTGTATTAATCCGAGTACAATGAAAATAATATAAAATGCAAATCTAAGATACATCATGCATGGAAATCAACATGTATAAACTTTCATAATCATGATAGGTCATATATAAGCCAACTATATGCATAGGTTTGTATAAATAATAAGAAAATCCATTTTTCTCTTCATTAGGCTAAGTATTATGCATGAAGACTAAACTCGATGCATAGTCCCAAGTAAAACATGAAATTCGTAAGATATAATGCATGAAAATGAATGAAACAAGAGGGCTTTTATTCCTGACATAAAATTTGAGCCTTTCATGAGATAACCTACCTTTAATAGTGCTCCAAGACTTCGAATTTCTGATTGGAATCAATCCCTAGTTTCTGCACTTTCTTGCTCTAAATCAGCAACTTCACGTCTCTCTATCTCCTGATTCCCTTGACCTATGGATGTGAAATTTTGAGGGTAGATAGACAATATGAAGGGGAACATAAAGTTCTAAAGACACTTTTGCTAAATACCTTGTTTAGGGCTCCGAATTCCTTGATCTTCTTGGGTCGGATGCACTAATTCTTGAGTTCTTAAAGTAGAGTCAGCAACTTTAGAAGACTCTACCTTTCTGTAGGCTTGATCTCCTATCACGAAAATTGGAGAGTAGTTAGTTCTATCTAAAATAAACATATTCTTAGAAGAAACTTACCACTAATTCGTCCTCCTTACCTGAGTTCCACGCGTGCCAAAAGTAAGGGTCGCACAGGCCAAATCTGGGATCTATTTATAGGTTTTAAGTAGGGTTTGAGGATTAGAACGAACTTAGAGTCCCAATTAGACTTTCAATTCGATCTACAATCCTTCTAGACCTATCTAATTAGCTGATAGGGTTGATCCTAGATGATTTGGATGCTAAAAACCCAACCTTTTCACGTTTTTCTTCTCTCACGGAATCTATAGTCATTAGCGGTCATTGGACGACCGTTTACCGTTAGCGATCTCGCGATAGACCGTTTTATGCTGTGAGCGCCGAATTTGAAATACTTCAAACTCTTTTGATATTATCCCCAATATTATCCTTTTATTTATATTTCAAGGAGTAATTATCTCCTTAATTTTGTGATTAAGTTCATTCCTAGCTTCTAGAACATGGGCTAAAGTTCAAAGTAATCTTTTTGGGCCTATTGAGTTTATTGGATGGGCCTAATCCTCTTGGATTAATGTAGAGCCTAATTAATTAGATTTAATTCCCCATAATGCATTTAATAGCCCATTAAATGCTTTAATAATTAATATAATTATATTTTAAATCTGAAAAAAATCTTATAAAATTCTTGGGCGTTACACCCTCCCCCACTTAAAAAGAATTTATCCCCAAATTCAATGTATGGATTTATGGAGAGTGTACTTACATTCAAATAATTCTGAAAATCTTTTGCGCATAGTTTCTTCTGTTTCCCATGTTTCTCCTGCTTTTGTCCACTGGATCTTGACCACAGGGATAGTTTTATTCCGCCGTTGACGTACTTCTCGTTCAATAATCTTGACTGGGCTTTGCTCATATGTCAAGTCCTTTTTAATTTCCAAGTTGTCGTAAGTAATGACATGGAATGGATCAGGTACATACTTCTTGAGCATTGAGACATGAAATACATCATGTACTTCGGATAATTGTGACGGCAAAGCTATTCTATATACAACTTCACCAACCCTTTCAAGAATCTCGAAGGGGCCAATGAATCTTGGAGTAAGCTTGCCCTTAATACCAAATCTTCTAATACCTCAACCCGGAGAAACCTTAAAAAATACATGGTCTCCTACTTGGAATTCCAGGTCGCGCCTTCGATTATCAGCATAGGACTTCTGTCTGTCTTGGGCCATACGAAGTCTTTCCCGAATAAGCTTTATATTCTCGGTAGTATCCCTAATGATGTCGGGACCGAGAAATTATCTTTCTCCTACTTCATTCAAACAAATAGGTGAACGACAGCTTTAGCCATATAAAGCTTCAAACGGTGCCATTTGTATACTAGCTTGGTAGCTATTGTTGTATGCAAATTCTACTAGAGGCAAGTGATCGTGCCAACTTCCTCCAAAGTCGATAGCACAAGTCCTGAGCATATCTTCCACCACTTGATTTGTTCTTTTAGTTTGACCATCAGTTTGTGGATGGAATGCAGTGCTAAAATTCAATCGGGTCCCTAAAGAATGTTGCAGACCCTTCCAGAATTGTGATGTAAACCGAGGATCTCGGTCAGATATTATGGTGACAGGGACATCATATAGTTTGACAATCTCCTTCATGTATAGTGTTGCCAGTACATCCACAGACCATCGACTTTTGATTGGTAGAAAATGTGCAGATTTAGTCAATCAGTCTATGATCACCCATATACCATCATGTCCTCATTTTCTCCTAGGTAGACCCATGATGAAATCCATCCCTATACTTTCTCATTTCCATTCGGGAATATTTAAGGGTTATAATTTCCCATCGGGTTTTAAATGTTCTATCTTTACCTGCTGACAAGTGAGATAGCGGGACACAAATTCTGCTACTTCTCTTTTCATATTGGGCCACCAGAAGTTCCTTTTTAAGTCTTGATACATCTTGGTAGCACCAGGATGAATAGCATACCTTGATTTATGCGCTTCCTCCATGATCAATTTTTTAGTGTCATCATGATTCGGCACACAAATTCTATCCTTAAATGATAGTCTTCCATCATGTGAGATAGAGAATTTCGGTCTTTGATCAATGTTATCCTTGATTTCCATTAATGTAGGATCATTCTCTTGCAATTTGACTATATCCTCAATTAATGTAGGTTGAGATCTTATATTGACAATTATACATCCATCTTCTTCCCTGTCAATATCAAGATTTAAGTGAGAGAAATCTTTGATAAGATAAGTCATACCTTCACTCAGGCTTGCTAGTGTTGCCATTGGCTTCCTACGAAGAGCGCCTGCTATAGCCTTTGCTTTCCCTGGATGATATTGAATAGTGAAGTCAAAGTCCTTGAGATACTTCAACCATCTACGTTGTCGCATGTTTAACTCCTTCTGGGTAAAGAGATATTTCAGACTTTTATGATCTAAAAATATAGTGAATTTCTCCCCATAAAGGTAATGTCGCCAAATCTTTAATGCGAATATAACCGCAGCTAATTCCAGATCATGCACAGGGTAATTTTCTTGATGACGTTTCAGCTGTCTTGATGAGTAACAAATCACCTTTCTATTTTGCATAAGGACGCATCCTAGGCCAATGTCAGACGCATCCGTATAGACTTCAAAACCACCACCCTCAACGGGCAATGTTAAAATAGGGATTGTAGTAAGGTGATCTTTAAGAGTTTGAAAACACTCTTCGCAGTCCTTCGACCATACAAAAGGATTCTCCTTTCTTGTGAGTCGAGTCAAAGGAACGGCGATCTTCGAGAAATCTTTAATGAATCTCATGTAACAACCAGCCAGACCTAGAAACTTCTGACTTCAGACACGGTCGTTGGCCGGTTCCATTTCTTAACAGCTTCTATCTTAGGATGATCCACAGCGATTCCTTCCTTTGAGATAATATGGCCAAGGAAAGAAACCTCCTTATGCCAGAACTCGCACTTACGAAGCTTTGCATAAAGTTTGTGCTCTCTCAGTGTTTGTAAGGCTATCCTTAAGTGCTCTTCATGCCCTTCCTTAGTCTTGGAATAAATAAAAATATCGTCAATGAAGACGATAATAAACTGGTCCAGATAAGGCCTGAAGACATTATTCATAAGTTGCATAAAAGCTGATGGGGCATTGGTTAACCCGAATGGCATTACCACGAATTCATAGTGGTCATATCTGCTCCTAAAAGTAGTTTTGTAAATGTCTTCATCTTTAATCCTGAGCTGATGATAACCAGACCTGAGGTCTATTTTGGAAAAATATTCTGCTCCTGAAAGTTGATCAAAGAGTTCATCGATACGCGGCAACAGATACTTATTCTTGATAGTAAGCTGATTCAGTCGCTAGTAATCGATCCACAGCCTAAGAGATCCATCCTTCTTTTTAACAAATAGAATTGACGCACCCTAGGGGGATGTGTTAGGTCGAATGAAACCCTTGTCTAATAACTCCTGAAGCTGTTTCTTTAATCCCTTGAGTTCTATGGGGGACATCCTGTAGGGAGCTATTGAAACAGGTGCTGCTTCAGGAATGAGTTTAATAAAGAAGTTTACTTCCCTTTCAGGCGGTAAACCGAGTAAATCTGATGGAAATACATCAGGAAATTCATTGACTATAGGAATATTATTTAAGATGATTTTCTTAGATTCGGTGAGGATTACAGAAGCAAGAAAAGTTACACATCCTTGCGAAATTAGTTTACAAGCGTGCAGAGATGAAATTATGGTAGGATGCTTCCTATATTTGATACCAAGGAAGGAAAATCTTGGAAGACCAAGTTTCCAAAAAGAAATAATTCGGTTGCGGCAATTGATGTAGGCGTCGTGATCTACTAGCCAATCCACACCTAGAATAGCATCGTAGCCCTCCATGTCAAGGCATACGAGATTTGCAGGAAGATTGTGACCTACCACTACCTCGCTATCAGGATAATAGTTTGTAAGTTTAGTTCTGGGATCTAAACGTGTAGTAATAGCAAGGTCTGAAGGTAAAGGAACTGATGAAATGGGTAAAGTTTTTACGAAAGAAGTAGATAAAAAGGAATGAAAAGCACCAGCATCGAATAGTACAAATGCGGGATAGGAATAGATTTGGATAGTACCTTCCATTAGTCCATCATTCGGAGGCGCTTCTTCTTCTTCCAGAATAGCATTTAAACGAGCCTGACGCTTACGTCCACTCCCGGAAGATAGTTCCTTCATAAGTGGGCAATCCGACATACGGTGCTCCCGACTGCCACAATGTAAACAAGCGCCGAGGTGCTTCCAGCACTCTTCGACTGAGTGGTCGAATTTCTCGCAGAAGGTACAAGCCGTGGCGACTTGCTTATCTTCTTCCTTAACTTTCTTATTTTTGTGGTTACCACCACCACTCCTATTTCGAGATCTTTTCTTGCTATCACGGTATTTGTAGGGTTCCGTGATACTGAACTTCTCTCTCTTCTTATGCCGATCTGACCTTCGGCTGGATTCCTCGCCCTTGCCTTTTAATTTCTCGACCTTCTCTAAGGTCCTCTCACATAGATGCGCCCGTTGGACCATCTCCGCGTAAGTACGTATATTCTGGGTCCCAAGTTGCTGAATATAACCGGGCCTTAAACCATCCATAAATCGATTAGCCATTAATAAGTCAGTGCTAATCCAATGAGGAGCATATGGTGCTAGTCGGGAAAATTGACGTTCATATTCTACCACTGACATCATGCCCTGGCGTAATAAGGCAAATTCCATAGCCTTCCTCTCCTTAATATGCTCGGAAAAGTACTTGGCTCAGAAGAGCATAATAAAACCTTCCCATGGATGAGGTGCATCAGCTGGTGGTGCAGGCACAGACTTCCACCATGTGCGGACATCCTTATTTAATTGTGAAGTTGCCAAACGAACCTTCTCTTGGTCCGCACATTGCATTACTTCAAAGATACGGTTCATCTCGTCTATCTAATTTTTAGCTTCGTCGGGATTAGAGGAACCCAAAAATCGAGGAGGATTTAAGCTCCAAAAATTACGATGTAAATCTCCCGCTCTTGCTCCTGCGCTAGCTTGCGCCATGGTTTATAATGCTTGAGTAAGACCAGCGATAGTCTATTGCATACCATTCCAATCTACGCGATGAGCCATTATGATGAAAATAGAGTACCTTAGAAGAATAATGAATTTGTTAATTCTAAGGGAATGAGTGAGGTTAGTCCTTAGAAATAATTCTAATTTCTATCTCATCCCAGGTTCTACCCAATTCCTTTCATAGGTTGGGAATTTCTTTCGAAGTTTCATAGGTGTGGGTACTTAAGCCTTGGACTTAACCTATGACATGACTTTTCCCTAGGACTTCTAGTCCTAGTGCTCTGATACCACATTCACTGTCACGTCCCGAGATTATGCAGCAAAAACAATCGAGAATGTGAACAGTCGGTTAGTACGTCTCGAGCAAGTAATATAATCAGAGCGCAAGAATAATCACACAAAGTAATTGCACAATTATTTAATCAAACCTTCATCTTTATTTCATATAATCAAAATTCCAATACATGAATACTCAATTCTCTCTAGACTCAATAAAAATAAAATTCATATATGGACTCAATCTAGACATATTTGACATTCTAAGTCTTCTCTCGAATCCATAGACTTTTCAATCGCTCTCGGACCCGCTACTTGAGTAATCCGAATCCGATTTACTCGTATTTCCTGAAACATTGAGAAAGTAGGTAATGAGCACACTTGCCCAGTAGGTATCTTCGTATCAACATGATTGGCAATATTAAAGTAATTAATATTTTATCTCTAAAGAATAAGATAAATCATGTAAATACGATGAAGCATGTGAATAAAGTCAAAGTAACAAGATAGATTGAGAATATGATTGAGCAAGTATGATCAAGTAAGAATATAATTATGGTCTTTCATGAACAAGAATGTACTTTTCATGACCTTAAAGGCTATGCACTAGAAAGTCATGTAACAAGCAAGAATGTACTCTTCACTTAATAACAAGTACTTCGTGAATTCATGTGGATATTCGTCCATGTTCCCGTGGCTTTTCACTTATTTATAAATAAAGTACTCCCAGCGCAATGCGATGCCAGTAGCATCATACCCCATGGTTTATATAGTATGTTTCCAACAATCAGCCAAGGGGACTAGCATAGAGCCCTTGAACACAATCAGTGCTCGAACTGCATCTTCAAGTATAAATCAAGCTACTTCCACGTTTATAACAATAATATGGTCAAGAATGTACAATTTCAACTATAGTTCCATGATAAAGTAACCAAAAATAAGAATGCTTCTATTGAGAATATGAGATTTCAATAAATGTATTTAATAACTAGGTTATGCCGTGAAAATAAATCGGCAGCATAACGGTACATTTTAATCTCTCAAAATTACTTAGGTATCTTTGGAATAATGTGACATGTTTTAGATAATCAATTGGACCATCTAGGAACTTAGGAAAATCAACTCTTGAATCAAACATCGGGTTAATCAAACGTAGAACGCTAGCGGTCATTTACTGGACCGTCTCTTATCCCTGGCGGTCTAGTACAGGACTGTTAACGATAAGACAATTCGATATTTAAAATCAAATCTCTGGAGTTTTAGCGGTCTAGCGGAGTACCGTTTAGGATCCGTTAGCGGTCAAGTGTAGGCCCGCTAGCAGTCGTTGGCGGTCAACCAGAAGGCCGCTAATTCCAAAAATATAAAACATCAATTAAGTGCATTCTAGTCAATTAGGCTTTAATGGTATAACCAACACGGCATCCTAGTGAGAATCTCAGGCTCGCGGAGAATTACGGAGGCCTTGAAGCAAGATTTCCTAGTCCATTGGAAGGAATATCCAAAGGAGAGGTCATCAAGTCCAAGATTGTGTTCCTAATGTGTAAAGTGTAACTAATGACAACATACCGGAATATGTGCCATATACTTATGAAAATGACTCTTAGATGAGAAAGAGAATCATGTAAAACTATTTTTAAGCAGTAATCATGAATCATCTATCATTTGAACAAATATTTATTACAAGAGTATATGATTTTTGGACACAAATTAACATAAGTTAAAAATAATACCAATGTACATAAAAACATGAAATCTATTATGCCAATCAATGAAATCAACTAAGTATATAAAATCAGTAATTAAATCAGGCTTAAAACTTAGTTAACTAGGCTTAATATATATATTAACTATGGTTAATTCTGCAATATGGTTCGGGTTACCAATATTACAAAATCATAAACAGAAAATGGTCAAATACAGGACCGTCACTTTACTGTTAGCGGTCTATCGTACGACCGCGATAGTTCTCTGGCGGTCAGAAAGAAGACCGTTTCTTCCTGTATTAATCCGAGTACAATGAAAATAATATAAAATACTAATCTAATATACATCATGCATGGAAATCAACATGTATAAACTTCCATAATCATGATAGGTTATATATAAGCCAACTATATGCATAGGTTTGTATAAATAACAAGAAATTCCATTTTTCTCTGCATTAGGCTAAGTATTATGCATAAAGACTAAACTAGATGCATAGTACCAAGTAAAACATGAAATTCGAAAGATATAATGCATGAAAATGAATGAAACAGGAGGGCTTTTATTCCTGACATAAAATTTGAGCCTTTCATGAGATAACCTACCTTTAATAGTGCTCCAAGACTTCGAATTTCTGATTGGAATCAATCCCTAGTTTCTGCACTTTCTTGCTCTAAATCAGCAACTTCACGTCTCTCTATCTCCTGATTCCCTTGACCTATGGATGTGAAATTTTGAGGGTAGATAGACAATATGAAGGGGAACATAAAGTTCTAAAGACACTTTTGCTAAATACCTTGTTTAGGGCTCTGAATTCCTTGATCTTCTTGGGTCGGATGAACTAATTCTTGAGTTCTTAAAGTAGAGTCAGCAACTTTAGAAGACTCTACCTTTCTGTAGGCTTGATCTCCTATCACGATAATTGGAGAGTAGTCAGTTCTATTTAAAATAAACATATTTTTAGAAGAAACTTACCACTAATTTATCCTCTTTACCTGAGTTCCACGCGTGCCAAAAGTAAGGGTCGCACAGGCCAAATCTGGGATCTATTTATAGATTTTAACTAGGGTTTGAAGATTAGAACGAACTTAGAGTCCCAATTAGACTTTCAATTCGATCTACAATCCTTCTAGACATATCTAATTATCTGATAGGGTTGATCCTAGATGATTTGGATGCTAAAACCCCAACATTTTCACATTTTCCTTCTCTCACGTAATCTGCAGTCGTTAGCGGACATTGGACAACCGTTTACATCTCGTTAGCGGTCTCGCGATAGACCGTTTTATGCTGTGAGCGCCGAATTTGAAATACTTCAAACTCTTTTGATATTATCCCCAATATTATCCTTTTATTTATATTCCAAGGAGTAACTATCTCCTTAATTCCGTGATTACGTTCATTCTTAGCTTCTAGAACATGGGCTAAAGTTCAAAGTAATCTTTTGGGCCTATTGAGTTTATTGGATGGGCCTAATCCTCTTGGATTAATGTAGGGCCTAATTAATTAGATTTAATTCTCCATAATACATTTTATAGCCCATTAAATGCTTTAATAATTAATATAATTATATTTTAAATCTTAAAAAAATCTTAAAAAATTCTCTAGCGTTACAGGTGTGATAAAATGAAGTCGACACCCGTGGGCCCCGCACACTCGTCCCTTGTTCGCTCCACCCACGGGTGAGGGACATTTGTTGGTGCCTAAAATATAGTGCCGTATACAAGAAGAATCCCCCAAAATAATGACAGGAATTTTGACACGGGAATCACGCTGGGTCGATCTAAACCCGCGTCTAGAAAGGATGATGAAACCAGATCGCTTGCAGGTGTGTTCAGCACACCCGATGATGCACCTAGGGAAAAGATTCAACACGCTCTTCCCGACGATGATACTCCTAATACAGAGTCATCCCGAACCGACGTAGGACTAGTCACGCCAAGATAACCCAAAGCCTGCATCGGGAAAGGATGATTTGAAACCCGCGTTGCACGCCTAGCGATACGTCTCGGAAAAGGAACGGCACGTTTCTACCCGATGACGAAAGGCAAAATCTCAAAGATACTCGAGCTGGCACCTTTTAAGCGCGATAAACAAGATGATCTGGTGTCATTTCGACACCGGAATGGGTTGGCTGCACCGATTCAAGGTGCAGGTCACGCTTTTGGCATGGGCAGCCAGCCCACGCCCATTCAAGGCGCCAAGGAGCACCGATTCAAGGTGCCAAGGAGCGCCGAATCAGCCCTTTCGCCCCTATAAGAAGGAGGTAGTGGCTAGAAGAGAAGGGATCGATAGATAGAAATAAAAAAAAAAGTAGCAATCGAAGAGAGCATATGCGAAGAGAGGCCTCTGAAGAGGAGACGAGAGAAAAGAGAGGGAGAGGGAGAAGTATGATCTAGGTGGGTTTCTTTTGTGTTTCTTTCCTTCTTTTCATGCCCAATGGAGGGCCATAGCTATTGTATCGTTCCATCTTTTGATTAATGAAATGGATGGTCGTATGGCCTTGATTTTGCACCATTATCGCATTTCATATGTGTTGAGCTCTTCCTGTTATGCTTGCCCTCTTCGCCCCGAATGAGCGTCTTTTCTTTCCCATCGATGATTTGTTGTTAGCGTATATGCTCTGGTTAGCCTCTTTCTAGGCACCAGCCCCAGGAATTTACTCAAAACGATGAGTAGGATTTCGAGAGGTGAAATGCCTGAAACTCTCTCTGTTTCCCTCCCGGCAACGGCTCATCGCCCTGTTCTTCATCGTCATGATTCTTCATCACGAACCGCAGCTTAGAGGGATCTGAAGCCTCATTCTCTCCCCTACTTGGTATTAGAGGGAAGGGAAGGTGATCAGTAATCTGGCTCGGTACTCTATGCATGTGTCCTCTCCGTCATTCCTCTCTGCTGTGTGATCATAGTGAATCCTGTGTTTTGCCAATATTCAGGTGAACTAGCGTGGTTTCACCGCACGGGCTCATAAGCTGTTAATCCCATTTTTTCTCCCTCTTTGCAACCCATCCAGGAAAGGGAAATTTTACTAAGGAGTCAGCTCCACCAGCCCTTGTGATTGCCTTCCTCCTTGGCGCTTCAAAGGCCATTTCCCGTTCGCTTTTCCGATGCCCTATTTTCACGAACAGCGATCCAGCGTGCTACAAACAGCTGATCTGGCGGGCCTTCGCATTGATCCAGCGCACACAGGTGCTACGGTTCCCCTCTTCTGACCCGGCGTGACCACCCTTTTCTGGTTGCCTGATCTGGCGCAAGCCTGCGCCGTTGATCTGGCGCGCTAGGGCGTGGGTGATCCGGCGTACCGTGGCGGCCTCTTGATCAGTTGATCTGGCACCCCCCCTACGCTGATGAATCGGTGCAGACAAGCGTGGCCTGCCCAGCTGAACCGATAGCCTTTTCGTGGGTTGAATCGGCGTCACCCTCAGGAGAGGCTGACCTGGTGCATTGACGCTTCTCTTCCAACTTTCTCGTCCGGCTTCGCTCCGATGTTCTAACTACGATCCTGCGCTTTTATGCCCCTCCCGGAGCACCCGGGCCGTCTTGATCCCCTCGTAGGCCAGCCCTCGGGGATGCGGCTCTCTGGATAACTCAGTATGCTGCTGTACTGGGTGCATCCGAATACTTAAGGGACCATCTCGGATTCTCGAGGGATATGCACCTGCTATCCACCCCCAAATGCTTCTGGGTCTAGGGGAGGTGCTGTCGAAATTTTGTTAGAAATTTGGAGTAACAAAGAAACCAATAGTAGAAAGGGGGGGTAAATGAAATGCGGTGATAACGAAAGACGTATGATAAAATAATAATAAAAAATGAAATAATAAAATAAAAATAATAAAATAATAACCAAGAAAAAATGAATGAAATGAAATAAAAAAAGAAACTATACAGATGACACAATGAAATAAGGAAATAAAAAATATAAAT
This sequence comes from Amorphophallus konjac, assembly GCA_022559845.1. Classification (NCBI taxonomy): domain Eukaryota; kingdom Viridiplantae; phylum Streptophyta; class Magnoliopsida; order Alismatales; family Araceae; genus Amorphophallus; species Amorphophallus konjac. The sequence continues at coordinate 150,592,937 of CM040123.1, forward strand.
AAAAATAATAATAATAAAAAATGATAATAACAAGATAGTAAAAAAAAGGGAAAGCAAGGGGGTTCGGTCGACCTACCTAGGGATAGGTCGACACACCCCCTAGTTCAGGTCGACACACCCATTGGCTCCGATTGACACACCCCCCTAGTTCTGGACGACATACACTGAGAAGATAGGTCGACCTACCCCAGCCCAGGTCGACACACCCAGGGGCTCGGTCGACCGAATTGTGCCTTTCGGTCGACTGACCCATGGGTAGGTCGACCTGCTATGACCCAAGTCGACCTACCTGGTTCCAAATGCCCAGTGTCACTTCCTGGATATCCTGGCCTTTCCCCCATTGACTCAGACTTGTGATCCCAAGTGTTAGCGAATGGTAAAATAGCAATAACAAAAATTATATAATTGATTAAAAAAAGAAAGGAAAGAGTAGTAGAATTCCAAATAAAAAAATAACGTATGATCAAACCAAAACAAGAATGATAATAATCAAGCCAACGGTGTCTGCTCTGGAGCCTCCATCTCCTAGACCCTAGGCAAAGGGAACACAAATGATGCCTATTGCAGATCAAGTCTGGATCCTCGGGGTTACCCCGCCATGGTTGGAACCTGACTTTACCTTGGGCCTACATGATGGGAATCGACGCCGAGCATGTACTTTTTATTTTGTATTTATGTCCTTTTAGTTTGTGTTTATATCCTTGGGAAAGTATGTACGCAAATGTAAGGCTTTATAAGCCAAAGAGTCATTCCCATGGATTGTCTGGGTTTTTGTGCAAATGTGTAGTAGGTCCAGCTAGGGGGCCCCCTCCCCTTCCCCATTGGTCCACCTCATCCATGTGGGGCTGGTCAACCATCCTAGGTGGCCATCTAGAAGGTTTGAATGCTAATTGACCACATGGGAGACAAAGGGGTTAAAATTTCAAAGGTAGGCCACCTACCTTACCTACCTAGTCAAAGGAGTGCCCATTCATATGTAATTTATTTATTTTGAGTTTTGACCACATGGGGGATGAAAATGACATATTTCCCACGAAATTATCAGCCCCCCCACCCCTTGATATTTTCTATATAAGCCCATGTATAGTGTCATTAGAGATTAATGAAGAAATGAAGAGAAAATTGTTGGAAAATCAAGAGTGTTCTTGAGCCCCTCTTCTCTCCCTCTGGTTTATCTCCTCCAACCTCCAGTTCTAGAGTGATTTCATCTTATATCATCCCCTCTTCACCTCCGGTGATCATCTGTGCCGCCGCCGCCGCCGCCGTTCGTGCCGCCTTCGAGCCACCACGGGATCGTCTTCGGTGTTCTGTCCTGCTGGACAGAGGTGCATATCGAAAATTCCTCAAGCCACCCACGAGTTCCAATCGACGTGAAATTTTGAGGGTTGGTTTCTATCTTATATCCCCTTCTCCACAAAAACTTTCAGGTCCACATTCCCCCGTTTCATAGTGTTTCCACTTCGTTCATTTCCCAAACTCAGATCAGATCTGTCTCTATCTACAGTGACAGACCCTTTGAGTTCGTCCTCTTCTACCAACCTTTTGAATTTATTTTGACCTCCCAATTTAACTTGGGTTTCTGTCCATTTTTCCCTACCTCCACAATTTTTATTAATTTTTGTTGAGTCTTTTACCTATTTTTCAAAATTCATGTTCTACCAGAGCTACAGTACTTCCAGCCAGATCCCAGATCCGACCTTCCTCCAGTAAAAAAATCATAGAAATTCATAGACACATCCAAACGTGTCCAAACCAACTTTGCCATCTGCCCAACTCCAAATCCTACAACGTTCATGAAGAAGTCGATGTCTGAATCCAAGTTCTTCCTAGCGGTCAACGGCAGTTATCAGAGATCAGCTCTGCAGATCTGAGTGTTTAGTTACTGTACAACAGGAGGTTGTAAATTCCATAAGTCAAGATCAGCGAAGATCCAGGCCAGATCTCTAGGCCTACATTGAAGTACTTCGAGTCCGCTTTCCAACGGCGCTAATTTCGTGTCAATCCGACATCGGATCTGATCGCATCGTCCGTTCCCGTCCGAGCGCGCGCTGAAAATCAGAAAGTGCAGGTCCGTGGCCGGTTTTTCCGACCGGTGCCGAACGGAGCCGCCGGGCCTCCGGCCGGCGTTCCAGCGCGCCGCCATCCCAAAGAGAGACCCTCCGGGCATCCACCACTACAGCGGTGCCACTGGGTCCCACACGGCCCCTCCGGACAGCACGTGGGCCCCACCGTCACGTGTTCGGGTGTTGCCGAAACAGCGCGAGAAGCCGCCCGTCAACCTGAATTCGGTCCTCCCGGACCCCATTGTGTAGCCCTTTACCTCCCTGCGTGGAGTGGGCAGCGGCTTACATTTCTGTAATATTGTGTAATATTATTCCGGGAGTACGAGTTTCGGCCGGGTCCGTCGTCCCCACGCCGAGCGCGTGGAGGTATCGTCTTCGCTCCTACACTTGGCATTTCACTTATTTCATATATGCTTGTTTATGCCACTGCTAGAGAGCATGTTTTAGGACCTAGCTTGCTATAATTTCATATCACCGCTACTGCGAGAGAGTGAGCGAGACCGTCCCGTGACCCGATCCGGGCACGAAAGTGCGAGCCGACCACCCTAGCTCTTGCCGGTTTCTCAACCGTGCACGTCCGACGCTTCCCTCATCAAGGGACGATCGCGAGCTTGCCGTGTCCGTGTCTCGTCCCGCATCAATTTGGTATCAGAGCGAGTTTGAGCCTAGGGTGTTTGCATTCAAAAAAAAAAAGACTGTCATGTAGTCATTAGTCGGTCTAAGTCGTGTTTAGGATCATCATATTTTTAAAACAACAAAAAGAGTCATTTTCGGGTCGCATACATCCCTTTACTCGGTATATAAAAAGGTGTTGTCCGACCGTTAGGTTACGCCTATCGGGAAGGCCGCACACTTGTGCGAGTGACCTTCGGGTCGATTGTCTCCGTCCCGTACCGAGTCTTGGTTTACGTCTAGGGTCCTTAGTGTGCATTAGTTAGTGCATTCCAACTTTGCATTACTTAGTGTCGTGTCTAGTGTTTTGGTCCGAGTGTCGGCATGGCCATCCACTAGTTTCCCCGTGTCCCATGGAGTCCCAAACTCCCGGATGGTGGCGATACTATCTCAAATGGAAGGACCACCCGAACCACCCCACGAGGCCCGAAACCCGGGATTTCTACGAGTCCGATGACCCGAGTGTCTATCTAGAATGGGAAGCCATTATGGATGATTACTTCGAGGTGTACATCATGTACGGGCCCATGCAAGTCGATGTTGCCAAAAGGTGACTTTTTGGTGAAGCCGCTGTAACTTGGAGGGACATCAAATATTGGAGGGAGGATAGGAATCTAAGGCCCATCGAGTCATGGTGGGAAATGAAGAGAGTGCTTAGGAGGGCCTACGTTCCCCGCCCACCTACCTCCAACCACGGAGGTCATTCCACTCACCAACCCCACCAACTCACCCACAATCAAGTGGGCCACACCTCTACCCAATCCCACCCCTTCACCGCCGTCCAAGCCCACCAAAGTGACCCCAATCTAGTGGCCCGCCCATGCACCACCAACCAACCTCCCCTTGGCACTCCCATCCCAACCCACTCAAGCACCTCCAACCGAGTGGAAGTCCCGCTTATAACCGAGCCTAGGCCCACACCCGAGCCGAGAGTTAAGGAGCTAGTCCACCCCAAGGTCCCTCCTCCAACCCGCTCCTTAGAGGAAATAAAGAAAATGATTTCGGATTGGTGGGAAAGGACACAAGCTACTCCACCACCCATGGATGCTCCATTGTTATCTACCTCTGGTCTTCATTCGAAACCATCAAAGTGGGAACTACCAAAGCCCGAGCCACCCGTATTTCTTACGGGAACACTTTACATAGCCGAGCCACTTCTTAGATGGCTCAAGGACGGCTTGGTCCCATATCCCTTCCCGTCAATGGACCCCACACTACCACTAGTGCCAGTCAACTCATTACATACCACATTTCGATCTCGTCACCATGTTGATACGTTGGATGATATTGTCATGGGATTAGATTCACAATGGGAGTTGACGCATCTTTTGGCCCGAGGCTTTGACCAACTCGCTAGTCTTAGCTTCACCCATCCGGCCATAGGGTCCATTACCTCCGAGTGCACCGTGGGTTGTGTCACCACGGAGGTTCTTCTACTTCTCCCGCTACCGGACGAGCCCGAATTCATACCCTTTTGTCCGAGGGAGGAATCATACTTCTTCCCTATGATCCCCGTCCCACTCGTCACAATTCAAGAAGGTGACTATCCGCACCTTCAAAACTTCTACACGTGGGACCGTGACTTGTGGGAACCCACCATAAGGGGTCATACCTTCTTTGAACCCTTTGACCCACTCCCTAGTGGATCCTTAGACCCTCCACATTCACTTCACTTCTTCGAGGGAGTCCGCTACCACACCCCTTCCCCACGGGCCGGGTCGTCTATACCCACCAAGCCCGTACCCATACAAGATACACCATCATCTAGGGGAGATACTCTTGGCCCTCCCACATCCACATCCCATATGCATGCATGGCCCACCTTAGGAGGTCTAGGATTTCCGTATGATGTCAACCACCGGTTATGTCAGATGCATGCATGGCACATATTCGGGTGTCCTGGTCCGCCGTCACCCATGTACGGGTCGGACTAACATTAGGTGTGTCTAGGGTCATATATGAGTCGGTGTGTTTTCCTTGTGTGGTTTGTTTGCATGGTTTGTGTGTATTGTATGGTGAGTTTGCATGTGTCTTGTGCAAGCTTGTTATCGTTCTCTTATGAGTAAGAGGCGAGTGGACTCACTTGATGAGTATGGGATCGGTTCCACATCTATACCCGGATCAGTCACTTATAGGGACTCAGTGGTGATTCCTAGTGAGTCTTCGAGCTGTTTTCTTCCCTTTTGAGAGTGCCCCTTCGGAGTGACCACCTTTAGCCCATAGCAGTTCGCATATCGAGTATATATGGAATGAGCAGGTGACGATCGCTTGGAGTGGAGCGTACCCGCGTTACTTGGCACGGTGACGGATCCGCCGGAGTATTCGAGCATCCTTACCCCTACTCGACGGGGTCGAGTTCCTCCCACCCGGGGAGAGTTGATGGGAATCGACGCCGAGCATGTACTTTTTATTTTGTATTTATGTCCTTTTAGTTTGTGTTTATATCCTTGGGAAAGTATGTACGCAAATGTAAGGCTTTATAAGCCAAAGAGTCATTCCCATGGATTGTCTGGGTTTTTGTGCAAATGTGTAGTAGGTCCAGCTAGGGGGCCCCCTCCCCTTCCCCATTGGTCCACCTCATCCATGTGGGGCTGGTCAACCATCCTAGGTGGCCATCTAGAAGGTTTGAATGCTAATTGACCACATGGGAGATAAAGGGGTTAAAATTTCAAAGGTAGGCCACCTACCTTACCTACCTAGTCAAAGGAGTGCCCATTCATATGTAATTTATTTATTTTGAGTTTTGACCACATGGGGGATGAAAATGACATATTTTCCACGAAATTATCAGCCCCCCCACCCCTTGATATTTTCTATATAAGCCCATGTATAGTGTCATTAGAGATTAATGAAGAAATGAAGAGAAAATTGTTGGAAAATCAAGAGTGTTCTTGAGCCCCTCCTCTCTCCCTATGGTTTATCTCCTCCAACCTCCAGTTCTAGAGTGATTTCATCTTATATCATCCCCTCTTCACCTCCGGTGATCATCTGTGCCGCCGCCGCCGCCGCCGTTCGTGCCGCCTTCGAGCCGCCACGGGATCGTCTTCGGTGTTCTGTCCTACTGGACAGAGGTGCATATCGAAAATTCCTCAAGCCACCCACGAGTTCCAATCGACGTGAAATTTTGAGGGTTGGTTTCTATCTTATATCCCCTTCTCCACAAAAAATTTCAGGTCCACATTCCCCCGTTTCATAGTGTTTCCACTTCGTTCATTCCCTAAACTCAGATCAGATCTGTCTCTATCTACAGTGACAGACCCTTTGAGTTCGTCCTCTTCTACCAACCTTTTGAATTTATTTTGACCTCCCAATTTAACTTGGGTTTCTGTCCATTTTTCCCTACCTCCACAATTTTTATTAATTTTTGTTGAGTCTTTTACCTATTTTTCAAAATTCATGTTCTACCAGAGCTACAGTACTTCCAGCCAGATCCCAGATCCGACCTTCCTCCAGTAAAAAAATCATAGAAATTCATAGACACATTCAAACGTGTCCAAACCAACTTTTCCCTCTGTCCAACTCCAAATCCTACAACTTTCATGAAGAAGTCGATGTCTGAATCCAAGTTCTTCCTAGCGGTCAACGGTAGTTCTCAGAGATCAGCTCTGCAGATCTGAGTGTTTAGTTACTGTACAACAGGAGGTTGTAAATTCCATAAGTCAAGATCAGCGAAGATCCAGGCCAGATCTCTAGGCCTACATTGAAGTACTTCGAGTCCGCTTTCCAACGGCGCTAATTTCGTGTCAATCCGACATCGGATCTGATCGCATCGTCCGTTCCCGTCCGAGCGCGCGCTGAAAATCAGAAAGTGCAGGTCCGTGGCCGGTTTTTCCGACCGGTGCCGAACGGAGCCGCCGGGCCTCCGGCCGGCGTTACAGCGCGCCGCCATCCCAAGGAGAGACCCTCCGGGCATCCACCACTACAGCGGTGCCACTGGGTCCCACACGGCCCCTCCGGACAGCACGTGGGCCCCACTGTCACGTGTTCGGGTGTTGCCGAAACAGCGCGAGAAGCCGCCCGTCAACCCGAATTCGGTCCTCCCGGACCCCATTGTGTAGCCCTTTACCTCCCTGCGTGGAGTGGACAGCGGCTTACATTTCTGTAATATTGTGTAATATTATTCCGGGAGTACGAGTTTCGGCCGGGTCCGTCGTCCCCACGCCGAGCGCGTGGAGGTATCGTCTTCGCTCCTACACTTGGCATTTCACTTATTTCATATATGCTTATTTATGCCACTGCTAGAGAGCATGTTTTAGGACCTAGCTTGCTATAATTTCATATCACCGCTACTGCGAGAGAGTGAGCGAGACCGTCCCGTGACCCGATCCGGGCACGAAAGTGCGAGCCGACCACCCTAGCTCTTGCCGGTTTCTCAACCGTGCACGTCCGACGCTTCCCTCATCAAGGGACGATCGCGAGCTTGCCGTGTCCGTGTCTCGTCCCGCATCACTACAACCCCCGGATTTGATCCGTCTCTTTCGACTTTTCTTATCACTAACATTGAATCATGCCGTATTCCCGGTAAACATTTACCCAAAAATTATTTACGTCTTTGTTGTATTTCCAACTTGGAATATTTTTCGAGCACAAAATGGACGATGAATGAAGGAGATGGCTTAAAGTGCTCTTGCCCTGGCATAGAGCATCTTGCCATGATTCGATTTCTCTCCTTTATTTTTATTAATGTAAATTTTAGGCCACAGGGCCCCTCTTCCTGGCGATTAATCAAGGGTTGTCTCCCCTTCAAGAAGATGTAATTAACGCCGTGGCTTTATGGCATGGCGGGTTCCAGTCCCGACACGATATCCACTATCGTCTGATCAGTCGAACGGTGCGCACTAGCGGTGCTAGGCCATCTCGATTTTTGGAGTCTGAATAAACCGTCACCTTATGACTGGCACGCCTACGTTCTAATAAATCAAAATAAAACAAACGAACAAAAAAATAGATAAATTAATCAAGATGGAAAAAAATGTGTGTCCACACGTGGTCAACTTGTTTTGAATGCAGCCATGACTCGGGCCACGTTTCACCTTTTTTTTTGAACTCGGTCGTGAGCTTAACCGCGCTCTACTTGATAGCTTTTGAACAAGTTCATGCAATCTACCGCGTTCTATCCGATTCTTTCGGAAAGTGACCCTATGATTGACTGTGTTTTATCAAATGCATGTAATTCGCATTTGACTATTGAGATGCGATTTGATGTTTATTTTATCATGATTTTCTGTGAAATCTAGGTATTATCGTCTCTGTAAGTCCGAACCTCTTGATTTTTGTGAAAATATGATATTTCTATTGTAGCACCCCGAATAATTCTAGAATTTTTTTAAAAAATTAAATAGATTTAATTAAGCATTTAATATGGGCTTAAAAGGTTAAATAGGCTAATTACGGATTAATAGGTTAAGGCCTTTGAGAAATAGGCCCAATTAATAACCAAATAGTTAGGACCACTTAAAATGGGCATAAAACCCTAAAACCTAAGCTTGTGGCCCAAGCCCAAACCCTAGAAACGTAATAGGATATTTTTTCCTAATTAAAATGGATAAATAAGGAGTATTAGGGGATAATTAGGAAGGAGTTTGAATTAAATTCAAATTCCAGCGCCCAAGTAAGTGGCGGTCTATCGCAAGACCGCTACCTGGTGAAGGCGGTCCAGACCAGACCACCACCTTGTTCCGTAAACGGAAGGTGTTAAACCTTGAAAGTTTGGATTTTTATCCACCCAAATCATAAAGGATCGATGTTATCTGGCATGGAGACTTGTCTAGGACTTTTAGGGGATCTAATTGACACCCCATAGGACTCCTAATTCGATCTAATCCCTCAACCCTAGGCCAATCCTTATAAATAGGACCCAGTGTCAACCTACGTGAACCCTAATTTTGGATCACGTGGTTCGAAGGTATAGTATTGTTATTTCATGTTCTTCCTTTAGAATCAAATACTCCCCTTAGTGTCTTCTAACCCTATGCAAACTTCCGTGTTAGGAGATCAAGAGGCTAAGGAGTTAGAGCGCTCGAAAGTAGCAGTTTCTACGCAGGACGTGTAGGAACCAACACCCTCTTTCGATGATAAATTCGAAGTCTAGGGACAATACCAGAGGTAGGTTATCTCATGATTGGCTTAAACATCAAATTAGGAACAAAAACCCTCTGGCCTTGCTTGATTTCATGCATTATACGTAGAGAATTTTATATTTTTTCATGACTGCACAGTTAGGTTTCTCATGGCATGCTATCCTGCACCCTTGACTAAAAGATAAGAACTTTGGCTTAATTCGTAAATTTTCCATGCATTTTCCTTCGTTCTAACCATGATATCATGTCTTACCTTTATGTTCTCTATAGTTTTCATTCATTAAATTACCCTAGAATAGGCTCTGTATGTGGATGTTGCTTCTGTTTGATGCAGGCAAAAGGCAGTCCTGCAGAGACCGTTTATTTCAAGTGGCGGTTCTAGATAGACCGCTACCTTCAAGTAGCGGCCCTAGAAAGACCGCTACCTGGTTTCTGTAACCAGGTCAAACCCTATTTATTTTTATTATATAAATGCTATCCTGCATGCCCTAGCTCGTTAGTTGTATATCCTGATCATGGCATGATTCATACTGCATCTTGGCATGTTTAAAAGCTTATTTTTCATATATGTTATTTTTCATGCCAAAATCTTATAGTTTTGTATTTAAGGGTTTTAATGTAAGTTCCTACACTTGGATTAATGCTTTGACACGTTCCCTTCGCATCTCTTTTCTGTTTTGTTACTTCACATATAGCCCGTACTCCGATACGATGCTATTAGATCACTTGCACTTGATAGGAAAACCTCTTGGACTTGAGAGCCTCTTCGTCGGATATTCCTTCTGTCAGACTAGGTAATCTTGTTTCAAGGCCTCCGTAAGTCTCCGCGAGCCTGAGATTCTCACTAGGACGCCGAGTTGGTTGTACCCTAAAAATTCAAAAGTCTAGAAAGCACTTCGTGAATTCTACGTTCTCTGTGGACTAACTTGAACGCGGCCATCAGGTGACTGCCACTTTCATATAGCGGTCCTGGTGTAACCACGTTCTGCCAGTTGTTCATAGCTTCGACCCAGCTTCTTCCTGCGTCGACTCATTATTCGGTCCCCCATCAGATAGCGGCCCTGGCTTGACCGCTACCTCCTGACAGCAGTCCTGGCTCGACCGCGTTCTGTCAAATGCTATCCAACCTGTAGTCTGACCCAAGGGTTGATTCTACTCTGTTTCTAAATAGTCTTCTGATTATCTGGAACCTAATACCTTATTCATTAAGGCACTAATGAACTTTGGAAATTGGTTAATTTACTGTTATGCTGTCAGAATTCCTCCGTAGCATAATGTCCAATTAATTCATCCTTGAACTCACATGCTCATTTTGGTACGTTCTTGCCTTGGTTTTCTTGCTATGGAACTATTGTTTGAACTTGACATTTATTGGCCTACTTTTATTTCTCATGGAAGTAACTTGATTTGAACTTGAAGATGTAAGAGTGAGCACGGACAGTGTCCAAGGGCTCCACGCTAGCCCCCTCGGTAGATGACCGAAAACATGCTATAAACCATGGGGTATGATGAACATTGGCGTCGCATTGAGCTGCGAGTACTTTTTTTATAAACGGGTGAAATCCACGAGGCAATCTCATTAAATTACATGCTGACTTGTTACATGACTTTTTAGTGCATAGCCTTTTCAAGGTTATGAAAAATACATTCTCGTTACATGATAGTACATTCTCGTTATTGACAAGCCATATTACCATCTTGCTTGATCATGCTCTTATACGTACTTGAATTCTCATATCTCTACATTTATCTTGGTACTTGATATTACTTCGATTTTATTTCACATATTTTATCATACTTTCATTATTGTCCTTTTTCATAGAGCTAAAATGTTAATTACTTTAACATTGTCATCATGTTGATACAAAGATACCTACTGGACGAGTGCGCTCATTCCCTACTTTTCTAATCTTTTCAGGAAGCTCTAGGGGGTCGGAATAGGACTACTCAAGTGACGGGTCCGAGAATGAATAAAGTACAAGTGAAGCCCTAGAAGTGTCATGAGTCTGGTTTGTTATGTTAGATGGAAACACTTTGTCACCACGAAGTGTGGATCTAGAGGGGGGTGAATAGATCAATTACCTAATTTAAAACCAATATAAGGCTCTAATGCGGAATTTAGGCAGATCTACTAAATCACTAACTCGAGTGCTAGATCTGAGCAGAAACACAAAACGATCTAAGAATAGAATCAGCAAATGCAATCACACAGCAGATCAAGGCAATCACACAAACACTTGACACTCCAGATTTTTAGGTGGTTCGGTCAGGAGACCTACGTCTACCCTACACTCAAACCAAGTGTGGCTTACTACTGCGCAACATAGCTTGCGTCCGCTGGGCAATACAGCTTAGCCTACAACCACTGAGCATCATAGCTTGCTGTCCGAGACTAAGTCTCGCCCTCTGAGGAGTTACAGCTTAACCTGTCCAGAGGCTACACCTCTGCAAACCCGCTGGGGATTATAGCTTACCCGCCCAGAGGCAGCACCTCTGCAAACGCTGACTCACAGCTTGAAAACAAGAGTTCGAAAAACAAAAACAGAAACATACGAAAACAAGAAAGCCCAGAAGGGAATATTGCTCTCAATGAGCAAAACTCAGCTCTGGTATCTGAACCAAGAGTCTGAGTAACAACCTCTCAAATAAACTCTCTAAACTCATCTCTCTCAATCTTCTCTTCTCTCTTTTTCTTCTTCTCTCTGGATCGTGAACTTTCTTCTCTGCTCTCAGTGGCTCTCTGCTGCTTCGAGCTTCTCTGCTCTCTAGCCTTTTCTTCTCGATCAGCCTTCTTCTGAGGAAGAAGACTTCCTTTTATACCAGCAGCAGTTTGGATAGGACGTGTGGCTTCCACATTTCCCGCCCAGAGCTTTTGCCAGATCTGAGGAATTTAGACCACATGGCAGCATCCTGGCTAGGATGCATTCCACGTGTCACAATCTGGGCACCTCGTCCATCCTTGGATCACGAGCCTTCATTAAGCTTCACGATGAGTACCTGTCAGTCAGATAGATAGAGTTATCAGTTTAAGACTAACAGCTTGTACAGACTTCATTCATGCAACATGTGTGAGCATGCATCGACTTTCATATTCTATAGAAGACTGAATGTATAGACTTGAATAGGTGTAATGCAGACTGTATCAAGCAAAGTATGCACAATGATAATGAGTCCACATGCAGGTCACCAAGCAATGTATGGACTTAGATGCATGCGACAATGATGTACAGGCTTTGAGGTGTGTAATACAGAATGCATCAAGCAAAGTATGAACATTATAAATGGATATATAGACTTGTGACAATGTGCAGACTAGCTAGCATGCGAGTGTATATACTTGAGCAGACTGGCTAGACTTGTAAGCGCTGACAGACGATGTACAGACTTGCATGAGACACTGCATGAGACGCTGAACTGCCAAGAATGTATAGATTTGTAAGTCCTGACAGACAATGTATAGACTTGCATGAGACACAACGTGAGACGCAGAACTGCAAAGAACGATGTATAGACTTGTGTGTGCGTGCAATGAACAAACGATGCGATGTGCAGACTTAGCATGACATGCTAAATGAGATGGAGAAGCATGCACTGACTTGTGACTCAGTGGCTGTGCAGACTTTAAATGCATGAGACGATGTACAGACTTTAAACAGTCTACAAGCAATGTATAGACTTGAACGCGTAAACACATCTCTGCGATGTATAGACTTAATGGAGTGAACGATGCACAAATGCATGAGACACAGACTGTACAGACTTAGTGTTATGCAGCCAGACAAATGAATGCACAGATAATGTATAGACTTGGGTGTGTGTATGCATGCTAGAAGCAATGTATAGACTTGCTCATGACTGTCTAGACTCTGCATGCGTGCTATAGCAATGTACAGACTTGCGAGTGTGTGACATGCACAAAGACGCTAAGTAAGACGGTCCAATGTATAGACTTCAAGTCCACCTGAGACGCTAAGTGAGACGGACCTCACAGGCTGTACAAACTTGAATGCATGCTTGCAACACGATGTATAGACATTACCTGTGCGAGCAATGCAGCAATGTATAGACTTTGCCATGCCCAAGGCGATGTACAGACATGATGACAATGAGTGTACAGACTATGTATATGCGTAAGACGCTAAGTGAGACGGACGATGTATAGACATAGCCGATGCAGACTTAGTCCGATGTACAGACTTTGCAATTGATGTACAGACTTACTGGTCAAACAGACAAAAACTCTGTACATACTTTAGCGTGCAGACAGGCCATTTGAATGTATAGACTTGTGTTCTAAACGATGCACAAACACAACACAAAGTAATGTATAGACTCTACGTGCATGCTTCAATGCAATGTATAGACTTTGCGTGTGTTGACTTTGTGTGTGTGTGCAATGTGTAGACCTGTGTGTGAGTGCATGACGATGTATAGACTCTGACTGCATGGAACACACAGATAATCTGATAAAGACAGTTTCATCAAAACATAAACAGTTGCCAATCAATCAAAACAAGCTGTTGCCAATGAAGTAAAGCTTATTGTCAACATCATCAACACAGAGGAGTCATAACAATCTCCCCCGTTTTGATGATGGCAACACCCTATCATATAGAAAAGCAGCATCCTGTCATACAGATGTATTTTTGATGAAAGACATGATTTGTTAGTCAGATTTGTCATGCAGATGCTTTGAATGCATGCTAAGAAATGAAAACTAACTCCCTGCTAACAAGATCTCCCCCTTTGCCATAACATGATGCATACACTCCCCCTGGAATTCGTCAAACAGACAGTATATTCTCCCCCTTTGCCATCAACAAAGAGGAGGGAAAGAAATTACAAGGGAAGGAACAAGAGAAATCATCTGACTGGCATTCTGAACAAGTAGTTCAGGAATAAGCATTCTAAAGCACAGAGTCTTCAGTCATATGAATTTAGAAACTGCTTTCAGATAGAGTTCTGGTTTAAAGGTTATAGAATTTAGAGTTCATGCACTACAATCATTGGATAAGTTTGCTGTGCATGATAATAGCAATAAACCAGAATCACATTTGAGCATGCGAGATTCAGTTTCAAAAATATCTTACTTTCTTAGACTCAGTAAAAATTGTTAGGAGATACCAGGTCATGTATTGAAATTAAACAGTTTGACATATCTGAATTTTCTTTTGAAGGAGCAGCATTTTCAATTTTATTTCATTAAGGGCATTCAGGTATCATTTGTCTTTTTGCGTAAGGGTACACGTTTATCAGACGCCAGTACCCCTAGATACTCAACATAATGAACCATTCTGCCTATGATCAATTTCAATAAAGCTGATTTACACCTTTTTGTGTGAGGGTACACGTTTATCAGACGCAGTTACCCCAGGTACTCAGTGAAACCACCTTACTGTTTTGATCATTTATACAGAGATAACTGATACACCTCATGACTTAAGTATTGTCCATTTCTTTGATGGATCACTCAGTTTCTCAGTGCTTTACCAGTCATTGCTCTGCCAACATTATTTTTCAAATATTTTTCAAGATTTTCAACATTTTCTTAGCTGTCCTTTATTTGTTTCAGAATGACTTGTTTAAGGACAATACACATACTTAGCCTTCTCTAACAGGATTTCAGGTGAGTTTTCAGATTTCAGATACAGTTAACTTTGTCTGACATGTAATGAAATAGGGGTTGAGAGCTTTATCAATTATCAGCATTCTTATTTTCTGATTGCAATCTTTAAACTCTAAAGATTATAAAATTTAAACCATTAAGTCAGTCTTTAAGCAATTAAAATTCTTATAAAGGAAGAAGTCTGTTTTCTATTGCTTAAGAATTAGAACTGACTAACAGATTGCCATATTGTCAGACTCAACTCATCAGGGTCAAGGAATGAATGAATTCACGAGAGACAAGAATTTGAGTTGCAATGAAGTTGATACCCTCTCTGAATTACATACAACACTCCCCTGTCTATATGCATGTAGTTATGATATGCATGTTATGCAATGAATATGTCATGAAGAATGTGAATGTGATGCATGCAAGGTTTGATCCATTATTCAACTGCCACAGAATTTTATTCAGACAAACAAGTTTAAAACGAGATATTCAAACCAACTGAATTCTATTCATCATGCTGAAATTTACACAAGCCAAGTTCTCTTCTAAGAAATTTGAACCTTTCATTCCCTAGTGGCTTAGTAAAGATATCAGCAATTTATTTTTCAGTTTCAATGAAATTCAGTTCAATTTCCTTTTTATTAACAGCATCTCTAAGAAAATGGTGTTTGATCTCTATGTGCTTAGTCCTAGAATGATGAACAGGATTTTTAGCTAAACATATGGCACTAGTATTATCACACAAAATTGGAATACATTCCAGTTTTATTTGATAATCAGCCAGTTGGTGCTTGATCCAAAGTACTTGGGCTGCACAGTTACCAGCTGCAACGTATTCAGCTTCAGCTGTGGACAAAGCTACAGTGTGTTGCTTCTTAGATGCCCAAGTTACTAGACAGCCACCAAGGAATTGACAGTAGCCACTAGTGCTCTTTCTCTCTACTCGACACCCAGCATAGTCTGCATCAGTGTAGGCTAGAAGTTCTAACTCACACTTGGCAGGATACCAAAGACCAAGCTCTTGGGTGCCTAGTAGATACCTAAAAATCCTTTTCACAGATTTAAGATGTGACTCTTTAGGACTAGCCTGAAATCTAGAGCATAAACACACTGCAAACTGAATATCAGGCCTAGATGCTGTAAGATATAAAAGGGATCCGATCATACCTCTATATAGCTTTTGGTCCACTGGTTTACCTTGAGGATCTTCATCTAAGCTGGTCGAGGTACCCATTGGAGCAGCTATTTCTTTGAGGTTGTCCATCTTGTATTTCTTCAGTAAATCCCTTATGTACTTGGACTGAGAGATGAAGGTTCCATCTTTTGACTGTGTCACCTGCAGTCCAAGAAATAATTTGAGCTCGCCCATTGAGCTCATTTCAAACTCATTAGTCATAATCTGAGAAAACTCCTCACACAGTTTGGGGTTAGTTGACCCAAAAATAATGTCATCCACATAAATTTGAATAATAAGAATATCTGAATGACTTACCTTAGTGAACAAGGTTTGATCAACTACACCTCTTGTGAAGTTCTTATCTGTGAGGAATTTGCTCAACCTGTCATACCAAGCTCTAGGAGCTTGCTTAAGACCATAGAGAGCTTTACGAAGTTTATAAACATGATTGGGGAAGTCTAAACATTCAAAGCCAGGAGGCTGCCTCACATAGACATCCTCACTGATTTCCCCATTCAGAAAAGTAGATTTTACATCCATCTGCTGAAGATTTATTCCTAGGGAACATGCATAAGCGAATAAAATTCTGATTGCTTCTAACCTGGCTACAGGGGCAAAAGACTCTTCAAAGTCTATTCCAAATTCCTGATTATACCCCTGAGCTACAAGTCTGGCCTTATTCTTAATCACATTCCCTGATTCATCAGTTTTATTCCTGAAGACCCATTTAGTCCCTATGACTGTCTCATGATCAGGAGGTGGGACCAAGTGCCACACCTTATTCCTGTCAAATTGATTGAGCTCCTCATGCATGGCATTAATCCAATGCACATCCTTGAGAGCACAGTCAATGGACTTGGGTTCTACATGTGAAACAAAAGCATATGCATTCAATTCATTTTGAATTCTTAAATGGCCTCTAGTCCTAGGAGGGTCATGCAAATTGCCAATCACATTATCTACAGGATGATCTTTTAGATATCTAATATTGACAATTGCATCATCATGATTTTCATTTACCTCCCCCTGAACTGTAGGCTCTTCTCCAATAAGCTCTTCATTTTCTTCCTCATCTTCGGATTTGTCTGCAGGATTCCCTTCTTTCAGAATATCACCATTGTCTTCATTCCTGCATTGACCAATATTAGTCTTTACCAAAGATTCATCAAAAACAATGTGTGGAGATTCTTCAACAGATTTGGAATTTAGATTATACACTCTATATGCCCGGGTGTTTTCAGAGTAACCAAGAAAAATTCCTGGTTCACCTTTAGGTTCAAATTTATCAAGGCCTCTTTTATCATTTATATGAATAAAGCATTTGCAACCAAAAACCTTGAAATGAACAATTGAAGGTTTCTTACCCTTTATGATCTCATAAGGTGTTTTCTGGGTAGAAGGTCTTACCATAGCTCTGTTAATTACATAACAGGCAGTATTTACAGCTTCAGCCCAGAACTTCCTTGGCAGACCACCTTCAACCAAGAGTGTTCGACCCATCTCCACTAGGGTTCTGTTTCTCCTCTCCACAACTCCATTCTGCTCGGGTGTCCTTAGTGAGGAGAACTTGTGATGAATTCCATTTGTCCTACAGAAATCCTCAAACTGTGAGTTTTCAAACTCACCTCCATGATCAGTTAAAATATTTTCAATTTTCTGGTTTATTTTAAGACAGAACTCCTGAAATTCTGTGAATGCATCACTTTTATGTGATAAGAAATACACCCAAGTGTACCTAGAGAAGTCATCTACCATGACAAACCCATACTTCCTCCCTGATAAGCTGACAGACCTGGTTGGTCCAAAGAGGTCCATGTGTATCAGCTCATAGGGTTTAGAAGACAGATTTTATGTTCTAGATTTGAATGACTTTCTAGTTAACTTTGATTGAGTACATGCATCACAGAGTTTATTTTCATTCTTAAAAGAAACTTCAGGAAGTCCTCTAACCATACTATGCTTATTCAATTTATGCAATACTGTGTAACTAGCATGGCCTAACCTTCGATGCCATAAGAATGCTAAGTCCTCTCTGCTGGTAGTAAGGCATAGGTTAGAATGTTGTATATCATCTAAGTCTATCATGTAAGTATTATTTATTCTTTTACCAGAAAATTTAACAATTTCAGAATCCGGTTCAAAAACTTTACAGCATTGAGAGTCAAAAAGGACTTTATATCCTTTATCACATAGTTGGCTGATACTAAGTAAATTATATGCTAAACCTTCAACCAGCATGACATCTTCAATGCAACAGGTAGTACACTTACCTACCTTACCTGACCCGACAATCTTACCCTTTGTGTTGCTACCAAAGGTGACAAGGCCTCCATGTTTCTCTGTCAGCATGCAGAACTTGGCCTTATCTCCTGTCATATGCCTGGAGCAGCCACTATCTAAGTACCACAGATTGTTCTTGGCTGCCAGGCATACCTACACACACAATCATGTAGAGAATTTTGGAACCCAAGTCTGATTGTGCTCCAGAGCAGATGAAATGTAGTTAAAACATGAAAGCAAGCTTTTAGGAATCCACATTTGTTTAAAAGAATTTTGTTCAGTGGATGCTCCATATTTCTTTTTGTTGTTTTTCTTCTTATTTGCACCAGCATGATTATTGACAGTGTTGTTACTTCTTTGTCAATGCTTTGGCCAGGGTGTATTCACGAAACTTTGGCCATAATAATCTTTGGGCTGGCTGAAGAAATGTTGGTTCCTAGGTGTCCAATTGCCATACCCACCAACCCAATTTCTGGTGTAAGGTCTATAAGACTGTGTAGCCTGATGTCCATGACCTGTAAACCTTCCCTGAGTCCTAGTCCACCCTGACCTATTTGGATAGGTTGACTGTGCAGTGTAGTAGGACTGGGCTCTAGATTGGTAGAAATGGTTGGGTTGTGCTCTAAATGCATTCTGTCTCCCCTGCACCTTGGACCCTGCTGACCTATTCACAGGTGTGTATTGGCTCTTCTTCTGAGATGGTGGTGGTGGTGGAGACTTGGTGACCTTAACATGGGGTTTATGTGCATGTGTAGGCTGACCCCTAACCTGAGACTGAGCCTTAGAATTTTGCTTGGATGTACCAGCTCTACTAGACTCACTTATCTTTTGTTTCCCCTTCTCCTCAGCACTGGGCTTCTTCAGATTTCCAGTTTTGTTCACTGAAATTTTTGAATTCATGTTAATCAAAGGTCCTTTCTCTTTTTGTGCTACAAATGAAATGGTCTTCATTCCAAAACTTTTTGTTGCACTAGAATTAAATCCAAGGCCCTCTCTCCTGAAAATTACTTTTGACCCTAACAAAGCATTTAGGTTGTCTGAACCTTGGGTCATTTTCTCAATAATTTTCAGCTTGTCCTCATTATCTTTCTGAATATCTTCAATGGATTTCTTCACTTCGGTGTTCACACTTAGGACAGCTTCATATTTTTCACTCACAATTTTCATCTCACTCTCATATTTCTGAATTTTCAATTTCCATTCATCAGTTTCTTTTTCTAACCTCTCATTATCTTCTTTAGAGGCTCTTAACTCATGCTTGATTTCTTCTATTTCAGAGCATGTGAGTTTCAGTTTATTTTTCTCTGATTCAAGGCATGCAATTTTATCAATTAGAGTTGTGTCATTTTGCATGAAATTTATCTTTCTTCTTAGATGCCTATTTTCCTTTCTGATATCATCTGCTTTATCAGCTATGTCATGATAGGCATCTACCCAATCAGCAATAGTGAAATTATCAAATCGAGAGGATACCTCATCTGAGTCTTCCTCTCTGTCTTCAGAGCTTGTTGCCATAAGGCAAATGGGCTTTTCAGCTTCACCCTCACTATCTAAGCTGCTGCTGAAGGAGCCTTCATCCTCATCACTCCAGGTACTCACCATGGCTTTCCCTTTAGCGTTCTTTCTCTTGGACTTGTCCTTGTGCTTCTGGTTCTCTGGACAATCAGCTTTCAGATGGCCGGTCTTCCTGCATTGGTAACATGTATTAGTTTCAGTTTTCTTTACAGGATTATATTTATACCTTGTATCCCGTCGGCCGCCACCATGGTTCCTTCGGCTGAATCGCCTTCCTTCTTTCCTGAGGAACCGCCTGAATTCCCTAGTGATCATTGCCATCTCATTACATTCTATATCTTCTCCAGTCAGGCTCTCCTCGGATGATGATCCACTAGAGCTGGATCGGCTGGATTTGCTGGCACCAGCTTTCAGAGTAATTGGTTTCTTCTTCTTCTCAGCTTCCTCTATCTTTGGCAGATTTATTTCATACGCCATCGGCGAACCAATTAACTCATCTGCCCTGGTGTTGCGCAGATCCCTTGACTCTTCCATCACAGTAGCTTTGGTGTGCCAAACATGAGTCAGGGAACGTAGAATCTTCCTTACTATATCATATTCTGTCTGTGTCTTCCCAAGACCTCTGAGACCATTAGTAATGATTGTCAATCAAGCGTACATCTCCTTGATGGTCTCGTTGGGCTTCATCTTGAAGGCTTCATACTCTGACACTAGGAAATTCGCCTTCGTCTCTCTAACCTGAGAAGTCCCTTCATGGATAACTTCCAGTGCATCCCACATCTCCTTAGCTGAACTGCAAGCTGATACACGAGAAAATTCTGTGGGGTGCAGAGAGCACTGGATAGCATTTATGGCGCTCCAGTTCAGAGTGGACCTTCTGATCTCTTCCTTGGTCCAGACATCCTCGTTAGGGGACAGCTCATAAGATCCCTTACTGACTACCTTCCAAATCTCGTAGTCTTTCGCCCTCAAGAAGACTTGCATACGGTTCTTCCAATATTCATAATTCGATCCATCAAAGAAAGGGGGCTTGGTGGTTGAGTGTCCTTCAGCGATCATTCCTCTAGCATCCATCTGTGCCTTTCCTCTTCGGGCGGTAAGTCCCTATAGAAGAGTTAGGCTCTGATACCAACTGTTATGTTAGATGGAAACACTTTGTCACCACGAAGTGTGGATCTAGAGGGGGGTGAATAGATCAATTGCCTAATTTAAAACCAATATAAGGCTCTAATGCGGAATTTAGGCAGATCTACTAAATCACTAACTCGAGTGCTAGATCTGAGCAGAAACACAAAATGATCTAAGAATAGAATCAGCAAATGCAATCACACAGCAGGTCAAGGCAATCACACAAACACTTGACACTCCATATTTTTAGGTGGTTCGGTCATGAGACCTACGTCCACCCCACACTCAAACCAAGTGTGGCTTACTGCTGCGCAACACAGCTTGCGTCCGCTGGGCAATACAGCTTAGCCTACAACCGCTGAGCTTCACAGCTTGCTGTCCGAGACCAAGTCTCGCCCGCTGAGGAGTTACAGCTTAACCTGTCCAGAGGCTACACCTCTGCAAACCCGCTGGGGATTACAGCTTACCCATCTAGAGGCAGCACCTCTGCAAACGCTGACTCACAGCTTGAAAATAAGAGTTCGAAAAACAAAAACAGAAACATACGAAAACAAGAAAGCCCAGAAGGGAATATAGCTCTCAATGAGCAAAACTCAGCTCTGGTATCTGAACCAAGAGTCTGAGTAACAACCTCTCAAATAAACTCTCTCAACTCATCTCTCTCAATCTTCTCTTCTCTCTTTTTCTTCTTCTCTCTGGATCGTGAATTTTCTTCTCTGCTCTCAGTGGCTCTCTGCTGCTTCGAGCTTCTCTGCTCTCTAGCCTTTTCTTCTCGATCAGCCTTCTTCTGAGGAAGAAGACTTCCTTTTATACCAGCAGCAGTTTGGATAGGGCGTGTGGCTTCCACATTTCCCGCCCAGAGCTTTTGCCAGATCTGAGGAATTTCGACCACATGGCAGCATCCTGGCTGGGCTGCATTCCACGTGTCACAATCTGGGCACCTCGTCCATCCTTGGATCATGAGCCTTCATTAAGCTTCACGAAGAGTACCTGTCAGTCAGATAGATAGAGTTATCAGTTTAAGACTAACAGCTTGTACAGACTTCATTCATGCAACATGTGTGAGCATGCATCGACTTTCATGTTCTATAGAAGACTGAATGTATAGACTTGAATAGGTGTAATGCATACTGTATCAAGCAAAGTATGCACAATGATAATGAGTCCACATGCAGGTCACCAAGCAGTGTATGGACTTAGATGCATGCGACAATGATGTACAGGCTTTGAGGTGTGTAATGCAGAATGCATCAAGCAAAGTATGAACATTACAAATGGATATATAGACTTGTGACAATGTGCAGACTAGCTAGCATGCGAGTGTATATACTTGAGCAGACTGGCTAGACTTGTAAGCGCTGACAGACGATGTACAGACTTGCATGAGACACTGCATGAGACACTGAACTGCCAAGAATGTATAGACTTGTAAGTGCTGACAGACAATGTATAGACTTACATGAGACACAACGTGAGATGCAGAACTGCAAAGAACGATGTATAGACTTGTGTGTGCGTGCAATGAACAAACGATGCGATGTGCAGACTTAGCATGAGACGCTAAATGAGATGGAGAAGCATGCACTGACTTGTGACTCAGTGGCTGTGCAGACTTTAAATGCATGAGACGATGTACAGACTTTAAACAGTCTACAAGCAATGTATAGACTTGAACGCGTAAACACATCTCTGCGATGTATAGACTTAATGGAGTGAACGATGCACAAATGCATGAGACACAGACTGTACAGACTTAGTGTTATGCAGCCAGACAAATGAATGCACAGACAATGTATAGACTTGGGTGTGTGTGTGCATGCTAGAAGCAATGTATAGACTTGCTCATGACTGTCTAGACTCTGCATGCGTGCTATAGTAATGTACAGACTTGCGAGTGTGTGACATGCACAAAGACGCTAAGTAAGACGGTCCAATGTATAGACTTCAAGTCCACTTGAGACGCTGAGTGAGACGAACCTCATAGGCTGTACAGACTTGAATGCATGCTTGCAACACGATGTACAGACATTACCTGTGCGAGCAATGCAGCAATGTATAGACTTTGCCATGCCCAAGGTGATCTACAGACATGCTGACAATGAGTGTACAGACTATGTATATGCGTAAGACGCTAAGTGAGACGGACGATGTATAGACATAGCCGATGCAGACTTAGTCCGATGTACAGACTTTGCAATTGATGTACAGACTTACTGGTCAAACAGACAAAAACTCTGTACAGACTTTAGCGTGCAGACAGGCCATTTGAATGTATAGACTTGTGTTCTAAATGATGCACAAACACAACACAAAGTAATGTATAGACTCTACGTGCATGCTTCAATGCAATGTATAGACTTTGAGTGTGTTGACTTTGTGTGTGTGTGCAATGTGTAGACCTGTGTGTGTGTGCATGACGATGTACAGACTCTGACTGCATGGAACACACAGACAATCTGATAAAGACAGTTTCATCAAAACATAAACAGTTGCCAATCAATCAAAACAAGCTATTGCCAATGAAGTAAAGTTTATTGTCAACATCATCAACACAGAGGAGTCACAACATGGTTATGTTAGTTGAGGTCATATCTATATAATTTTCCTTTTATTGAGTCTAGTGAAATATCATGTTGGAAAAGGTCAAGTGTCATTGTAAACTTTTGATTATTATTATTCAATAAAGTGGAAGTTTTGAGTATATAATTGTGTTCACCCTTTTATTTGTGAATGTTGCGCTCTGATTATCTTGCTATCTGGAGACTTTATTTTTCAACTGTTCACGTTCCTGAATCTCTTCCATTGTACATGTATCTCGGGGCGTGACATCTATTCTTTCAAACTTGATCTTTTGATCCCTTGATCTTACTAAATTTTATACTTAGTTTTCCTTCTAAACATGTACTTCTCATTCTTGCAACTTGCATTAATTGAGATCCTTGCATTCTATTTGTTCTACTTTGCATTGCTTGAATATGACTTTCTTGAATCTACTTGGCCATTATATGAAATTGTCTGGTGATTTATATGGGACTTTGAGTCCACTTGACACCCAATACTAGTAATTTGAGAGCCTGATCTAGTCCCAGATGGCATGTCCGAAAATACTTGTGTCCATGGGAGTGTGAATGATCAGTGTGACATTACACCAAATGATATGCAAGATTTGATCTAGACAATTCACCTACATATTGTATGATTGATTGATTGATACTCTTGTTATATGATTGATCGCTTGACTTACAACTTGATATTCTTGACACAAAAAGGTATATATGTTTTTTGAAATTCATTTGTATATGGCCAAATCTATAATTATGTTCATTGATACATGCTCATCATTTGATATACGTTTATCTCTTGGTTATTTATTCTTTGGGAACTTTTTCATACAGGATAAAATGCTACGCTATGAGAGCTACCTCTTGAGTTCGTATAGAGCAAAGTTAGTGGGAGTCACCTCTTGAGCCTGTATTGGTTATCTCTAGAATACCCTCATGCTACAAGTTATATTCTTTTGAAATTAAACTCTATGATATCCCTTGACTATTTAGATCTTGATCTCTAAAGTTGACTTGTTATATCTTGATCTCTAAAGTTCATCAACTTGATTTTTCTGTCCCTATTGATTAGACTCTCATGTCAATTGATTATGGCTCTACGGATTTGTTTTATGTACTCGCACTATTTTATCATTTAGTCCCTCTGCATTATTCTCAACATGTTAATTACTTATATTTGTCCGGTCAAGAGATATAATTCTTACTTAGCTTTCGCTCATCTAATGTTATTTAATATTTTTCAAGTAATTTTGAAGATGTAATTCACTCGGACGGAAAGGGCAAAGAGTGATTGAGTGCACCGACAACCCTAGAAGCGTGCCTCTTTAGTAGTCTTGTCTAGAAAGAGAGAGAGTCTATGTATTTTTCTATTTCTTTAGAGTTAGAATTTGAGTCTTTGAGATGTCAATTGTAATAGACTCAGTATTTTTAGATATTTATAATAGATCATGATTTTATCTAATTTTGACATATTTGGAATTATCTCTTTTATGAAATGTTGTTGTCTTATAGTATTTGGTATGATTACTTGATAGAGCTGTTGCGTTCTAATTTTAATTCTGCACTCGGGACGTGACAAGTAATGTCTTGTACAACACACCAGTTAATTATGCATAGGAGTGTTACACATGTAACACTGATTATTTTTTAATTTTTTTGAGTGATTTTCACGTCAAATTAGTTTGATGCGTCGGTCACGTCATCATGTGACGTGTCGTGAAAGTCACGTAAAAATAAATTTTCAATCATATGAATAGTAAAAATATCTTTATTTTCACTATTCATAATTCACAGAGAAACTTTTTAGTGACCTTGACGTCGCGTCGTATAACATTTGTATGTGTACTGAATAGTAATAAATGTTACATAAAACATTAATCTACTGTATATCGGTGCCCAGCTCTAATTCATTATCCCTTGTTGCCGCCCTTTTCACTCTCTTTCTTAGGACGTGCATGATGTATATGATTAAGACAGATCACGGCGCACAAGGGTTGAGACAAAAGTCATTTCCCTAGCTAGTTTCTTTTAAGAAAATCAACTACTCGATGTCCTTTCTACAATTCTACCTGAAACAGCCGATCATCGGACCTCTCTCTCTCTCTCTCTCTCTCTCTCTCTCTCTCTATACACACACAGTTAGATATGCCTACGCTTCATTAAATTATTACTTTATTTTATGTTTAAAAAGCTTATATTTTATTTGATTATTATTTTATCTAGCTTATACTTCTTTTTTATCGTTTTACCTCAAAATACGTACATATCCTCAGGAATTACAAGTACCCCACAAAATTGTCAGAGATGTTCTTTCCATTTAAACATTTCGCTGTGAATTATCATGATATTCTTCGTACCATAAATATTTTCTTTACATATAGAAACTCCTTTTGCGTGATTGATTTGAGAGAAAAGGTTGAGTTTAGAGACATATTTTTGTAACGTGACTTGGTTGGTTAAGCATCAATAAATTCTCTCCGCCTAGAAATAATCAGGGTTTGTGTAACTCATATCATATCTACGTACGTGAGTTGGTCAACTCGCATCGTACTTTGAGAAAGCTCAGGTCCCCATTACATCCCCATGTATGAGATCTAGTCAGGTCAACTGCCAAAGTTACAGTGAAGGCCGGTGGAGGAGAGAGAGAGAAGGGGGAGGGCATGATGGAAGGTAGCGGAAGAGAGAGCAGGGGGAGGGAGGAGGGGACGGTCACGACAGAGGATGTAGAGGAGGAGAGGAAAGCCCAGAGGAGAGAGAGAGAGACTACGACAGTGAAGGAGGAGGATGGAGGAGAGGGAGAAGGGAGAGGCTATGATGGAGATGGAGGAGGCCAATGGAGGAGATGGAGGGAAGTGGGGGGGGGGGGCGATCGAGTCGGTGCGTGTCAATCCAAATTATATACCCCCACTCGTACCATACCAGACTGAGCCCCATATGGGCTGATCCAACTGGTCAGCTAAATTCAGGTTCTTTGGGAAGGGATAAATAATTATGCACAGTGCGTTTTTTTTTACATTTATTCAAATGATACTCCTACGATTAAAGGCCATCAATGTAATACAATGACCAACGAAGCCCTAACTTCCGCAGATGAAAAGGGTTAAAAGAGAATCTAACAAAAGTCTCTTTTTTTTTCTTCACACCAAAAGGTCTGATATTCATAGATTTTGTCGTGGCCAACGTCGTTCTTACGGACCAACTAATGATCTGTGAAGAAATTTCTTCCCGCCTCTTGACGGCGACAGCAACTGCAAGAAATTTACTCCCTTCCGACCTCGCTGGCGAACGTGGGCATGGAGAGAGACGCCAAAAGTAAAGGCACCTTCGACCGTGTAACGCCAAAAAAGGCTCTTTACCCGGGTGGGTGGAGTGGAGAACAGGGTTTTTAGACCACAGCCATTGACCCATCCATTTACGAGCGCTCCACTCGGAAAGGACTAATAAGTTAATCCGACAGCTGCTGTCCAGCCAGCCGGGCACGGATGTCGTAAGCAAGACGACGACGAAGGGGAAGAGAAGGGGACTAACACATTTATGTCGGACAAACCATACGTAGCCCGTCAAGGTGGGTGGTGCTGGCGGATGTTGTTAGCCCATGATACATCCCCCACCCACCCACCTCTCCCTCCCGGCGGGAGGCATTCATTACCGGGTGACGGACCCCTTCTCACTCACTACCACCTGACTTCATATACAAATACACATAATAAACATCGTGCAGGAGAGGAGGAATCACATTGAGAATGTGGCACTACCCAGTGCACCAAGCTTGATGGCTAGGGAAGTCGTCCACTGCCTAGTCCAATACGCACAGGGAGGAGGAGGAGGATCGCTGCGAGAGTTAAAATATGGTATTTAGCCCAGACGGAAATCCCCAATCGTCATGTTTAGACATGATACATGGGGAGTCTCGTTCCTTCCGTTCCATCGTCTGGGTAGGTGGGTACTGCCAAACTGCAACCAAAAACGAGAAGAAAGAATGGCACCATCCATATCCATTGGAAATCCTTTCTAGTATAGGTTACATATATGGAAAGTGTCATCTCTGTTGACATACTAAAATAGTTCTTCAGGGAACTACACTGGCAGAGAAACTAAAAAGGAAAAACAAATCCGTGCTCGACACAGGAAAGAAACAAATGCTTGTAGTCCCGCAAGTGCACAAAGTTGGCGTTGTAACAAAATAAGCACTTGCTCACTCTACTCTCACGATCCGCATGGATGTAGTCACTACCTCCCTATGTTGTCGCTTCCTGCATCCATTAGAATCTGCAGCCTTCTTGCTGTTCTCATGAAATCACTGCACAGAATAATAGAGGGGGAAGAAGTATGATCATGCAAATCTTGTAGAACTGCCTCGGAGTTCTGACTCGCGGAAAATGGTGCATTCATTTTTCTCTTCAGTGGGTAACTAACTATCAGACAAGTATACTTTGCATACAGGTGACTAAGTAGACATAAAGATAACCACATGAAAGAAACAAGAATATACAAGGGGGGCAAAACACAACAAAGCGAGTGTTAAAAGATGGAAAATTGCTCACCCGAAAGCCTCATCCCCAGTGTGCTTAACTGCACCCGTTGCATCATGATAAAGTACATTGCTCTTAATGTCTGATTTTTCTATGCCAAACATGTCCGCCAGCCTTCGATAAAGCTCTTCGTAAGAGCCCAGGCCGGACAGATCAAGGGTGCGGCCTACATCCTCAGACTCCATGAAAACCTTACAATGCCCGGTCTCCAAACCGAGCTCAGTTGCCTGCTGATCTTTGTACCAGATGAACCCTTCACAAGAAGAATGATCTGCTGGACCATGCTGATTGATTGCAGAGCCAGAACCATCCGACAGGTTTGTGTTCTTATCAGGATTCACATTAAAAAGACTATTTCCGGTGCGCACAGGTGATCCTGTCTCAGCAGAACTCTGGGAGATTTGTTGTTCCGTCAGTATTGGCTGTCCAAAGAGCAGAAAATGTGGCATTTTAGCATCAACGGATGTCTTTTCAGACTGCGAAGCATTGCCGATGGACAGCAAACATGAAACATTCTCATGGATGCTGGACTTTCCAACATTGATACCAGTGGAAATTCCAGAGGGTGGGATGGAATTCTCTAGCTGGTGAAACCCAGCATGAAGCAACCCCGACTGCAGTTTGCTAATTTGGAGATCTGACAGTGATATGCCAAATTGAGCATGCCTGGCTCCCTGTATGCCTGCAGGAGTGCTGTCAGATAGACAGCACAAAAAGCTGCTGCTGGCTTCGAGGGAATTTCCGGAAAATGCCGGACTCAGAAGTTGACCATCAAGGGGGAAGTCAGGGGGTTGGGGAAAACGCAACTTTTTCCTTGGTGGCGAGAATGGTTTCAGGTGGATGGATGGCACGTTTGAGAGCAATTCCACCAACCATGGGCTGACACGTTTCACATTCTGTAGTAAATCCGGTTCATCCCATGTCACCTGCATTAACATTCTAGGAAATGGAATTAGCTTCGACTGTGTTTGGAAGGTGAACTCCATTTCTGAACTTCAATTGTTAAACCTTAGATACAATTTCAAACATTTCTATATTCAGACAAATAGCATAGAAGAATCATGCTCGAATATTTTTAATAAATGCGGATGATAGGAATGCAAAGCTAAAGAAAATGAGAGAGAAGACCATTCATGATATACAAATTTCCATGAATTCAGGAGACCAACATAACTAGACTTTCACGAAACTTGGCAGGAAACATGAGGTTACATGTTGCCAGGTTGCCCTCTGGTAGAGCTAGATGAAATTAGGTCCCTGTATCAAAGGTAGACCTAATTATGTCTGCCTCTCTATTTGCCCAACGAAGAGCTCCATGGTGTAAGAAGATTATTGTCATAGACTCTATTTTTCAGGCCTAAGCTGATACTGCCTCTGCATTTCATTCCTCAGAATTTTTTTCTCCCACCTATGATATTATTCCGCATACCTATTTCATTTCATTGTCTGTTGGATTTATTGTCATAACGGCAAAACATTATTAACTTGCACATTTGTTATCAATATTTATGTTCACTACTCGTAGAATGATTTTAACTTTTAACTTTGTCATTCATGATTCCATGTCGTCCTTTCTTTAAGAAGGCTTATATGTTTTAGTGGCAGATACGATTATAACTTGCCCTTTAGGATCCTTCCGACAGAAGTCCTTCCTACCAGCCAACTAGCTTTTGTCGGGGCTTTGGCACAGGCACAGCAGATGGGGATTAGCATTGAGGAAAATGTTGGTGCAATGGTGCCTAGACATACAAAATTGATCCTTCCCGGGCCCCACAATGGCGCAAGATTTGTGGCACTAGGATGATTTTTTTACTTTTTCAGACAGGATTGGCTCTGCAGATGGCACCTAGTCATAGGACAGTCAAAACCTTTGGGATTTAGTCCTCTGACATCCCAAGCTGAATCCAAATTGATGGGATAGGACTTGATTATGGCAATGATGAGGTCTTCAAATGATCCCAAAGAAGTGACTACCTGACTATATATACCAATTGAAAGACAAGGGTTTACATCAACCAAGGAGTTCATTAATGGTTGGTCTTGTGCCCAGGTAACAAACACTAAATGGTAAATTTTAGGTAAACAAAAGTCAATATAAACAAGAAATTTTCATTTTCTTTCCTGTATCGTCCACCTAAGGTTCATGAGTTCATCCCGTGATTTGTTCATTAGAGGATGTTGATGAAGGATTGCATTGTTGAAAATATGTTGCTAGGCAACTCAACTAGGTTTATTAGCCAAAGGCGCCGAGTTCTGCACTGTTACAAAGAAAAAGGAAAAAGGAAAAACAGATAACCCATGCGGCATTGACATCAATAAGAGATGCATCAATATCAATATGACACGTACGAACTTCGAATTTTGGATTCACAAATGCTGATTTTATTTTCTAATCAAGCTTTTCTTCCACTGGTCTGCATTCGTGAGAATCCCAATCCAATGAGTAGATATTGATCCACATTCTATTGCCTATAACAGCTTTGGACAGAAGGCATCCTGAGATTCCATTACTTCAATAGAATATAGGGTTTTTTGCATAAATGCCATTGTTACAGGTAAAATTGCAGATATGCCATTCCTAGAAACGTATTAGCATATATATCACTGTTATTTTAAAAAACTTGCAAATATGCAAATTTAGTTAAACACGTATATCACTGTTATTTTGAAAAACTTGCAAATATGCCATGTCGTGTTTATCACTGTTATTTTGAAAAACTTGCAAATATGCCATGAGACATAGCATATTTGCAAGTTTTTCAAAATAACAGTGATATATGCTAATACGCTTCCAGGAATGGCATATCTGTAATTTCGCCTGTAACAATGGCATTTGTGCAGAAAACCCTAGAATTTACACTCAATCCAAGTACACAGTCATAGGTCATTTTACATATGGATATTGTTTGCTTTGCGACACATTAACCTACAAAGGTAGTAAATTTAGTCCAACAGAGATAACATGTGCGAATGGCAGGGCAGGCAAGAAGGATGTCTGCATTCCTTTGATGAGCAAAGCAATCAAGCCTGCTAATTAAATCTGCCTGCTATAAAAAGAAAATTTACATTGACTATAAGAAGTATATTAAAATTGCCCAGTCATGGCAACATATAAGCCAAATTTCATTGAGTTTCAGTAGTAATACGTTGGAAAAAGAAAGCCAAAGTGTGCTTGCACAAGTAACCACTTCAAAGCCAAGCACACAAAACAAGAATACTTTTCTAAGAGAAAAACAACTTAGACAGAGGTTCTAGGGATGTTAAATCAAAACTAGGCCAAATTATTCGTTGTTGCTGAACATAAAAAATTGAGTCTAAATTGACAATATGCATGTTGTGGAAAACTTGAAAAACCAGTATAGAATGGAACCCTACAGAGGGATAAGAATGGAAAGAACCTGAAGGAGTCTCCAAGGTGAATTAGGCCAACGGATGGGGTCAGCACATTGGACGGATGATATTGTGCCCATAAACCAGCTGATCCTGGAGGAATCTTCGGTCTCGAAGGCCATTTTAAACCGCATGCCAGGACACCAGTCGATCCGCAGTGCAGCTGTGACAGCTGTAGCCTTCACGCAAAACTCTGGCGTGCTCGCCCTTGGGTAGTAGATGACATCAAAAGGCAACCCCTTTGCTGCAAGCGTTGCGGCTTCGACAACTGATTCTGGCCTCACTCTTCCCCTTCCCCTGATACCCCCACCCGCATTTGGATTCCCACCACCTCCATGACCACCCATCAGCTTGTTCTCTTGTTCCCTTAAGAAGACAGAGAAACCCCCGTACGGCTGCAAGCAACTTCCGCTGGTACTGTTCCACCCCAACGGGGATTCCAGCCCACCGCCGTACCCCCTCTTCGCCCGTCGGATGCCCACACAGAGTTCGCCGCTCTCAGTTCTCAGGAACACAATTGAATCACCAGCAACAAGCTTCTTCTGGTTCACAAAGGTGCTCCACCCAGTTGTAAGCAGATGCCGGCGAGGAGTCCCCCTGTAGATATGACGGAACTTCCAAATCTCACCATGTACGTCTTTGGCAAGGATTGTCTGGACTGGTGGGTCTGCCGAGTAGTCCAGCCGCGGGAAGATGGTCTCCGCACAGTAGCGAGGCACGGAGAATCCACCGCCATTGTTGGCATCTGATTGAGTCAGTGTCTTGGCAAAAGAGGTGGTCTTTTCGGGAACATCCGACCCATTACTCCCAAAGCCGCTAGCATCCTCCCTGCCGTAGTCCAGCTCGTCGGATCTCACTGGCACCAGCTTCATCATCGCGTACACCTCGTCCGTCTCCGGATCAGCAAGGTACTTGATTGCCGCGACCCTGCAAACGATGTAGGGAGGGATCCGTGGGAAGCTCTCGAAGTCGACGTTGCCCTGTGCGTGCTCCGCCTGACCCTGTGGGAAGTAGTAGACCAGCGAGTTCACCGATGGCATCTGAACCATCCCCCCAGCGCAGGCATGCCACAGCTGAGGATCCAACCACTTTTCTGTTTCCCTCATGGTGGTTTGTTGCAGAGGGCGGGGGTAGGGGTATGGTGAAGCGCCGAATGTTGGTCGCTAAGCCGCTGCGCCTCCCGAGTATCTAATCAACTATCCTCTTGGAGGACACACACACACAGAGAGAGAGAGAGAGATCCAATTTGCCACAGACAAAAAAACGAAGGCAAACTAGTAGGCTAATCAACAGGAAACATACTACAGAAATCATAGCATCTCTTCAAGAGCTGACCCATTTGATCCCTCCTCCTTGCGTGATTCCAACTACACTTAGCAGCCACAAGCTACAAGTGAAATGGGCTATCAGCACAAGAAGATTTGGGAAAGAGAGGGCAGACATGAAGACGTGGTGCAAAAACCCCTATCCCCGGAACCAAGGACTGAAGGAAAGAGAGCTCAGTTGTCTACCGCGAATTTTGACATATTCAGAGTGCTAGGCAGAGCGAGAGAGAGAGAGGACAGAGGTAAAAAATCTGACCTTTATTTAGATGGAATACCTATCGGTGGAGGAGGAAGGGGGGAGCCTCCCCTTCGATTAGAGGAGAAGTGAGACGACCCACATTCTCTTAAGTCGTCCACCAACAAGAGCCGTCGTCTTCAGTGGAAAACCTAAATATGCAAACGCGATGTCACCATCCGAGAACCTTGCCTTCCCAGTGGTATGAAAATAGAATCTCATCCTCACTTCTCAACAAGTGGGAAAGACAAAGGAGCTCCTTCTCCAACAAGCAAACCCCGGAGGAGGGGGTGGGGGGCGAAGGAAATTATAACACCCAGAAGCAAAGGCTGCCAGTGGAGGTAGGGCTGATGAATGTTCTGAGTACAACAGAGGAATGGATGGACAGAGGCCCCTGGTTTTTCGCACTCCACTGTTCCACTGGGACTCCAATAAGGATCGGTCTGCACAGTGCCTAAACAGTAAAAGACGTATCTTTCTGGAACAAGATCCTGTGTAACCCCATTATTGGCAGAGGAACAAACAGATCAAAAGAACAAAAGGAGAGGAACGGAGGCCTGCCCACTCCACCGACACAACCCCCACACCAGAATTTGTCCGATCCCTCTCCTTCACAGAAAGATCTCGCCTTTCGCAGATTGCCCTCCTTCCAATCTTATCCTCACTTCTTCCCCTCACAGACCAGGCGACAGCGAAACGCAGCCGGCTCTGCTCTCCCCACCATAGGACTTTTCCCGTTAAGCCACCAGAGCAGAGCACTCCTCCCCACCACAACCTTCTTCTCCGCACCCTCCCTCTATCGGCAAAATCAGGGCCGGGGGGAGGGGAGCAACCCGAGCCACACCACCTCTTGCAGTCCCGCGCTTATGCCAGAACACTAGCGGAAGGCCAACAGCTCCTCCAGTGAGAAAAACCGGAAAGTAGGGAGTCGGAGGCACGAAGGTCACTCCCAAGCGCCATTGGAGGGGCCAATCCAGTTGCCGATGGATCCGCCCACCACTCTGAGCATACCCTTGGAAGAAGACGAAGAACAACGAACAAGAACGAGAGAGAGAGGGAAAGAGAGAGCAGCAGCAGAAGCGGAGGGTAAGAGAGAGAGAGAACACTGCTGACCCGGGGGGACGCTTTCCGCGAGAGATCCAGCACCCCAGCAGACTTGTTTTCTCCCAGGTACTTATCTATTTCTTTTTCTTCCACCCACCTCTCTCTTTTACCTCTTTCTTTCTTTTCTTAATAGATTTCTTTTCCTTCCCGTTATTTCATTTACAGAGAGAGAGGCCTGCCTTCTTATTCGTCAAATAAAAGGAAAAAGAAAAATTAAAGAAAACAAACAAAATAGCAGCGGGATTCACAAAAACAGTTTCATTGCCAGCATTTTCGGTGGACTCGCGCGACATTGTAGGACCACCAGAAACTCTGGACGGCCACGATCGCACATCAGAGTTTCAATTTAGTTCCACAATGTTGCTTTCCCAAACCCCGCCAGTGGCAAGTTAATGCCTAGAAATGTCATTTTTCTTTGAATTTTTTAAATAAATTATTAATACGTGTGAAATTACAGATATAATATTCTTGAAAGTATATTAATATATGAATTCTCACTATCTTGAAAAACTCACAGATATGTCATCGTCGTAATCTCCCGTTGTCACCTGTTAACTTAATTATACTTAGCTTTAATCAAACGTGAGAAAACACTGAGGCCCCGTTTGCTAATCGATTGGGGTTAGCTTACTCGACCCTGAAGGGTCGAGTAAGCTAACCGACCCCGGTTAGTATGCATGAGTGTGAGGAGGAGATGGGTCCCGCCATGATATTCTCTCTCATCTATTTGCGTAACCGTCCGACAACTCTGCTGTCAAAGCGGCCCTAAAATATCCACAGTTATCTGTCTTAGGGTTTAGATTATTTACAAAAAAATCTTTAATATAACCTTAAAATAAAAATAACATATCTAATAAGAGCGTACAAATAAGTAACGAGACTTTAAGATTGAAATACAATGAGTCATCTTCTTCCTCTCCTCTTCTAGATGAGTTTCCCAAATCCTAAATAGATGGCGATGGTGTCGTCCAAGAGGGTTGGGTTCTCTTCCCCATGTGTAGTGACAACGACACCTACAAGAGGGAGGGGATAGGTTGAGAATGTACGGGCACAGTTTCATACGACACACGGCGTAGAGAGTAGAAGGGGCGGTGGTGTTGGGGTAGACACGGTGAGGGATGAGATGAGGCTGCCTAGGGTGGCGGTCAAATGGGGCACGGGGACGATAGTGTGGCTCTGCAGTGGATCGATGGTCTACTCGCTACGGAAGGAAGAACAAGGGAGAAGACCAGTGTAGAGAAAAGAGGGGTATCTGCACTTACTAAGGTTAACGGGATGGGAGGAAGGGGAAAGGAGGAGGGGTGGGGTGGGGGTTACGGTGGGGTGGGTGTGTGCAGAGAAGGGGGAGGAGGAAGGGGGGCCGATAGTGGGAGTGGTGGTCGGAGAACGAAGAAGAAGGGGAAGAAGGATAGGGGGCTATGGAAGGCAGAAGCGACCAATGGTGACGGAGGGAGCAGGGGCAGTGGTAGGATGACCGACGATAATGGATGGCCCCTTCCCCCTCCCCCCACCGCTTGCCTATAATTAACCCCCCACTCCCTCCCCTATTAAATGGTGTGATATAAAAATTTTAAACATAATAAAATCTCACAAAATTGTTGCCGTTGCAACGTTCACTTGTGAACGTTGCAACGTGTAACGT
The DNA here is from genome assembly GCA_022559845.1 of Amorphophallus konjac. Lineage (NCBI taxonomy): Eukaryota > Viridiplantae > Streptophyta > Magnoliopsida > Alismatales > Araceae > Amorphophallus > Amorphophallus konjac. Next base: position 150,628,255 of record CM040123.1, read on the forward strand.
TTCCAGTAAATGGCAATGTTACACACTAAAGCGTTACACGTTACACATTAAAATGTTAAAGGAAGGCCATCAATGGAGGAACGTTGAGGGATCCTCTAAAGCCTATAAATAGACCCGTTGGCCAACCAAAAACATAACTACGATAGCAACAAAAGCTCTCTAATTTCTTTTTTCTCATATTCTTTCCTCCACAATTTTTTTTCCTTATGCTGAGTTCTTGAAAGTTAGATTGAGATTCACTAAGGCTCTCTTCGATGATGTATCGACAAGAGAGAGGGGGTTGCCTACCCGAGGGTCGTCGTATCTCTAGGAAGTCTTTGCCGCGAGATCCGCACGTCGGGTGGCAATAATTCTCTTAGTTCTAGCGACTACGCGTTTCGTCTCGACAGATTATGTTTCTAACTTTATTTTTAGATCTAATTATTTGTCATTAGTTCTTCTTATTTTCAGCATAATTTTCAACAATTTAAGAGAACTTTTTTTTTGTTATATTATATTGTTAAAAATAAAAACTATAATTTTAATTATAAAATACGTCTATAAGATAAAACACTACTCTATAACACGTTTTTCTATAACGACGAGTTTTATATAAAAACACGTCTTCCGCATCGACATATTTTAGTTAAAAATATATATAATAACATTTCACGAGCAATTACATTTCAAACCTTCTGAAAATAATTATTTATATTTCTGTTTTGAGTTTTTCTTTAAATACTCATTTCTGATTTCAGAAATTAAATTTTAGAAACAAAATAATTTTTTTAGAAAAGAAAATATTGAAGAAAATTTGTTTATATTATATCTGAAATTATATTTCTAAAATTAAGATTCTGATAATTATTTCTATTTAAATATAATTGTTTACAGAAAAACATTTCTATTTTTCTAAAAACAAAAGTATAATATTTAAAATACACTTTTGTTTAACAAAAAATAGTTTCTGTAATTTTCATTTACATAAAATAGCTATTGTTGTTTTTCAAAAAATATAATTCTAAAAATTAATTCTATTTTAAACAATTTCTGTTTACAGAAAACATTTTTTAAAAATTTATCTTTGTTTATAGAAAAATAAAGTATTTCTGGTTTTTCTAAAAAATCATGTTACTATTGCTATTTAAATAAGTTATTTCTACCTTCAAAAAATCAAAAAATAGTTTAAATAATTTATGCTTAAATAAATAATTTCTATTTTCAAGTAAATAGATTCTAAAAATCATTTCTATTTTAAGAAAATATTTATTTCTATTTTCAAAAAATAAAATTCTTAAAATCATTACTTTTGATTAGTTTGCATGAATTAATTAATTTTAATTGTTAAAAATAAAATTTATTAATTTCTACTTGTTGGAAAAATATATATCATTATTATTTTCTACTTTTATTTAAATTATATTTTTATTAGTTACTCTGTGATAATTTAAATTTAAAGTGATTATTTGTTGACTTTATATATTCATGTGTTTTGACAAAAACTCAACACATCACATTAATAGATTTTGTCGACCCTCAAATATTTTCTCAATGGCTAGTTTAATTACAAAAGAAACACTTAGTGTCAAACCAGAGAAATTTGATGGAACAAACTTTAAAATGTGGCAAAACCAAATGAGGTTCTGGTTGACCACTCTAGGGTTGATATCAGCCATTAGTGATAGCACAACTGAAAATCAGGGGTCGGGTTCCTCTTAAAAAACCCGTCGAATCCAAACCCGGTCAACCCGAACTCAATTTGAACCCGAATCCTCCTCCTCCACAGCCACATCGGAAGAGATGGATTATCATTGTCTCCACCGAATTCTAGGAGCTCTTTCCGATAATCTATATGATCTATATTATAACTCAAAAAGTGCTAGCGAACTTTGAGACACCTTAGAAGTCAAATATGGTCTAGATGATGTCGGTATTAAGCGGTTCAAAGCATCTAACTATAACAAATTTAAATTTGTGGATAATAAACCTATGAATGAACAAATCCACGAATATGAAAATCTAGTTCACGAACTAAAAGTCAATGGATCCCAGCTCGATGAATCCTTCCAAATAGCATGTTTATTAGACAAGCTACATCCCTCTTGGTCCAATTTCACCAGGACCCTTAGCCATACCCAAGGTGTTCTAACCTTAACCCAATTGTTCGCGTCAATAAGAATAGAAGAGCAACACAAGTTAAGGGAAATTGGTACATAAGATATCAGGTCCAAAGCCAACATGGTGGAAAGTAAAACACAAAAACATCACAAAAAGTCATTTCCTCCTAAACACCAAAACTTCAAAAAAAGTTATCGACCCTTTAACAAAAATAATAACAAACCACACAATTCGAACAAACAAAATAAAAAGTTAAATGAGAATGATGGGGAGCGATGCTGCTACGTATGCGGTCGGACCAACCATCTCACCTACCAATGCTACTTTCGAAAGAAATCTACTCGAAAGACAAAGGGAAATGGTCCTCCTCCAACCGGCCCTCAAGTCAACATGGTGACTGATGGCGCTGGTGCATCAGAGCCAGTATTTAGGTTAGTTCTCTCAAACCCCGAAGTGAACTTGACCAATTTACCCGTTGATTGGTGGATTGATACCGGAGCTAATATTCATGTTTGTGCTGATCGCTCTTGATTTTTCACTTATCATGACTCAGGTGCAGGAGCTGTGATGATGGAGAATAATGTGGTGGCGCAAGTGCTAGGGACAGAAAGAGTCGATCTGGAGTTGACTTTAGGAAAGATTTTGACCCTCCATAGCATTCACCACGTTCCCGACATCAGGCACAACTTCATTAGTGGATCCCTTCTAGTACAACAAGGCTATAAACTTGTATTTGAGTCAAATGAAGTTGTAATAACCAAAGACCTATCTTTTGTTGGAAAAGGATTTATGTGTGACTGTCTTTTCAAATTAAATGTGTGTTCATCTTCCTTTAGTAAACAATCCAATGTGTTAAATGTTGAATCATCTTCTGTTTGGCATTTAAGATTGGGTCACGTAAACTATAACTCAATTAAAAGACTAATGCGATTAAACTTAATTTCTAAAATGGATATTCAACACTGTAAAAAATGTAAAATTGGTGTAGAAGTTAAATTGCCCAAACAACCATTTAAAACTGTAGATAGAGATAGTTATATCCTATAATTAATACATAGTGATAAATGTGATTTTGGGCGGATATCTAGGGGAGGTAACAAATACTTTGTAACTTTCATTGATGATCTGTCAAAATATTACTATCTTTATCTAATTAAAATAAAAGATGAAGTTTTAACAAAATTTTAAATTTATAAGACTGAAGTTGAAAACCAACAAGAAAAGAAAATTAAAATACTTAGGTCTGATAGAGGAGGAGAGTACACTTCTCTCGCACTCACAGAATTTTTTCAAGAACATAGAATCATACATGAAGTAACTACCCCCTACTCTCCTCAATCTAATGGTGTAGCCGAGAGGAAAAATAAAATATTAATGGACATGGTTAACTCAATGTTAATAAGTTCAGGCGCACTCGAGAACTTGTGGGGGAAGGCACTCCTAACGGCCTGTTGTGTCTTAAACAGAATACCATTCAAACAAAATGATACTATACCCTATGAAATTTGGAAGAAAAGAAGACCTAATTTAAATTATCTCAAAGTGTGGGGGTGTTTTGCTAAAGTAAAAATACTAGAAATTAAAAGAAAAAAATTAGACCTAAAACTATAGATGCTATCTTTATAGATTACACAACAAATAACAATGTAGATAAGTTTACTAGCAATACTAACCGATTTTTAGTAATAAAATTTGAAATTAGTGATATATCAAACAATACAATAATTGAGGTAAGAGATGTAGTGTATTATGAAAATGTATTTTATTTTAAAACTAGAATTGAAACTAACATAGAAAATAATGAAACTGGCTCTAGCTCTAACATTACTAGACTTAGAGAAGAAGAAGAAACTCCTATAGAACTAAGAAGAAGTAAAAGAGCAAGAACAGAAAAAGTATGATAATTTTTATGCTCTTCTAGTTGAAGATTCTTCATCCACTTATACTGAAGCCATGAAATCTATAGATTCACCTTTTTAGAAGGAAGCTATAGATAATGAAATGAACTCTATAATTCAAAACAACACATGGGTCTTAACTGATTTACCTCTTGGATGTAAAACAATTGGATATAAATGGGTATTTAGAAAGAAACTTAAACCAGATAGAACCATAGATAAGTTTAAGGCCCGATTGCTAGCCAAAGGGCTTACCCAAAAGGAAAACATAGATTACTTTGATGTAGATTCCCTTGTGGCTAGGATCACTACTATTAGGATCCTAATAGCCTTAGCCTCGATACATAAATTAGTCATTCACCAAATAGACGTAAAAATTACATTCTTAAATGGTGAATTAGAAGAAGAAATCTATATGGATCAACCTGAGGGCTTTATAGTCCCAAGACAAAAAAAGAAACTTTGTAAATTAATCAGGTCCTTATATGGCTTAAAATAAGCACCCAAACAATGACACCTAAAATTTGATGAGACAATAATATCTTATAGATTTAAAATCAACCAAACTGATACGTGCGTATATCATAAATAATTTGGGAGTCACGTTGCTATATTATATTTATATGTGGATGACATTTTAATCTTTGGCACTAATATGAAAGTAGTAAAAGAAGTTAAAGAATGTCTTTCCCAAAACTTCGACATGAAAGATTTAGGTGAAGTAAATTTAATTCTTAACACAAAAATCATAAAAGATTCATCCGGGATAACTTTATCACAATCTCATTACATAGAGAAAATTCTTAAAAAGTTCTACTACTTAGATTGCCAACCTGTATCTACTCCATATGACCCTAGTATTCACTTAAAGAAAAATTTTGGGCATCCAACACTACAAAGTGAATATGCACAAATTATAGGGTCACTTGGATTCTTAACAAATTATACTAGGCCTGATATTGCATATGCAGTCAACAGGCTTAGTAGATACACCATAAACCCTGACGAGAGTCATTTGAAAGTCTTAGAAAGAGTACTTAGGTATTTAAAAGGGACTATAACCAATGGATTACACTACACTGATTATCCTTCTGTCTTAGAGGGATATAGTGATACAAATTGGATTAGTGATTCTTTAGATGTAAAATTTACATTAGGATTTATTTTTCTCTTCGGAGGGGGTGCAATATCTTGGAAATCAACTAAACAAACAATGTTAGTTAGGAGCACTATGAAATCTGAAATGATTGCACTAGACACCACCTACACGGAGGCAGAATGGTTGAGAGACCTTCTAGCTGATATTTCTTTAAAAACTAATCCACTACCTCCCATATCTATACTATGTGATTGTAAATCTGCCATTGATAAATGCATCCAAGCTAATGCAGATGTAAAGATGAATAGGCACTTAAAAGTGAGACATAAATCAATAAGAGATAAAATGAAGCAACAATTAATTGCTTTAAACTTTGTGAAATCAGAAAGAAACTTGGCAGATGCCTTTACAAAAGGCTTATCTAGAATCGTGATTCTAGAGGCATCGAGGGGGATGGGATTGAGCCCATAAAAGAAAAAAGTTACCATGGCAGCAACTCAACCTCACGGAGGTTCAATGGGTAGAAACAAGCTTGATAGGTAACTTGGGAGAGCACTAATGGATTATGTTCACATCCCTATGGCGCTAGTGCTCATTTAAAAGTAAGAGGTAAGGGTGAGTGCTATACTCTTAATGAATCTGAGACCCAAGTGGCAGGATGGTTACCTTGCTTCCACCCTTTGTAAGATTCACCGACATGTGTGGAGTCGTGAGACCGCGACTGTGAAAATGTGGGCTATTTTCTAAAACACACATGAGATACCTGCGCAAGGTCATTAATAGCGCAACCTGCCTAGAATCTCGATCTGGCTATACTATGTGTGAATTTGGGAAAGTCTGAATCATGGGACATAGTTCAAGGCATAGTCCACCAAGCGTTCTCATAGATAATCTCAAATATCACTAAGTGAAAATTCAAAACGAGAGATACTTTCACCCATTGCATAGTATAAGGGACTCAACCGTCTTTTATTCGTTTGCTTATTTTTCTTATTTAATAATCTTTTAAAAAAATTTAAATCGTGTGAGAGATTGTTAAATGGCGTGATATAAAAACTTTTAAACATAATAAAATCTCACAAAACCATTGTCGTTACAACGTTCACTTGTGAAAGTTGCAACGTGTAACATTTCCAGTAAATAGAAACGTTACACAATAAAGCGTTACACGTTACACATTAAAATGTTAAAGGCCATCAATGGAGGAACGTTTGGGGGTCCTCTAAAGCCTATAAATAGACCCGTTGGCCAATCAAAAACACAACTACAATAGTAACAAAAGCTCTCTAATATATTCCTTCTCATATTCTTTCCTCTACAATTTTTTTTCCTTGTGTTGAGTTCTTGAAAGTTGGATTGAGATTTGCTAAGGCTATCTTCGAGGACGTGTCGACGAGAGAGATCGGGGGTCGTCTACCCGAGGGTCGTCGTATCTCTAGGAGATCTTTTTTCGCGAGATCCATACGTCGGGTGGTAATAGTTCTCTTAATTCTAGTGACTATGCGCTTCGACCCGACAGATAATGTTTCTAACTTTATTTTTAGATCTAATTATTTATTGTTAGTTCTTCTTATTTTCAACATAATATTTCCAACATCCCTCACCTCCCACCCTCTATTATCATTCCCCATCGACGCTACTCTCTCTCTCTCTTACAATGGTGTGAAATAGAAGGTCATTTTGGTAGTTGACCTTTATTTAATAAAAATATTAAAATCTTTGAAGAATACTCATCCCGTCACCCCGTCAACGTAGTTAACTTTAGTGACATATTTATACTTTTTTTAAGATAGTGGAAATATATATATGATAATATTTTCTTAAGAGTAATATATCTGTAGTTTTTATAATAATAATTTATTTAATTTTTTTTCTTTTCCAATATTGGTCGCATGATTAAATGTGAGGTTTTAATTTACTATCGATAAGCATGCTCGAGGCCGTATCGGTGTCATAAACTTCTATGTCGCGGTATATTATTATTACTTTTTCTCATGTGAGAAAAAATTATATAATAATAATAGTTATTATTATTATATTAATAATTTAGAGTGTGAGTGTGGGGTAAGATCGATAAGGGCACGGGAAAAGAGAGTTGGGGAGAGGGGTGACGTCAGCCGGGGGAGGGACTCGTGCCGTCTTCTGCTCCACAATCTCCGATCTCCATCGTGTCGTCCCCATATTAACGTGGTGATGTCATTCCCTAACTCTCGCAGCCCGGAAATCCCACAAATCCACGTGCTTATCTCATCCCATCACGAGACGCACATAAATGTACAACTCTCCGAGCCCACCATGTTCGTGTCCGGTCCGCCGTCTGATCAATCCCACGAATGGGGCCCATCCCATGCAGGCATCCACCAACCTCTCTCTCACTTCACTCACCCATCTCCATCCGCTTCCCCGTTATAAGATAAAAAAACACAGAAGAGAGGGGGATTTCAGTCGATTCACAGGGATTAATGATTCAATTAAAAAAAATAATACTAATACTAATACTAATAAAAAAAATAAAAAAAAGGAGAACAAAGAACAGAGCATAACGGGGGGGGGGGGACAAAGTGCTGCCAAGCCTGCTCTTCCCGTCCCTTCCCATCAGAAGAAGTGAGCCGCCCTCGGCGGCCTCTGCCTCCCGTCATCACTCCTCAGAAGAAATAAAAAGTAGCGGGGTGGAGTGGAGACAGAGAGAGGACAGAGAGGTGGGGGAAGAGAGGTGGGGGGGAGGGGAGACGCGACAGGGGGAGGAGGGGGGACCAATAATAGCAGGGGAATGGACCCATAAGTAGAAAGGGGTGCGAGGTGGAAGAAAAAAAAAGGGAAAAAAACACAAAGGGGGAGGAAAGAGACGATGACAGACGAACAGTGAGGCGTTCAGCGTCATACCCTGTCGACGCCGATAGCGACACACGCATCATGCCACCCGTCATGTCTTCTTCTCTCCCTCTCTTCGATCTTGCTACGTATATGTACGTCTATATGTTTGAAGATACATGTGTTCCTTAGGTGCATGTAAACATGGGGAGAGAGAGAGAGAGAGAGTGGGGGGGGGGGCGGGAGCATGGCATGGCATTGCAGGGTTTGGGGTTGGGAGTGTGGGCATGGTCCCGGGAACAGAGGATGCCCTGCTGCTCTATTTCTTACTTTTCTTCCTCTTCGATCGGGCAAAGTAGTATAATGTTTACTCGACGTATAGTGGTAGTCTTGGCCGGACCACCATCACTCTCCGTCCCCCACCCACTCACAAAGAAACGCCACCACATTCCATCCTTTTTACAGAACAAATTCCATGGCTGCAGTAAGTACATCACCTCCTCCTCCTCCTCCTCCTTTAAGGGAAGGGTGGGGTGGGGTGGGGTGGGGTGGAGGGATGGGCTTTCACGTTGGTCCGCTGGGTACACACTTAGCACGCGTGTTTGCCGGCGTCAAGTAAGAAGATGACGATGGGTAAAACAGAGGGTTCGGGCGCTCCTCCTCCAACTGGGGGCTCCCACCTCACCCCTGCTCACCATGATTCCTTCTTTCCTGTTGTCTGGGCATTGTCTTCGCCCCTGAGGAGGAGGAGGAGGAGGAGGAAGATGATGAAGAAGTAGGTGGAGGAGGAGGAGGGGAGAGAGGTCCCTCCCTCCCTCCCAATTCCAATCCCAATCCCAATCCCAATCCCAATCCCATCCCACCTGGCCACAGTAAAAATGGACGTCCGTCCTTCCTGCCTGGCGTAGGAATCCTTGTCTGCCGCTGCTCTAATCGTAGTATATATATATATATATATATATATATATATATATATTGATCAAATAATGACCGTGTCACTATAATCACAGTGCAAACTCTCTCATTTGATCAAATTTAAATATATATTTTTTATTTTTTAAACTTTTAATTTTTTTAAGTGAGATTCAAGATCTATTAATTTAGTGTGAGAATTAAGTCAGCTATTTCATTTGGAATGAATGATAAGAAAAAAAGAGATATATAATAATAATAACATAAATATAAATAGTGATTATTATTTATATTATTATTCACGTTGATAGTAAATATTATTCACACTCATATTTTTATTGTAATATATCTCAAGTGAAATAAGTTACTTGACCCAAGATCTTAGAAGTCACTTAAAAAATTAAAAAAATTAATATACATATATATAATATAATATAATTAATGAGATACGTTCACACTGTAATTTTATGGTGAAGCCGTTTCTATTTGATTACAGACATCAAGTGCCCCCACTCACCATTTACTCCAACCCACATGTGTTGACGCTCGTGATTTATTTGACACAGACAGATAATTGAGTTACTGTGGATCGGTCCATCTTTTCCAACCGTTGTTGCACGTATATTTGGTTACATCTGCACTTTCCAGCCCCGAAGGCTTTTAGTCCGAGGACAAGGGGAGCTAGTGAACAGGGGTGTCAATGAATCGGATTCGGGTTAGATCTTTCATGATCCGAATCTAATAGTATGAGATCCGAATTTGATTCAGATCCGAAATAAACTAACATTTCGGATCTCGATTTAACCCGAATCCGAATTACAATTTTCAGATCCGGATCTAACCCGAAATCTTAATAGTAGTTTACAGTCCCATGTAATTTTGGATCCGAAATAGTAAAATAGTAGTTTACAGTCCCATGTAATTTTGGATCCGAAATTATAGTCCCAAAACTGTAGTTTGTAGTCCTAGATCCGAAACCATACAAAACTGTCCATGACTGCGGATATCCTGTGAGCAATGCTGATGATTGTACATGATGCGAAGTCCTCCCTAGTGATCTTTTAAATCACAGCATCAAATGAAGACCCGAATTTACATATTCAGATCAAAAAATTTCGGATCAAATAGATATGTATTCGGATCCACATGGTAGACACAACATTAGACTGATATCCAAATTTTTTTTGGTAATTCAGATCCAAAATGTCTGAAAATGTTCAAAAAAATAATATTCTACAGGGTGGGGCTGGTCACATTGATTGCCTTGTCATATCTAGTTGATTCGGATCTGTTTATGGTAGAGAATCTCCCTCTCTTATGTTGAAAGCTTTTTCTACATTTGTCTCCATAATATTCACCTTTCACGTCGTAGATCTGTTATGCTGGAACCACCACCGAGGAAAGCAGAAGAAAATAACAGTTAACATCTCTTGCATGAAAGTAGGAAAACAACAACAAAATTGCATTTAATTGCATTCTAGGATAATGATGAACAATGGAAAGAGTATTGCTTTCAAAAAGAATAAATAAGAGTCTCACACCGTCTTGGTGTGATCTTTTGTTATCTTTTTGGTAGTTATTGGAATATACTTGTACATCCTCTTTTTCATTTAATACAAAGTAATATCCACTTAAAAAAGAATAAATTAGGGAGTATCATACACTCCATAATAAAGGAAGCAGTGGAACAAGATTGCACATTGTTGATAACTTAATGCTACAACCATTTGCAGTTGCTGTTGGACGGAGATTTCTTTGCACGAAGACTCATCTTAGAAAAGGAAGCTTCCCCAACTTTACTTTCATATATATATATATATATATATATATATATGTGTGTGTGTGTGTGTGTGTGTGTGTGTGTGTGTGTGTGTGTGTGTGTGTGTAAATACATAAAAATAAGAAAACCAAGGATAAGGATTTACACACTTGACTAGTTCACACCGGGTCATCATTTAGATGCTTCTAAAACTGAACTTGAACCATCTCCAACTCTGTAGCTAAGGTACAGATGCTAGTAATGTCTGTAGATCCTATTAAAATCCACTTTAATATAAAAAGCAATAGATATGGTGAAAGTAATAAAATAGCACGAGGTGCTAATGTGGAGAGTGTGATCGCCAGAGACACGAGGCCTCAAAAAAATATAACAAATAATAAATATGGGAGGGATCGTGAAAAATACCTTGAAATGCGGGGATGTGAGTGCTCTTTCTCTTCTAGATCGGCCGGCCGATGAAGAGAGTTCTTCAATTGATTACCCTTGCAAAAAAGACAAACACCAAATAAAGATAGGAATTAGAACATGGTGAGTGTAGCATCAAATCCTTAATAAAAATATGAGCATGAAATCATGGTGAAGAACACACCTTAAAGGTGGTTGCCCTTAAACCCCTATGCAAAAAGGGTGTGGAAGTATGATGATTGAATGCAAAATAGAATAAGGGAAAGAGTGCAAGAGATGCACCTATGGGAGATTTCTCAACGATGGTTGAGAGGAAAATCAACATAATAATGATATATGCATGCATGAACGATGCAATGAACAAAAGAAATAAGAATAAAAGAAGAAGCCTGTGCGTTGGCTTTGATATTCAAGGGGGAGAAGCTTTGACGGATGAAGATAGATGCTTGATGTGCAGCTTCTCCTTCAGCCACACAGCAACGCCCTGCGTGAAGAAAGAAAAGGAAAACAAAATAAAAAAACAAATAGAAGAAGAACGTCCTAGAGAAGGGGAAGAAGAGGAATCCGAACTTTTTTAACAGAGCCGCAGAAGCTCTATAAAAAGTATTAGATCAAACAGATAAAAGGATATAAGGAGGTGATAACAAGGGAAAGGATTAAGCTGGGCAAGAGCCCAAACGAAGCAGGAGTCTCTCTGGGAAAGGCTGCGTTCGTTCGGAGCACAAAAGTGAAACACGACTTAGTTCAGGCGTCAATTGTTTAATTGACGACCTGCCCAGAGGGCGTTTCTTAAAAACACGCCCTGCACAAGGGCGTTTCTTTCAAAACCAATTTTAGAAATAAAAACTCCCCATATTTAAAAAATGTAAAACACGCCTCAGGCAAAGCCACCTTTAAAAACACGCCCCTGGGAAGGGCGTTAATTTCAAGTCGTGAAAACGGGGAAGTCGGTCAAACACCAAGAATTGACGCCCTCAGGTGTGGGCGTCCTTTCTCAAAGAAACGCCCCAGATCAGGTCGTGTTTTGTTAAAAATACGCCCTTACCCAGGTCGTGAATTTCAAAAATGAGATAAATGCCCAGAAAATCCAGAAAAATAGGACAAGGGAGAAAATAAGAGAAAATCAAGAAAAATTGGGGAAAAATAGGAGAAACTCAATAAAAATGGGAAAAACCACTCAAACAAGCTAATTTGAGGGTCAAATGGGGCATTGCACGGCAATATGAAATATACTCAAAATAATGTCAATTTTAGCGTGTCTACAGCTGCCCCGCCTTAGCGTCTGCTTTGCAAGGGAGCGTAACAAACTGAAAAGTAGATGCCAAGGTGTGATGAGACACGCAATCAACATCACTTGATGAGAATCAAATCAAAAGCACGAGATGAAGCAAATCTCGGGAAATTCAACGAAATCAACGATGTTTGGATAAAACGGGGAGATGTGCACGCGGTGCACGAAGGAGATAAAATAAATGATCAACTTCCAGCGCGGTGGAAGTACCTCAGGTCACAAACCTGCAAGGTTTCACCATTGGGGAGCGATTACCAGCCAGTGGACGTGCTGCAGCCAAAGTGGATCAAAGGAAAGGATTAAAATAAGATGATAAAAATCTAAACAGGGAGTTTCCGGAAAACAATCCAAAACAGCGACAAAACAAACTGATGATTCAATTCGGCAATGAAAATCTCATATCTTGGAAATTAGTGATCAATTCGACTCCCAAATAGCTCATCAGAATGATTTTTCAACAGTTGATTCAAAGTCCTACATGAATGCATGCCGGGCTAAAGGGAAAAAATAAAATAAATGAAAATATAAGATAATCAAGGATAATATTGCTAAACCGCCAAGACTGAGTCAAGAAACCGATTTCGCGAGCTGATACAAAGTCGAAGCCCGTTTATCCACGCACCAATTCGCAAAAGGGAACCATCGTCCTCAGTCTTGGACGGCTCAACGGCCTATCCGTATGACTAAGACTTCTCTGGAATCGTCATTATTTTTGATGAAGGGGAACTCAAATTCCAGATTTACCAAAGCCACAAGGTCCTTGATATAATCTAGTAACATATGTAACATATAGTAAAAATGCATACAGGGAGAGATGGTGGAGCAATAAGTATGGGGGAACTGAGAAATGAGCTGCAAGCACCGTGGGGCTTGGATGATGATGCCCAGTCGGTGGGACCAAGAGCTTCGTATCCTGCGCTCAAAAATTCATCAGCCAAGATATAAAAGATAACAAGCAATGAATAAGGCATTTAAGCGTAGCAAGCATAGCATGAATCAAAGCACCAATAGCATGCCACAACATAGTAACCATTATGAGTTGAATCATGATATTGCAAAGCATCATTGTTTGTTATTTTGTCATGAGGATGCCAACTTGGCTAATCAAGATTTGGAGTTGAATGATCAAGATCTGATAATGCCCATCGGTAGAATTGATCAAGAGAAATTTGATTGAAAGATCTGGAGATGAATAATGATAATCAGGAGATATAACCAAAATGATATAAGGAGGTGATAACCAAAAATGCCCAGAGAATATCGGGAGAATCAATAGATTGATAGCAATAAGTAGAGATAGGACTCATCCCGTGCTCTTGGTCCTTGCAAAGCTGTTCCTGCAAAACACCATCAGAAAATACAATACAATTTTTATGGAGTTTTGAAATATGCAAATTTTTATGAGTTTTGGAATATGCAAATTTTTATGAATTTTAGAAAAATATGCAAATTTTTATGGGTTTTGAAAAATATTTCAATTTTTATGGAGATTTTTGGAAAATATTTTGAATTTTTGTTGGGATTTTGATCGAGAAATATTCAAATTTTTTTTTTGGATTTTGGCTTAGACATTGTTAATGCAGCATCAAAGGGTTGTTTTGAACCGCTGGCTAGGGGTCCTTGTTCCTTCCCTTTTTGCTAAAACTGCCCAAAGCTGGACGTGCATTGAAAGTGGCATCCTATAACCGACCGTCTTTGATCAACGGTGCCCCTACCAAGGCCATACCCGAGAAACATTCGGTCTTAGAGGGAAAAGAGAAGAACAATTGTGACAAGCTTTGTGCAGGATGGGAGATATCGGGACTTGAATTCCTTCCAAGGTGTTCCCCCTCAAAGAGGTAGTCTGTTGTGCCGGGACTTTATGCCTTTGATTTTTAGGCCCTTGACATGCATACGACCAGGATTTTCCCTGCGGGGACTTTGCCACTCTTGACATGCCATAATTCATAATTTTGTTTTATCATTTTGACTTGATTTTCATAATATCCCTTTTGGCGAGATGTATATCGTGAAATTCATATTTAGTTCGGGTCAAGACTGCCCCTATTTGAGACTCCTCTCGTATTGGGGATTACCTAGGTTGGTCATCTCATCCGTCAACCTCTTGCCCCTGCATGTGGTCGAATAAAGAAAAGAAAAGACTTTCAGATATACTCATGGCATGGCCAAGGTAGCAACGGTGTTTAACCAAAGGAGCCGGCTAAGGACGTCGTGAAGTGTGTGAGGTGCCCAGCTGAGGGTTGATCTTAACAAGCAGGGAGAGAATATTGAATTCCCAGCGCGGGTTTTTATTAACCAGAGGTGCTGCAAAAAATAAGCTTAAAGGACTCTTTTGAGAATGATTTCAATTAAACAAAAGCTTAAGATAAAGGTTTAAAACACCACTCTTAATCTCGTTAAGAAGCACTTGATTTTGAAAATCATGCGTGTGTAGACGGCAAAAGAGTGTCGTCCACCCTCGGGGGAAAGAAACGATGATGTAAAGTAATGATGAAAAGGTGATTGTCAGAGAGGTGGAGACGGCAAGGGACGTCCACCCTCGTCTGTCCTAAGAGATGGAAATGACGAGATCAGCTCAAGAAGAGAAAGAACATAAAGGAGAGAAAGGAAAGAAGGATGCGAAACAGACTCCGGTACGTGGCGGAGATAGGGGTCGGAAGACCCTCTCGCGCAAACTGACCCCTTTCCGGTAAGCGTGACTTACCGTTCCACGAGTAGTTTTTCATATACCGGAGAATCCGAGACTCTAAGTAACAGAAATGGGGAGGCACGAAGACTCAGAAATCGCAATGGAATATCATTCTCCAGACAATTACAAGGATAATACGAACCAAGACGCACCACCACAGGACATTGGTCTTTGTGGGGTTCTAACAGCAATATAATATTATCAGCAATAATGAATGTATATGTATATATTAAGACCACCGCAAGACATTGGCCTTACGGGATTTTTATTGCAGCATAAATAATAAATATTATATGTACATACATAAGACCACCGCGAGGTATTACTCTCCGCGGGGTTTCGACAGAAATTAAAGGAATAGAACCACAGAATGAAAAGGCTTCGCGAGGAATGACTTCCGTCACGTACACCTTCGCGAGGAATTACTTCCGTCGTAGGGTTTAGACAGAAATCAAAGGAAAAAAATGACAAAATAAAAGGCTTCGCGAGGAATGACTTCCGTCACGTACACCTTCGCGAGGAATGACTTCCGTCGCAGGGTTTAGACAGGAATTAAAGGAATGAAATGACAAAATAAAAAAGGCTTCGCGAGGAATGACTTCCGTCACGTATACCTTCGCGAGGAATGACTTCCGTCGCAGGGTTTAGACAGGAATTAAAGGAATGAAATGACAGAATATAAAAAAAAAGGATTCGCGAGGAATGACTTCCGTCACGTACACCTTCGCGAGGAATGACTTCCGTCGCAGGGTTTAGACAGGAATTAAAGGAATGAAATGACAGAATAAAAAAAAGGCTTCGCGAGGAATGACTTCCGTCACGTACACCTTCGCGAGGAATGACTTCCGTCGCAGGATTTAAACAAAAAGGAAAATTGACAGGAAAGAAAAGGGGAAGGGGATGTGATCGCCAGGGGCTGAGAGCCCCACAGGAAATGTCTGATCGCGTTCGCCGCCGAAGCGGGAGCAGTGCGGGTCCTCTCTTCCTCTTCGATCGGCCGGCCGACGAAGAGGGCCTTACTTTGGTTACCCTGATTTTATTATTCTTTTTTTTTATTTTACTTTTTTGTTATTATATATTTTTTGGGGGGTTTTGTGGCTTTTATTATTTTTATGTTCTTATATCTTTTTAAGAGAAAGATGAGAGAGCAAAGAGAGAAATCGGGTGATAGATGGTATAATAAGGTAGTACGATATAGGAAAAGAATACTAAGAAAATATAGACAGGATGAAAATTTTATTTTAGATAAGACAGAGAAGAACGGAGATAGAGTTTTAACGATATATAATACTAATAAGGGAGAGGAGATAGACTTATTGTTAAACGAAACGTAAAGGAGGATGAAGATGGAAATTTAACAACAAATAATAATGATGAAGGAAAGAACTAGGATAGATGAGAGAGACAATAGCCGGGTACCTCAAAAGGAGGGATGACCTCCTACTCTTTTGGTCGACGGAAGAAGCGGGATCCCCGACTGGTTAACCCTGCACGGAAAACAAATGAAGAGAAACAACAACGAGATAAGGACGACGGTGGTGTAGCATCAATTCTTTAGAAGCTGATATTGAGAATAGCATAAGAGAACACTAACCTGGTTGGTAGTATTTAAAAAAAACCCCTTTTAGACATGAAAAGGTAGGTAGATGATATGATGAATGAACAAAGAGGGGTCTCTCAGGAAGAGAGACACTATATGAACGACAAGTAATGCATGCATATGTAACTAACTGAATGAAAACCAGACAACAAGGGGGGAGAAAACTTATTCAGAGATGGATGATGGGCTTTAGATGAGCTTCTTCGGCAAGGTGAGGATGAACCAGACACGCAGCACAGCAGAACAGCTACCCTAGTGCACTTGACCACCCAGGGAACTCAACCTTCTTCATTTCACGGACTTCAACACCGACCGGACCGGAGCATCTCTTTCCATTCCGTACGGACACGTACAAGCATTGACACACGCACCTGCAAGAACACTCACACATACACACCTATATACATGTACGGGAATACATCTATAAAGGGGGGATCGAAAGAGAGAGGGTGGGAATAATGGTAATAAAAAAAGATTAACAGAAAGAGATGTGGAGATAGATCTGTTGAGAGGAAGTAAGAGAGAATAGAAAAAGAGAGATGAGACCCGAGGTCAAAAAGAATAAAATAAAGAATAAAATAAGTAAAAGAAATGAGAGGGATCGGGAGGGAGAGAGAAGCAGAGAGATGAGAAGGGTGAGGGTGTGAAGAGAAATAATAATAATAAAAAAAGATAAGAGAGGGAGAGAGAAGGTGGCGTAAGAGAGAGAGGGAGAGAAGAGGAGAGTGAGAGGGGAGAGAGAGGGGGTGCGAGAGAGAGTGGGAGGGGATAAAAAAAAGAAAAAGAAAATAGTGAGAGAGAGAGAGAGAGAGATCGAGAGGGAGAGAGATAGAGAGGAAGAGAGTGAGAGAAGGATAGAGAGAGGGACTGAGAAGCAGAGAGAGGGAGTGAGAAAGAGAGATACGGCAGGGAGAGAGATGGACGAGGGAAAGAGAGAGAGATTCAGAGGGAGAGAGAGGGAGAGAGAGAGAAGCCGGGAAGGGGAAGCGCGCAGCGGGCAGCGGCGGCGGTGGGCACGGCGGAGAAGAAGAGAGAGGGAGAGAAAGAGAGAGAGAGGCTGCTGGAGGCGGGGGGGCGGCTGAAGCGGCGTGGCGATGCGGAGGCGTCTGTGGCGCGGCAGGAGGGGGGCGTTGACGCGGGGACGGCGGCGTCGGGGCGTTGACGCGGAGGCGGGCGTCACGGGGGGCGCAGGCTGCGGCGGGTCGCCGCGGTCGGAGGGCGGGCGTCACCGGGGGGCGTCGTCGACGGAGGGCGACCGGGGCAGTGTCGGAGGCGGAGGGCGGAGCCGGAGGTGGAACGGCAGAGGCAGCCGGGGCGGTGAGCGGCGGTGGCGGAGGCGATGCCGGAGACGGTCGCTGTGGGGCCGGAGACAGGCGGCGGAGGCGGATGGCGGCGTGCGGCGGTGGCGCTGCGGGAAAAGGGGCCGCAACGGCCCTTTTCGTTCGAACGGGGGGCACGGGCGACGAGGCCCCCCCGCGAACGTGAAACCCCCCTTTTTTTTATTTTCTTAAATGCTAGAGAGACAGAGAGAGAGAGGGAAGAAGAGTGGAGAGGGAGAGTGAGGAAGAGAATGTGACAGTGAGAGGGGGAAGAAAGGGAGGAGAGAATACAGGGAGAGAAGAGGGAGATAGTGAGGGTGGCTTGTGTGGTGGCTGCCGTGGGTGACTTGCGGTGGTGGTGGGTGTAGAGGAAGAGAGTGGGTGAGTGGAGAGGAGGCTGACCGAGGAGGTGGCTGTGGTGGGTGCAAAGGGAGAGAAGGAGAGAGGGAGGGGAGACGGTGGAGGTGGCTGCAGAGGGAGAGAAGGAGAGAGGGAGGGGAGACGGTGGAGGTGGTTGTGGTGGCTGCAGAGGGAGAGAAGGAGAGAGGGAGGGGAGACGGTGGAGGTGGTTAGCAGGCCCAGGGGGTTGAGAGGGTGGAGTGTGTATTGTGAGGGGCTTCGATGGGGTGGTGGGTTACGGAGGAGGTGAGAAGGGGAGAGAGAGTGTGTGTTAAAGAGAGGGGGGCAAGATCCTAGATACCCGGGAGGGGAGTGAGGAAATAAATTATGTAATAAAAGATGGGGCCATGTCCATTAAATTTTATTTATTTTTTAGAACAAAAGTGGGCCAAGCCCGTTAGCACACATCTATATATATTTTTTTATTTTTGAATAGGAATGGGCCAAACCCATTAGCACAAATGTTTTCTTTTGGTATATTTTTTGAATAGGAATGGGCCAAACCCACATGATGAACCTTCCCCCTTTTTAGGATTAAAAGATGGACCAAGCCCATTAACGCACATTTTTTTATTTTGTGTAGGAATGGTCATAAGCCCATTAACAAGAATTACTATTCAAGAAGCCACAGATTATTAGATTAAATT
Source organism: Amorphophallus konjac (assembly GCA_022559845.1). Classification (NCBI taxonomy): domain Eukaryota; kingdom Viridiplantae; phylum Streptophyta; class Magnoliopsida; order Alismatales; family Araceae; genus Amorphophallus; species Amorphophallus konjac. The sequence continues at coordinate 150,647,202 of CM040123.1, forward strand.
AGAGATTACTCAACTAACTTAAACGTGCGAGCTACTTTGGGGCGTCTTAGTGTAATACGGGATCTGCTCAGTATAATGCTAAAATGTCGTGTCTACAGCTGCCCCGGCTTGGCGTCTGCTTTGCAGGGGAATGGCACGGAGTGGAATGAAATAGAAGTGTAATGAAATGGAGTAGGGAGTGGACTGAAAAGTGGATGCCAAGGCGTGATGAGACACGTTTTTAACACTACGTGATTGGAATCTTTCCTGAGTTTCAACAAAACAACCTTGAAGAAGGTCCTCCGAAATCAACGACTGTTTGGCTGGACATAACAAAATACTAACAGAAAGAGGGACCAACTTCTCGGCGTGGAAGTACCTGAGTCGTAGACCCGCAGGTTTCACCTTGGGGAGCGGTTACCAGCCAATGTGGAAGTGCTGCGACCAAGGTGGGTCCAATGGAGTAAATAAAAAGGGTAGCTGATAAATCCAAACAAAGGTCTCTTTCAGCCAACCCGCCCAAGATGGTTTCACAGAAACTCAGTACTTGATTCAGAATGGAATATCCCGTATTAGTCAAGAATTTAAGCACAGCGGCCCTCACAATCGAGTTAAATGAATGATCTTCCACAGTGATATCAAAGTCCTACATGAATGCATGCTGGGTTTAAAGGAAAAATTAAAACAAACTAAAAGTAGAAAATAGCCAAGGATAATATTGTTAAGTTGCTAAGTATGGGTCAGGATACCGATTTGATGAGACGATACTGAGCCGGGGCCCGTTTATCCACGCATCGATTCACCGAATGGAACCATCGTTCCCATGCTATCACAACCTAACGGCCTATCCGTACGTCCTGAACTCCTCTGGAGTTATCACTATTTTTGTTAGAGGGGAACTCAAACTCCAGATTCATCCAAGGCATAAGGTCCTTGACGTGCTCTAATACCGTAGATATCATATAGTAGGATGCATGACACAGTGGGGTCAGTCACCGGGGTGACTGATGGTGGGACATGGTAGGGCAATGGCGCCCTCTTGCTTTCTTATTTTGTTCTTGGAACCTGCACCGAACAGCAAGCAGTGAAGAAGGATTTATTTCATAAGAAGTAAAATTACATTCAACTGTACAGGACATCCGCACATCAATACAGGAGTAGGGGAAAACACGACACAAATCAGATAAGATTTATTCGGTTAAAATTCACCACGGTAACTTGTCATAAATGCTTTACCTTTACCTTTTTACCCCCCTTTTCACTATAAGTACCCCTTTGCTCTTTAGCAAAAGATCATCCATTGGTGGTTCGGAGAGTCAAGCTCTTTTTGAGATGGGAGAGAAATCCTGCCCTTTTGAGATGGAAGGTGGGCCTTCCCGCCCTGCCAAGAGGAGCAAGTTCGGCCGCGAATTCAGGAGGTTGACCGACATTGAAGGCCATCTGAGCGAGAGGATTCTCTCACGAGTGGTAAGTTGGCTTTTCATCCTAGTTTCCTTCATAAGTTCTCCCTCGCTTTTTTTTATTCCTTTCTTTTCCTTCCTTTCAGCCGTATCCTCTTTTTCTGGGCCCGAGAAAATTCTCAAAGCTGCCCTGGCTATCGAAGCTTACGTCTAACATCACTGTCAGTATGAGGGCCGTTATTTCAAGATGGCATCTCCAAGGGTTGGTGATCCATGCCAAGCATTATGACAAGATCTCCATGGATTGGGCGGCCCTGGGTGCATTGGCGGAGGTTTGGCATCCGGAAACCCACACTTTTATCTTCCCTACTTTTGAGGCAACGGTCCTCCTCGAGGAGACAGAACTTCTGCTAGGCTTAAGAAGGTCGATGAAGGATGACAGGATAAAGGTTTCGCGGATGCGGAAGAGGGTGTCTACCGAGGAAGTTCTTGGAAGCTTTATGCCATCTGGAACCATAAAGAGCGTTCAGACTCAGAACGGAGTCAACTTGCAAAAGCTCGCAGCCTGGACCGTGACTGCCTTAGAAGGGTTGATAGATGATGAGCATTTAGAAGGGCTTATGAAAGGGTTCACAATTTGTTTGGCCGGAGCTCTCCTCTTTCCTTGTACTGACAACATCGTAGAGGAAGACCAATTGGGAGTGATTTGTAGACTTTGGGAGGGAAGGAGAGTGGGGCCTGCTGTCCTCGCGCATCTTTATAGTGGTCTCACGGCTTCCAGCATGGGTAGGCCTCCTCACGAGTGCATGCTTCTCCTCAACTGCTGGATTGATCTTCACTTCAAATTTCATCACTACGAAGGGGTACAGACCGCCTCCAGGATTTTCGAAAAAAGCCCCCTTCATTACATGGCCGATGTGTTGGGCTTTAGTGGGAAGGTGGCCAATCGCATGCCCTGTCTGAAGACACGCGGCGACTGGCGTACTCACTTCAGCTCCTTGGCACGAGAGATGTTTACTTGTGTGCCAGCATGTTTACTTTCACGTGGGCTTCTCACGCGATCTTCTCCCGATGCTGAACTCCAGCTTATCGGTGCAACCAAATTTGTTCTTTACAGCTCGCACCGGTGCTGCCTACAAATTGGCCTTCCTCGGCACTCTCTTCCCATGCCATCCAACCTTCCTCTGATTAAGGAGAGAAAGCTGGGCACGGAGGATGATGCGAAGGATGTGAAGGCGATCAAAGCTTCGTGGAAGGTAAGCATTCCGAGGAAGGTGACGGTATCTGTGAGTGAGGATCGAGAGCTATGGGAGGCTTATGTAATGGAGCTCAGGAAACTGAGGCCTGAGGTGCCCAAACCCTGATGTATGTTATCTTGTTTTGAAATAAATGCGAAGCCTTAATGCCATTACATGTTGTTTCAGTCTCTCTCCTCCCCTTTTCTTTGTGACTGGAATGGCGGACGTCGGGTGATGGTCGGCCGTTACTGGATAGGACTGGGGGGCTGAAGCAACTACAGTATGCGGAGATGCCCTGAGATGTCATGGAGCTGAGGATTTCTCTTCAGGTGGCGATGAGAGATGTAAACTGGGAGAGAATAGAAAGAGAGGCATGGATAAAGCTACATCGGGATTGAGAGGAGAGGAGGGCACGTGAGGCCCAAGTGATGAAGCTCCGGAAGACACATCGCTCAGACATGTCACTCCTTCAAAGTCACTGTCGCTTGGAGGAGAGTTGGAGGAGCTCCGGGGGTTGGTGTAGTCTCCATCGCAGAGCAGGGGGCGGCTCAGCCAACAGCCTCGGGTTCAAGAGCTTTGCGGCCGTCAGGGTCGCGAGAGAGGCCAGAGGGGGGCGAGGCGCGCTACCAGAGAGGGTGAGAATGCACAATACGGTGAGACAATTGCAACGTCGCAGAGCTCTAGATGACCTCCCAGGGACCTCCCTCTTAGGAAAGGAGAGGGACGACCAAGGGGGTAGTGCGAGATTTGGCAAATTGCTCATACACCCGCTCTCTTCTCACGGTGAACACGACAGTTTATATAGACGTATGAATGGAACGACATGCTCTCATGTGACGGGTTTGCCCGCCATGCGTTCCTTCTCTTCTACGCCTCTTCTTTTCATGCCGTCCTCATGTGACGTGTTTAACAGATCTCCCCTGAGATAACGGATCATGTCTCAGACTCATTGGGCATTCCTTTCGGGAGAATCCATCACAAATTTTAATGATGTACCACCGAATTCAAAGATGCCAACCGCCCTCCTGTCCTCTTTCCATGTAGACGAGTCCGCTCCCGGATTCAAAGATATCGACTTCCATTGTCCTTTCTGCTGTGGATGAGTCCACTCCCGGATTCAAAGATATCAACTTCCATTGTCCTTTCTCCTGTGGGTGAGTCCACTCCCAAATTCAAAGAGGTCGAACTGCATTATCCTTTCTCCATGTGGATGACCTCATCTCAGATTTATTTGAGTCATGATGAACACAGGGAACCTAGATGTGTAGGGTGTGAATCAACCCGCTACGCTCCCGACCTCGTTCACTTCGAGTGAAAGATGGGTGCTTTGTTACAAGGCCCATTGCAAGAGGAACTGAGACAGATCTGGATCATATCCCTTCAATCCTATAAATACTCCCCCCCGCCTGCTTTACTTGAAGGCACGGAGGTGTGGAGACTGGTTAGAAGAGTGAAAAGTCGACAGGAGGGAGTAAGAGTTTCTCATTCTCTGAGATGGAGGGAGAGTCCAGTTTCAGGGTGGAGGGCGAGTCTTCCCGCTCCTCGAAGAGGAGCAGATCCAGTGGTAGTTCCAGGAGACTCTCCGATGTTGAAAGGCCACTCAGTGAGAGGACCCAATCGGAGCTTGTAAATGAGCCAGTTTTTCCCCATATTTCTTCATGATCCCTTTCTTCCTTTCTCATTCTCTTTCTATTTTATTTCAATGATGCACTCGCTTCTCACTTCTTGTGTAATCCACAGAGTATGACGAGGTCACACATCTCATGGGAGTTAGTGGTGGCCGCCTATCGAGGCTTGCCTGACTTCCAGAAAGCTCGACTAGATGCGATGGGGTTTGGTGCATTCCTCCGGATCGAACCCATTAAGCTCGACCTCGCCCTCATCCAAGCATTGCGCGAGAGATGGGACCCAGAGAGTCGTGCCTTCTTGATGCCCTGGGGGCACATGGTGCCCAGTCTCGAAGATGTGGCCCGAATCACCGGCCTTAGAGTGGATGGTGAGGCGGTGACCGGGGTCACCTACCCCGATTATCGTGAAGTGGCTCAGAAGCTTCTTGGTCTGGAATTAAGGGACCAAAAGAATAGGTCAATAGCCAAGGCATCTATCATGGAGGCACTGGGGCTCACTGACACTCGTCACCGTGATAACGAGTCCTTGGAGGAGTTCATGGAGAGAGCGGAAAGAGGGTCCCGCGCTGTGTACTGCGTGGATGCCAGTAGCTGGGAGAGATCAAACATGGACTTGAGGATATTCCTCCTCTTCCTGCTGGGAAAATTACTGCTGGGTTCCAAAGGAGACGACATCCATTGTCGTTTCCTAGAATTTTTGGTGGACCTAGAGAGGGTAGGGCAATATGCCTGGGGAGCCGCCGTGCTGGCGCATCTGTTTGCAAGTCTGTCCCAAGGGACAGATCGAGAGGTGACTGTGAGTGGCTTCATACCATTTCTCCAGGTAATTATTTGTTTATTTATTTATGCAACTAATCTATTTCATGAAATGCTGATGACATGTGACGACACAGGTATGGAGTTATTACTACATCCCAATGGGGCGAGCTCGACAGTGGCGTGTGGCTGTGGCACCGCTAGCTCGGCGGTGGCAACCCATTATGAGCATAGCCTCTCTATCTTACCAGCTGATGGTATTAAGGCGTGAGCTGCAAGAGTTCCCCGCAGAGATGGTAGGACTCCATTTTTTTTATCTTTTCTTTTATCTCTCTTTTTTTTTATTCTTTTGAGTGATTAAGGAGATACACACATGCCAACGCAGGTGATCTGGAGGCCTTACTCGGGCTTGGTCGATGTCGACCAACCGTGGGTCATCGCAGGTCGCCCTCGATTTGGTCGGGACCTTTGGGTCCACTGCCTGAATGAAATCGAGCCACTCCGGCTACGATTGGTCATGAGGACTCTAGGGCTTGCCCAGGAATGGGTAGATATGACCGCACCACCCTACGTCGGGAGGAAGACACGTGGACCGGTAACCTGTGTCGACTGGCGGGTGCGCTTCCCCGAACAATATGAAGATTGGCAGCGGGGTGGCACGCTCGTGGAGTCGCACGCCCGGGATAGTGAAGATTATCTACGTCTCTATAGGGCGATGTATGCAGAGCGACTCCATCCTGAGGGACTTGTGGAGGTATATCTTCTTTCTCACTTTTTGATCATTTTTTTATTGTTATATTTTTTTTTCATTTTTCTAAATGTAATGTTGACTCTATGACATGGGTTTAGGATGCCCGTGATACCATGATAGCGAACTTGCGGGCTCGATTGGCGGACACGAGGGAGAGTTGGGTGACATCCGTGAGGCCTTACATGTCTCGGTGAGTATGTATGCAAATGCATATTCCTAATTATACCCCTAGGTTTTGGTGTTTAGCCACTCATTGTCACTTCTTGCTATCATAGCGCGCTCGGCTCGACGCAACCCTACCAGCAGTAGGGGCAGAGGGTGCTCCTTCCAGTCTATGGATTCCTTCGTCGGAACTAGATTCGCTCCATGAGCAGCTTGCCCGTGTAACACAGCGCGCCGCGGAGGCAGAGGGAATGCTTTCCGCGCAGGTGAAGGTTCCTCTTATCTGAGCTTCTCTATTTATGTCTCATCACACCCCTGAAATGACGGATATGGCAGGCCGAAGAGATGCAAGAGATGTTTGGCCATGCATCACAAGGGAAGGCCAGGATAGCGGAGCTGGAGGAAGAATTGCAGCGTCGCTCAGATGACAATTTTTCTCGGGACGCCATGGAGCTGAGGATCACCCTTCAGCTGGAAAGGGATGACAGAGAGAGAGAACGTGCTGAGAGGGAAAAGGACAGGGAAAGAGAGAAGGCCAAAAGATCAGCCGAGAAAGAGGAGAGGAGGGCCCTGGAGGCCCAACTATTTGAATTGAGGACCAGTCTCGGTCTCGCCGAGCAGTGGCTGAAGGATGGTGAAGAACGCTACCGAAGGGCACGAGAGCGTGGCTTTCGTGTTAGTAGCTTCCTTGCTGCTCCCGCAGATCGACGTCGGGGAGTGGAGATAGAAAGAGGACCCCAGAGCGGTAGAAGTACCGCTTTTCATGGTTGGATAGCACCTTCTGGAGCTTCTCGTCCAGAAAGCGGCGAGACGAGTAATGTAGAGAAGGAGGGTGGGAGCTAATGTAGGCTCTCTCTTGTTGTTTGTTTTTGTTGAGTGGGAATGGAATAAAATATTTTGTGCTTGGTTCTCTGCTTCTTTCTGATCTCCCGAATTCCTGTACACATCTAAGCAAACAAGTTAGCATTTCCGCTCTGACTTGCCCCTTGCTCAATAAACAAACGTGACTTTAGTTATTCTTGATAACGAGTCAAGGGGCAAGCCTTTATTAACAAAGGCAATAATAAAGGATAATGAATGTGACAGACAAGCACACGGATGCAAACGAGAATTTAAAATGAATGGTGCATACAAATGCGATCATGCGAAGATGTGATTTTCTTTGTTTTTGTAGGTGTGTTCATTTTTTTTGTATTTTGTTGTTTGTTTATTTTTTTGGTCTTTTATATTTCCATTTTTTTTTGCATGTACATTTTTTTGCTTTTTCTTTTTCTTCTTTTTTTTGGATTTTTGGATTTGTTATTTTTTTGTTTGTTTTTTGAGTTATTATTTTTTTTGTTTTTGCTAATGCATGATGACCACTTGATATAACATCTAACCTGCATGAGGATGATGGTTTCTTGCTAACCTCCCAGGCATCCTAAGCGTACGTCTAAGTTGATTTGGGCCTCTAGTGTCACGCCCCGAGCGCGGAAGATACCCGGAGATGCGCGACGTGTCTATATCAATCATGTCAATCAGAGTGGTCGTGTATTCGACACAAAGACAGAGATGCGCAAAATAGCAAGATAACCCAATCCTTTATTTCATAATGGATAGACTATTACAAATCCAATACTCTGTTTAAAAAAGGAAAAGAATACATAGTTGACTCAAGAAACTATAGAAAAGACTAGATGACACTTGGAGAATCTCTATCACTTTCACTCTTGATCATTCCCATCCGATTGACTTCCATCGTCGTCGGACTTACCTGAAAAGTAAAAAGGGACAAACGGAATGAGCGAACGCTCAGTAGGAAATTATATCTCAAGTACTAGCAAGGGGTTTAAGTAATTACATCTTTCATGAATGCAATAAAGCTATGCATGCTCGCATAAAACGACAAGATAGAGAGAATGTAATATCAAAGAAATAAGATGAACTTAATCATGAACTTCTAACAAGATGACAAGTGTATTCAAGGTATTCAAGCAAGTACGTTTAACAAGTCATGTCAAGAACTTTGGCTATCATGTATCAAGCAAGTAAATTACCCTTTTTCGGGCCACGCATTTCATGTAAAGTCAAGTACGATTCAAGTACAAGATGTGTGTGGAATGTCCAATCAAGCAAGTCAAGTACTCGGTATAATGCCAGATACCTTATCATTTTAACTCCCATGGGCACAAGTACTTTCGGGTGCTCCTCCCAGGACCAGATCGGGCCCTATATGCGCAGGCATTTATCATGTGTTTTGACATCCACTCTTGTTTATATAGCCAATATAGAATTTCAATAATCAAGCTTGTAGATACGTATGACAACTTTGATAGAATAGAGTCCAAAATATGACAAAGGACATAGAATGGCGATAATAACGGTATAATCACGAGTTCGATAAAACTAGGTAGAATATGGTTCCCTTAACTTAGGTACCATGACAATCAATATGGACATTCTTTATATAGAATTGAGGTCCACATGAACAGTATATCAAAGGTAAGATACCCTCATTCTTATCACAGAATTGGGGTTTACAAGAACGACATGATATGGCATGATATCATCATCCCATTAAGAATTTCTTATGATATACTCTTTGTATAATCATAAGGGCCGGTATACCATGTTTCTTTAGATTGACATGGCAAGGATCGTGTAATGGGTTTTTAGGGTACAACCAGCTCAGTCGGCCTTGAGGGAATCCAAGGCTACGAGGAGTCTTACGGAGGTCTCTATGACTAACTCGCTAGTCCAAAGGAACGGAATGTCCAATGGAGAGCTTGTATGTCAATGAGAGTTGAGTGTGATCGGTAAATCAACATGAAAAGATGGGACTATACTCACGGAGTGGAGAATAGTGCCGATATATATATATTATAATATATAAAACCATCGGTTAGAAAATCAGATGAAAATCAGTTTATAGTAAAATAACGACTTAGGTCAAGTCGTTTCTCAAGTAATTAACGCCTAACAGAAGGGCGTTTACATATGGTCCGTTTTGCAGAATTTTCAATAATTCAATAATTTATCTAAAACGCACCTTGGGAAGGGGCGTCTCTTCAAGAGTTGACGACTACAGTAGCAGGCGTCTCCTTATATATATATTTGACAGAATATCAATAATTTCATGAATTGTCTAAAACACGCCTTGGTCAGGGTCGTTTCTTCAAGATCTGGCGACTACACCAGAAGGCGTCTTATTGTTTACATATTTGACAGAATACAATTAATTTTCAGGAATTATCAAAAACGCGCCCTGGGCAGGGGCGTTACTATTTAATTCTATTTTTCAGAATATATAAATTTCAGGATTTTAACCGATACAGGCCCTAGGAAGGGGCGTTACCTTTTAGATTCACGCCCTATGAGGGGGCGTTAATATGTGGAAAACGACTTTGTCCAAGTCGTTAATTCAAGTTCCTTCAGAAACTTTCAGGACAGTAACAATTTCAGGATAACAGAGGAACGAATGTAATATCATGACAGTAAAGTTAGCAGGTTGAAGACAGAGGATCATGCATTATTTTATAATCATGATTTCATAGATAATCAATTCTTAAGATGGGTGATTAACGGTTTTAAAGAAATTAACGCCTTAGTACGGGGCATTAAACATGAAATTAACGACCTGGGAAGAGTCGTTTCATGTGAATTAGCGCCCTTGACAGGGGCGTCTCTTTCAAAATATTGCAGAAAACGCATGGAAACTATAATAACCGTATGCATGACATGCTTTTATATATATATCTTGCATTAATTTCATTTGGGCTACAATAACTTGAGAAAACCTACCTTAATATGATTGAACTTGACGAAGGGTTTGAAGGATCGGAAACTTCAACCGCAACTTACGAACAGTGGTATCAAGGAGAAGAACTGCAATTTTCCTATAAGAAAAGAAGAAACATTAGTATTTCTTCATACTTTCTGACCGAAAGGAGAAAGGAAAAAGAACAATACCTTTGTTCTTCACGTACGCCGCCTTCTTAACCTATAACAGAAGAAGAAGATGAAGAACAGTTAGTTCTGCATGCAACAGACGTAGAGAATTAGAGGAACTATTCCTCTCTCACGTACCTTGCAGACTCCGAACGCCAAATAGCGTTGTAGGGTTCGAGCAGTAGGTTATTTATAGGGATTTTGGAAGTCCTATTAAAAGTAGTGTTTGATTGAGGGTAACATATCCCTAATAGAGTCCTTACTCTAATAGACACTTACTAGATTAGGTTAATCTTTCCCTGGATAAGCTCTGGGTTCGAACGAGTCACGAACTGAATTAACGCCTTTGGTCAGGGCGTGTATTCTTTAATTGACGCCTTACTTTAGGGCGTTTCGTGTTTTAAAACACGCCCAAGATAGGGGCGTTTCTTTTACTTACCCATTTGGTCGCGTGAGAACTGACGACCGTAGGTGTGGGCGTCCTTTCTTTATTCACGCCTTTGATAGAGGCGTTTATTTATAAATTAACGCCTTAAGAAGAGGCGTTATTTTTAATTTGTTTTATTTCGTCCAATTAACCCTCTTCCTTTTATATATTACTTCTGTAATATATATGTTTTAATTTATTTCAATTATTCATTTATTAGGGTTGCTACATCTAGACTCCTCGAATGATAATCCCGCCGGCTAAGACTTACCCTGATGACAATACCGTCATGCCATGCTTAGGCTCCCAGTTGCTTCCGACCACAGGGATTCACCCAAAAAGTGTTCAAGGTAAATGATTTACCCGACCCGGGTCTATTTCCTCACAACTCTAGACGATATGTAATGGAACACCCTGGAACCCAAATGACCAACCGCGCGACGCTGACCCGGAATCAGACGCCGTCGCACCTGTAGGTGACGCGCTTGCATTGGTCTAAGCCCGAGGTTAGACTTAGAAGACATTAAGATGGTAGATAAGGGTCTTGACCGGCCAGAAACACGGAGACTCTTCCACGACAATGACTTCTGCTTTCCAAGATGGACAATCATACAAAACAATTGAAAGGTGGTTGCAGACTTTGGTGAGTTTCACCCTTCAGGAACTCCATTGAGCCTTCATCTTCAGGGGAAGAAGGATGAGTATTAGGAGCAAACCTCCTGAGAGGACCGGCAAAACCGTTAACCCGGCGAGCCAGTAGGGGCACACTTAACTCTCCCTTTCGGACAACTTCAGACCAAATCTCGAGCATTTACATCTCATGGCCCCTCTTGTATAGAATTTGACTTTCAGTCAAAGGGGTTTCATTTGTGGGATCAGGCACGGTTACGACCAGGCTTTTCACTTGACTTTGATTTTGTTCTTCTTTTCTGATTTTTCTTGACAGATTTTTGCGAGGGACATAGTATCTTGACATTTTGGAATCCCTCTTGGATGCCTGCGGGGACACTGCCCTCTTCTCGTGCTCTGACCCATGCTCGAAGAATTGGGCCCTACTCTTGCCCTAGGGGTTGTGTTCGTGTTTTCCATACTCAGCGTTTTAAGGGCGCCGACTGTCTCATTCGGTCGAGAAGAGAGAGAATAAAGATTTAAGCCTTCTGGAGACCTTCTGGGTGAGGCCTCACCATGAGCGATGCTACCGATCTTTCATAGAACACATGTGTACATGTATGTTGCCCCTTTTGAGGGGGGCATAAGCCGAACTAGCCGGACAGGGATCTCCACGGTTCTGGCAAACCAAGACCCGGAACCTACCAAGTCTTAATAGGCCCTATCCCAACACGGAGGTTGAATGCAATGACTTAACTGCATGGTGATCTCCGGGCATTAGCATTTTGAATTTTCTATTTTTTTTCTTCTTTTCATTTTCTTCTATTTTTTTGTCTTTTGTTGTTGTATATATAAATATTTTTGTTATTTTCATTGTTTTCTATTTTTTTTTGTTTCATCATTTTTGACACTATGTACACCCATCTAGGGGTAGTATTTCTTAAGATAAAGCCCATTCCAAGGGTGGGATAACTCGATCCCCTCAGCATTGACTAGCCTATAGGCGTTGCCAGGATGCACAGCCTGAATTACGTACGGTCCTTCCCAATTGGGTTGGAGTTTAGAACGCGGGCCACCAGGTTTTACAAATATTCTTTTCAATACCATTTCACCGACTTGAAATTTCCTTTCAATGACCTTCTTTTGATAAAAACGTGTGAGTCTATTTTGATATACACGTGCATGCTCGGCAGCGGCCAGCCGTTTCTCATTTAAGAGTTCTAATTGGGCAAGGAGTGAATCACGACGTTCGTCGAGGGGGAGGTCCTTATCCAACTGTACTCTCAGAGAGGGGACCAGAATTTTGTACGGAACTACCGCCTCCATCCCATAAGTGAGGGCGAACGGGGTTTGCCCAGTGGGAGTACGGATTGAAGTGCGATAGGCCCATAGAGCTTCAATCAGCTTTTCTGACCAATCCGAGAACTTGTTAGACTCACATGTCTTTTTTATGATTTTAATCAATGTTTTGTTAGTGGCCTCTGCTTGTCCATTACCTTGTGGATAATAAGGTGATGAATGATGTAATGTAATTTTATACCTTTTGCAGAGGTCCTGAAGGTCCTGAGAAATGAATTGCGGTCCATTGTCGGTGATGATCGTGCTTGGAATGTCGAACCTGGCGATGATGTTCTTCATGATGAATTTGCAGACTGTTGATGCTTTAACCTCCACGTAAGCTTCGGCTTCGGCCCATTTGGTAAAGTACTCCGTTGCGGTAAGGATGAATGATTTTTGCTTAGTGAGGGAGTAAGGATTATCGAGAGGACCAATGACATCGAAAGCCCACATGGAGAAAGGCCATGGGGAGGATACTGGATGAAGTGAAGAAGATGGGGAATGAATTTTATCGGCGTGAAGTTGACACTTGACACACCTGCGGACATAGACGGCACAATCTTCTTCCATGGTGGGCCAGTAAAAGCCTTGCCGAAGGATTTTCTTGGCAAGCATTTGGCTATTCACATGGCCACCGCACACACCAGAGTGTGCTTCCTCGATGCATTTCCAGACCTCCTCTTCGTCGAGACATCTTAGAAGAACACCAGTAAGACTTCTCTTGTATAGCACTTCTCCGACCAGCACGTACCTCTGTGTCACCCTCCTTATGGCTTTTCTATCTTCCGATGTGGCTTCTTCAGGGTAGGATTGATCTTTGTAATACTTGAAAATTTCATAAAACCATGGCTTCTCCTCATCAGCCAATTCTTCTTCTAATTCTGTCAACATAATTTCCCTTTTCTCAAGGATTTCTTCCTGTAGGGCCTTTCTTGCTATCCTGTCCTTGATATTTACGTATGAAGCGTCATCGATTGCAGGGGCGTGACGCTTGTAGACGTGAATGGTATCAAACCATCTTCCTAGAGGGAACCTTAGAGATGATGCCAATGAGGCGAGGGCATCGGCCAGAATGTTTTGATGACGAGGGACATGGACAAAGATCAATTTGGCGAACAATTTGGCAAAGGCAGCAGTGAGTTCTTGGTATGGCTTGAGCTTGGGATCGCGAGTGCGATATTTGGTGAGCACCTGGCGAAGAATGAGTTGACTATCACCTATGACTCGCAATTCAGTGATACGAAAAGAATGAGCGAGTTCTAGGCCAGCTAGAAGAGCTTCATATTCAGCTATATTGTTGGTAACGGGGAATTTGAGCTGATATGCCAGTGGGAATGTAAGGCCTTTAGGCGACAGGAGGGCAATGCCGATTCCTTTCCCTTGGGAATTCAGAGCTCCATCAAAATATAACGTCCACATGCAATCATCTGATTGGTTGATGGACATTAGTTCCTCATCTGGAAACTCTGGTTGGACAGGGTCGAATTTCGGAAGAGGATGGTGAGCGAGATGCTCAGCTATAGCATACCCTTTAATCGCCTTTTGCTGGACGTAGACGATGTCAAACTGAGAGAGAAAACTTTGCCAGCGTGCTAATCTATCCGTAAGGACAGATTTTTCTAGAAGGAACTTGATAGGGTTCATTCGGGCAATCAGATGAACTTCATGAGCCAGAAAGTAGTGTTTCAACTTCTGCACTACCCAGACAAGGGCGGCACAAGTTTTCTCCATAGCCGTGTACTTCTGCTCACAGGGGTTGAGGAGTTTGGACAAGTAATAGGTCGCCCTTTCCTTGCCCGCTTCATCGGCTTGTGTTAGGACAGCTCCCACGGAGTCGTCCAGGACTGAGACATAAAGGATTAAAGGTCTGCCTGGCGTGGGTGGAATTAGAACGGGTGAATTGGCCAGATACTCTTTCAATCCTTCAAAAGCTTTTTGGCATTTAGAATTCCAAAGGAATTCTACTCCTGACTTAGTTAACTCGTAGAAAGGTTTGCACCTTTGTGAGTGCTGTGACACAAATCGACGAATGAACTGCAACCTTCCAATTAAACCTCGAACTTCTCTCAGATTTCTCGGAGGTGGCATCTCCCTGATTGCTTTAGCTTTGTTGGGATCTATTTCAATACCCCTCTTACTCACAATGAAACCAAGCAATTTGCCTGACGAAACACCAAATACGCACTTTTTTGGATTCATTTTCAAATTGAACTCTCTTGATCTTTGCAGCACCTTGGCTAAAACCTTCGGGTGTTCCGCCCTAGTCCTAGATTTGACCAATAAATCATCCACGTACACCTCTAAATATACATGCATCATGTCATAGAATATTGCCATCATAGCTCTTTGATAAGTAGCTCCAGCATTCTTCAAACCAAACGGCATGACCAAATAGCAGTAAGTTCCCCAAGGTGTGGTGAATGATGTTTTCTCCTGATCCTCTTCCGCCAAACGGATCTGATTATACCCTGAAAATCCATCCATAAACGAGAGAGTTTCATAGCCTGCAGTGTTATCGACCAACACGTCGATGTGAGGCAAGGGAAAATCATCTTTTGGACACGCGCGGTTAAGGTCCCGAAAATCGATACAGATTCTCACCTTTCCATCCTTTTTCATGACCGGGACAATATTTGCCACCCATTGAGGATATAGGACGACTCTAATAAACCTGGCTTTGTGGAGCTTATCGACCTCCTCCTTCATTTTCAAAGCCATCTGGGGGTGGAAACGTCTTAACCTTTGCTTTACCGAGACGGACCCTGGTTTTAACGTTAGGCGATGTTCGACCAGGGTGGAATCCAATCCCGGCATATCCTCGTAGCTCCATGCGAACGTGTCCCTGTACTCCTTTAGAACCTTGATCAATTCCTCCTCTTCAGATGTCGGCAAATTATCGCTTATGAGGATGATCCTAGGGTCTTCCTCGGTCCCCAGGTTGATCTCTTTGGTGGGCTCTTCTATAGCAGCTGATGGTTCGTCAAACCTCCTCATTCCGCTAGCATATGCGTCAGCCGCGTCCTCATATTCTTCGTCCCCTTCTTCAATAGGGTACTCTTCATCTGTGAGCTCATAAACTCCGTATCCCTCATCAATTGTGCAATCCTCCTCACATTCTAACTCCGGCAGATGGATGGGATTTTCTAGCAATTGAGGAATGGCTAGAAAGGCTTGACACCTATTGGCTAGATCTAGAAGGAATCGACGAGGAATTTCCCTGCCCTTGGATTTTCTTCTAGGTACTACCCTTGACTCGCTATTCCTAACCTGACTGACTTGTTCTACAGACGAAGAAGAAGTTGAAGAATGTACAGGAAGAGACCCCTCGATAGAGGGGTAAAGAAGGTCGCTCAAGGGACCTTGAATGAGTGGCCCGTAAGTCGGGGCACACTCGTGAGAGATGTAGGAGGTCTCCTCAAAGGAGATGCACTGTTGAGGAGTTTGAAAATCGACGTTTTTTTTTCATTTTCATTTTCAATTACAAAACAATTGAAAGAAATTAGAGAATGGGAGGAGGGAACTATAGCTAGGGGGTTGCATGGCTCATTGAGCAGATCATGGTTGAAAATTTGGCATGGGTTGAAAGACCCACGCAAGAATGTGAGTAGAGAAGGGGACCTGGGAATATCATCAGATAAACGTCGGGTCCAAGAAAGAGTCAGCAGCAACGGCTGAGGAGGATGATCAGAGAGAATGACGGAAAGCGATCCCTCAGTGGCAACTTCTTCTTGGCGAGGAAAACTTGGAATTTCGGCAATGTCAACGACATCTTTTGGTACCTCAGAGATCAAAAGTGGCCCCTCTAAGTCTGGAGACGAGAACATCTGTTGTAGTGCCATGGAAATATCCTGTATATCAATCCACTTATTCCACTCACAATCCGGGTCATCGTGTTTCCCCTTCTTTGCAGCTCTCGAGTGACCTTGAGCCAAGTAGGCAGTATGCAATTTCCCGTGTGATTCTTGCGGACAATCCCCCATCTGCATTATTGGCCCCTTTCTGAAATGGGAGTACAAGGTCCACGTGAGAGGTTCCTCATATGCTTCAAGTGGTCCTTCAAAGCCTAGGCCAGCTCTAAGGGTTAGCTTTGTCTTCTTTGGCAACTTCAGTCTCCCTTGTAATTGTGCCCCCAAACCTTTGCCCTGTTGGTAGCCAATATTTCTCATGATCTCCCATCCCTTAGCATGGGAAGGGTGACATGACTTTGGTGTTGGAAGTGGCTTTTGTGTAGAATGGGTGCGACGAGGGTCACACACATCTAGCAGTGAAAGAATTGGCCGGTGAGTTGGCCAAACAGAAGGCAATGAGGTATTAATAGCATCCACTGTAGAAAAGATGGGCATGCTATTTACCTTGATAATCCAAGCCTTGTATGGAAACTTCAAGCACTGATGATTGGTGGAAGGCACCGCATTCATAACCTCAATGTAAGGGCGGCCCAGTATGGCCTTGAATGTGGGATCCATATCAAGGATATGGAATTCCGTGAAGACTGATGCAGGGCCCAATTCTACATTCAAGATGACCATCCCCATTGGCGGCTTTTTGCTATTATCATAGGCCGTAACCGTGATTGATGAAGGTCTTATCTGTTCCGTGTCAACCCCACATGATTGGAGGGTGATCATAGAGATCACATTTATAGACGCACCAGTGTCCACCAAACACGGGTCTACAGACACCTCATTGATCTTGACTGCAATACACAAAGCATATTTTCGAGCCTCCTTGGGGGCAAGCTCATGGTGGTGAAATATAATAGCCGGTTGTGTATCAGTCGGTGTTAATACCGATGAGATCTTTTCCACTGGGAGATCCTCGTTTACCATGACCTTTTGGAGATACTCCATCAAGGCGTCTTGATGGGTTTTTGACCTCTTGATTAGCTCGAGAATGGAGATCCGAGCTGGTGTTTTATCCAAATGTTTCAACAGGTCATATTGTGTCCCGGGGATAGACTCCTCTGGCTGTTCTTCGGTGTCTTTCTCCGGCTGAGATTGCTCGGGGACCTGACTGTTTTGGGGAAAAATCCGATGGAACATCCTTCTACTACGGAGCACCATGGCTTGCGGTTTTGGCGACACCTTTATAGAGTTAGATATGGGGTTTAGCAAGGGTTCGAGGGGTAGTGGTGAAGGAACAATTGATGAAGCAGGGGCAATAATAGGTGTAGGGGCTCTGATGAGTGGTTTGTTAGGTGGAGGCATGGTGAGAGTGGGTGAAGCCTCAGATGGACGGCGAATGATAAGGGGTTTAAAAGGTGGAGGCATAGTAGAGGTTGATGGTGTCCCGGATGGGTGATGAATAATGAGGGGTTTTGAGGGTAAAGGGGTTGTGGTGGAGGTAGATGGTGCCTCGGAAGGGTGTTGGACAATAATGGGTTTGTTTAGTGGAGGCGGAATGAAGGCGGATGATGAAGTGGAGGCGTGAGGGATAATGAGAGGTTTTGGGGGTAACGGTGTTATGGTGGAAGTGGAGGGTGTTTGCTGGAGACTCGAAGGGAGGTCATCAGTAGCGACGCGGATGAGAGGACGTGATGTCAGTGGAAATGAGTAAGGTATTACTGCGGGTTGTGCTACGGGTGGAGGATAGACATGTGCGGGACGAATAAGGCGTGGGGATTGGATAGGAACGTGATTGGTGACAAGGACAGAGCCGCTTTCCGTATGCCAATCCTGCCCTCTTCCAACCTCCAGGAAGGAAGAGATGGGGTTGACTTGGTGGTTAGGTTGTTGGTGCGCCGGTAACGGATTCTGGAGGATGCCCATATTCGGCTGTTGTTGTGGTGCCTGCTTCGGGAGGTCTCCTGGCCTTCATCATGGTGACGCATCGCCTCATTTCATCCCAATCTATTTGATGTTCATCGTTCATATCATAGATATAATCTCTGAAATGAAAACAGTTTTCCACTGTATGACCCGGCTGTCTATGGAAGACACAATATCTGGAAGTGTCGACGTTCGTGGGCCATATGGCTTTTTCCTTAGGCAAGGTGAGGAAATTAGCAGCCATGAGAGCATTAAAGATGTCCGGCAATGACTCCGGTAAAGGTGGGTAATGAGCTCTCCTAGGGCCGATCGGCCTTCTCTATTGTTGGAGGCCATAATCCCCGGGTGGTGGAACCTGATTATATTGAGGAGGCCGCTGTTGTTGTTGTTGGAGATGAAGCGGTTGAGGCATATTATTCTGGAAGAGATTATTTTGTGGGGGAGGACGATAGGGTTGCTGACCTTGTTGCTCCTGATGAAAGGGGGATTGTGGGGGTTGTGGGGGCCTAGGATTAGCTTGCTGGTTGGGATAGCCAACCGCGCCCACTTGTTCATTTGTTACAACCCCTTCTGTTACCCCACCTTGGGCACCCGTGCCCGGCTTCCTAAACACCTTTGGTTTTGGTGGCTCGAACATATGCATGAGGGGAGAATCTTTCAGCTGTGTTTGGATATATCGAGCTCTCTCATACAGTTCCTCCATAGTGGTGAGTTTGTTCATTGCCAGGATGTGTCTAAATTGTGGAGTGGCATTAGACACGACCATCTTTACTTGCTCCGATTCTGAAATGGGGTCACTCACTTTCTCTGCCAAGGATCTCCATCGATCGGCAAATTGGGTGAAATCTTCGTCCGGCTTCATCTTTTCAGCCACTAGGTCGGTAATAGAGAAGGAGGGACCGACCCTATCCCGATATTTCTGTGTGAATTTCCGTTGCACTACGTCGAAGTTCTCAGCCTCACTCGGCTCTAGTGAATAGAACCATTCTAAGGCGGGACCATCCAATGATCTCCTGAAGAGGTATGCCAAGGATCTTTGATCGTTCTGCCAAAACGAGGACTCATACATAAAGTCCTTCAGATGAATGAGGGGGTTGCCTGTGCCGGTGTACCGTCGATACGTTGGCATTTCAGAAGGAGGGAGATGGAATACTGGAAGGATTGGTAAAGAGATCTCAGGCGCGGATTTGACATCCACGATCTTTTTGAAATCTCGGAATTGTTCATCCATCTTGTTCATCCTATGAAGGAGAGATTGAGTGACCTCATTGTAAGGAGCAGGTTGTGGTGGCCACTGAGGCCTTGCAGAAGCCTGAGAAGGGAATTCCGGATGAGAGAGACGTTGTGACATGTCAGCAAATGGAACTGACTGAAATGTCGTATGAGGAATTGGTGGGACCTGAGATTGGGGAGGTAATTGGAAAGGGGGAGGTTGCAGATGTGGCATATCAGTAAATGGAACTGACTGAAATGTTGGATGAAGAATTGGTGGAACTTGAGACTGGGGAGGTAATTGGAAAGAGGGAGGCTGCAAACTTGTCTGCACAAGAGGGAATGAGGGAGGGATTGCCTGTGCGGGTTCTTGAATAGAGAGAGCAACGGGTGTTGGATTTTGAGGAGTAGGATCAACAGATTTCCCTTTTAAGACGGCCTGAAAGGCTCGGATCTGATCGGAATTGAGCTGTGTGTTCGCGAGAACACCTAGCAAGGAGGAAATATCTTGTGGCGGGGATGCTTCCCCGACGGCGGCTCGCACCTCATATGAGGGCTCACGGGAGGAACCTGCGTCCTCAGCAGGGACATGTGTCCCCTGGTGACTCGGGGTCGGATTCTGACCGTCCCCAGACATTTCTTGATCTTTTTCGGAACGTGAGATTTTGCCGGAACGCAATATCATACACACTCAAACCAAGAACAAAGATTAACAAACAAGTTGATGTTTAACGCCTTTTTGTGTTTTCTTTTTGTTTTCCTTTTTTTTTCTTTTTCTTTCTAATTAAAATGTAATAACATACACACTCAAACCATTAGCAAAGATTAACAAACAAGTTGCTGTTTAACGCCTTTTTTTGTTTTCTTTTGGTTTTCCCCCTTTTTCTTTTTTTTCTAATCTAATGTTCACACCACAGGAGGGACCTTAGTTGCAATATTGATTTTCGCCGTGTGATCTAAGGACACTCGACTCACCACGAATGGGTTAACTATCTCCAGGGAACTTCAGTGGTACAACTAGCCCAGTGAACGAAGAGGGAATCCTTCGATGTCGGGGACTTACGGAGGTCCCAGTGGAGGAGATCCTAGTCCGTCGAGAGGAATTCCCGACGGAGAGTCCTTCCTTCACCAGGAAAAGGTGATCCTAAAAAATGGAACAAAAGAAATAAAAATAAAAGGGAGATGATATGCAATGCAGTGCTGAATTTAGCAGGAGATATATAAACAGACAACAAATATATGCAATAAAAGAAATTAAACAAACATCACAACACTCCTTTTCTGTAATGATAAGAATCTCTTCAGACTTCAAGGGGACTCTGGAGTAATGCACGTAGTGCACGAGGGGTGAAATTGGAATGCCAAGGGTGATAGCGGGAACACGAATATAGCGCATGCGGGCGCAATCAGGAGGGGCACACGTGGGTGCCGAGTGGAGGGGCACACGTGGGTGCCGAATGGAGGGGCACGCGTGGGTGCCGAGTGGAGGGGCACGCGTGGGTGCCGAGTGGAGGGGCACACGTGGGTGCCGAGTGGAGGGGCACGCGTGGGTGCCGAGTGGAGGGGCACACGTGGGTGCCGAATGGAGGGGCACGCGTGGGTGCCGAATGGAGGGGCACGCATGGGTGCCGAGTAGAGGGGCACGCGTGGGTGCCGAGTGGAGGGGCACACGTGGGTGCCGACAATATTTGGGTAACCAGAGAAAACAAAAGAAGTCCCACCGTGATCGCCAAAAAGGTGTAGACGGCAAAAGAGTGTCGTCCACCCTCGGGGGAAAGAAACGATGATGTAAAGTAATGATGAAAAGGTGATTGTCAGAGAGGTGGAGACGGCAAGGGACGTCCACCCTCGTCTGTCCTAAGAGATGGAAATGACGAGATCAGCTCAAGAAGAGAAAGAACATAAAGGAGAGAAAGGAAAGAAGGATGCGAAACAGACTCCGGTACGTGGCGGAGATAGGGGTCGGAAGACCCTCTCGTGCAAACTGACCCCTTTCCGGTAAGCGTGACTTACCGTTCCACGAGCAGTTTTTCATATACCAGAGAATCCGAGACTCTAAGTAACAGAAATGGGGAGGCACGAAGACTCAGAAATCGCAATGGAATATCATTCTCTAGACAATTACAAGGATAATACGAACCAAGACGCACCACCACAGGACATCGGTCTTTGTGGGGTTCTAACAGCAATATAATATTATCAGCAATAATGAATGTATATGTATATATTAAGACCACCGCAAGACATTGACCTTACGGGATTTTTATTGTAGCATAAATAATAAATATTATATGTACATACATAAGACCACCGCGAGGTATTACTCTCCGCGGGGTTTCGACAGAAATTAAAGGAATAGAACCACAGAATGAAAAGGCTTCGCGAGGAATGACTTCCGTCACGTACACCTTCGCGAGGAATTACTTTCGTCGCAGGGTTTAGACAGAAATCAAAGGAAAAAAATGACAAAATAAAAGGCTTCGCGAGGAATGACTTCCGTCACGTACACCTTCACGAGGAATGACTTCCGTCGCAGGGTTTAGACAGGAATTAAAGGAATGAAATGACAAAATAAAAAAGGCTTCGCGAGGAATGACTTCCGTCACGTATACCTTCGCGAGGAATGACTTCCGTCGCAGGGTTTAGACAGGAATTAAAGGAATGAAATGACAGAATATAAAAAAAAAGGCTTCGCGAGGAATGACTTCCGTCACGTACACCTTCGCGAGGAATGACTTTCGTCGCAGGGTTTAGACAGGAATTAAAGGAATGAAATGACAGAAAAAAAAAGGCTTCGCGAGGAATGACTTCCGTCACGTACACCTTCGCGAGGAATGACTTACGTCGCAGGATTTAAACAAAAAGGAAAATTGACAGGAAAGAAAAGGGGAAGGGGATGTGATCGCCAGGGGCTGAGAGCCCCACAGGAAATGTCTGATCGCGTTCGCCGCCGAAGCGGGAGCAGTGCGGGTCCTCTCTTCCTCTTCGATCGGCCGGCCGACGAAGAGGGCCTTACTTTGGTTACCCTGATTTTATTATTCTTTTTTTTGTTTTACTTTTTTGTTATTATATATTTTTGGGGGGGTTTTGTGGCTTTTATTGTTTTTATGTTCTTATATCTTTTTAAGAGAAAGATGAGAGAGCAAAGAGAGAAATCGGGTGATAGATGGTATAATAAGGTAGTACGATATAGGAAAAGAATACTAAGAAAATATAGATAGGATGAAAATTTTATTTTAGATAAGACAGAGAAGAACGGAGATGGAGTTTTAACGATATATAATACTAATAAGGGAGAGGAGATAGACTTATTGTTAAATGAAATGTAAAAGAGGATGAAGATGGAAATTTAACAACAAATAATAATGATGAAGGAAAGAACTAGGATAGATGAGAGAGACAATAGCCGGGTACCTCAAAAGGAGGGATGACCTCCTACTCTTTTGGTCGACGGAAGAAGCGGGATCCCCGACTGGTTAACCCTGCACGGAAAACAAATGAAGAGAAACAACAACGAGATAAGGACGACGGTGGTGTAGCATCAATTCTTTAGAAGCTGATATTGAGAATAGCATAAGAGAACACTAACCTGGTTGGTAGTATTTAAAAAAACCCCTTTTAGACATGAAAAGGTAGGTAGATGATATGATGAATGAACAAAGAGGGGTCTCTCAGAAGAGAGACACTATATGAACGACAAGTAATGCATGCATATGTAACTAACTGAATGAAAACCAGACAACAAGGGGGGAGAAAACTTATTCAGAGATGGATGATGGGCTTTGGATGAACTTCTTCGGCAAGGTGAGGATGAACCAGGCACGCAGCACAGCAGAACAGCTACCCTAGTGCACTTGACCACCCAGGGAACTCAACCTTCTTCATTTCACGGACTTCAACACCGACCGGACCGGAGCATCTCTTTCCATTCCGTACGGACACGTACAAGCATTGACACACGCACCTGCAAGAACACTCACACATACACACCTATATACATGTACGGGAATACATCTATAAAGGGGGGATCGAAAGAGAGAGGGTGGGAATAATGGTAATAAAAAAAGATTAACAGAAAGAGATGTGGAGATAGATCTGTTGAGAGGAAGTAAGAGAGAATAGAAAAAGAGAGATGAGACCCGAGGTCAAAAAGAATAAAATAAAGAATAAAATAAGTAAAAGAAATGAGAGGGATCGGGAGGGAGAGAGAAGCAGAGAGATGAGAAGGGTGAGGGTGTGAAGAGAAATAATAATAAAAAAAAAGATAAGAGAGGGAGAGAGAAGGTGGCGTAAGAGAGAGAGGGAGAGAAGAGGAGAGTGAGAGGGGAGAGAGAGGGGGTGCGAGAGAGAGTGGGAGGGGATAAAAAAAGAAAAAGAAAATAGTGAGAGAGAGAGAGAGATCGAGAGGGAGAGAGATAGAGAGGAAGAGAGTGAGAGAAGGATAGAGAGAGGGACTGAGAAGCAGAGAGAGGGAGTGAGAAAGAGAGATACGACAGGGAGAGAGATGGACGAGGGAAAGAGAGAGAGATTCAGAGGGAGAGAGAGGGAGAGAGAGAGAAGCCGGGAAGGGGAAGCGCGCAGCGGGCAGCGGCGGCGGTGGGCACAGCGGAGAAGAAGAGAGAGGGAGAGAAAGAGAGAGAGAGGCTGCTGGAGGCGGGGGGGGGCGGCTGAAGCGGCGGGGCGATGCGGAGGCGTCTGTGGCGCGGCAGGAGGGGGGCGTTGATGCGGGGACGGCGGCGTCGGGGCGTTGACGCGGAGGCGGGCGTCACGGGGGGCGCAGGCTGCGGCGGGTCGCCGCGGTCGGAGGGCGGGCGTCACCGGGGGGCGTCGTCGACGGAGGGCGACCGGGGCAGTGTCGGAGGCGGAGGGCGGAGCCGGAGGTGGAACGGCAGAGGCAGCCGGGGCGATGAGCGGCGGTGGCGGAGGCGATGCCGGAGACGGTCGCTGTGGGGCCGGAGACAGGCGGCGGAGGCGGATGGCGGCGTGCGGCGGTGGCGCTGCGGGAAAAGGGGCCGCAACGGCCCTTTTCGTTCGAACGGGGGGCACGGGCGACGAGGCCCCCCCGCGAACGTGAAACCCCCCTTTTTTTATTTTCTTAAATGCTAGAGAGACAGAGAGAGAGAGGGAAGAAGAGTGGAGAGGGAGAGTGAGGAAGAGAATGAGACAGTGAGAGGGGGAAGAGAGGGAGGAGAGAATACAGGGAGAGAAGAGGGAGATAGTGAGGGTGGCTGCCGTGGGTGACTTGCGGTGGTGGTGGGTGCAGAGGAAGAGAGTGGGTGAGTGGAGAGGAGGCTGACCGAGGAGGTGGCTGTGGTGGCTGCAGAGGAGAGAAGGAGAGAGGGAGGGGAGACGGTGGAGGTGGCTGTGGTGGCTGCAGAGGGAGAGAAGGAGAGAGGGAGGGGAGACGGTGGAGGTGGTTAGCAGGCCCAGGGGGTTGAGAGGGTGGAGTGTGTATTGTGAGGGGCTTCGATGGGGTGGTGGGTTACGGAGGAGGTGAGAAGGGGAGAGAGAGAGAGTGTTAAAGAGAGGGGGGCAAGATCCTAGAGACCCGGGAGGGGAGTGAGGAAATAAATTATGTAATAAAAGATGGGGCCATGTCCATTAAATTTTATTTATTTTTTAGAACAAAAGTGGGCCAAGCCCATTAGCACACATCTATATATATTTTTTTATTTTTGAATAGGAATGGGCCAAACCCATTAGCACAAATGTTTTCTTTTGGTATATTTTTTGAATAGGAATGGGCCAAACCCACATGATGAACCTTCCCCCTTTTTATAATTAAAAGATGGACCAAGCCCATTAACGCACATTTTTTTGTTTTGTGTAGGAATGGTCATAAGCCCATTAACAAGAATTACTATTCAAGAAGCCACAGATTATTAGATTAAATTAGAGATTACTCAACTAACTTAAACGTGCGAGCTGCTTTGGGGCGTCTTAGTGTAATACGGAATCTGCTCAGTATAATGCTAAAATGTCGTGTCTACAGCGTGAAGTAATGAGGTAATGATATCATATAAATGCATACTTACGCCAATATGTTACCTTGTAACCTTTCTTAAAGCAGCTACCGCGAGAGGTTGATCATCGTGGGATAGTCCTCTTTGGCAGATAAAGGATTGGAAGCAAAGGATTGAAAGTGGCTTAACAAGAATGAGTGGTATCAAGACCAGACTCAGACGAATAGGGAGAAAAGGAAAAGAGGCGAGGGCTAGAACTCCCTTGCTAAGGTGTGGAGACCCTGATCACATGGAACAGTCTACAAAAGGAGAGGAGAATTAGAAGGAGGAATGAGGACTAAAGCCTCGAAAGTAATGGGAGAACGGGCAGATGCCCAAGGCAGTGGATGTGGAAGAAGTTGGGTCGGACCCAGAATCAGGAGGAATTAGAAGAAGAAATTGGTAGATAGAAAGAGGTGGATCCGGAGGGTCCGGAGACGGAGGAGAAGAATCATGATAGGAAAAATCCGAAGGCTCCGGAGGGATGACAAAAGAAGGGACGCGATGCCCTGAGGAGAATTAAGGAAAAAGATGATGGAAAAGGAAGAAAAAAATGAAGGGTGTGATGTCCTGGAGGAGTAGAAAGATGAATCGGAAGAAAGATGGAGGGTCCGGAGGTTCCGGAGGGAGCAAATGAGAAGGGGCGCGATGCCCAAGGGGAAAATCCGGAGGTTCCGGAGGAATGAAATCAGGAAGGAGAAGGTGGAAAGGGGCGTTGTGCCCGAGGGAAAAGTATGAAAGATCCGGAGACTCCGGAAGAATAAAGTGGAGAGGGGCGTGATGCCCTGGGGAAAAGTCTGGAGGTTCCGGAGGAAGAAGGTGGAAAGGGGTGCGATGCCCGAGAGAAAGGTCCGGAGGTTCCGGAGGAGGAGAATGGAAAGGGGCGCGATGCCCGAGGGGAAAGTCCGGAGGTTCCGGAGGAAGAAGATGAAAAGGGGCGCGATGCCCGAGGGGAAAGTCCGGAGGTTCCGGAGGAGGAAAGTGGAAAGGGGCGCGATGCCCGAGAGAAAGGTCCGGAGGTTCCGGAGTAGGAGAATGGAAAGGGGCGCGATGCCCGAGGGGAAAGTCCGGAGGTTCTGGAGGAATAGAATCAGAAAGGGCGAGATGTCCAAAGAGGAGGGATAAAATTCCTGGAGGTTCCAGGGAGATAGCAGAAAAAGGGACGCGATGCCCCAGGGATAGTGGATAAAAAGATGAAGATGAATAAGATGGGAAGTGCGGAATATCCGGAGGTGCCGGAAGGCGGGGAAGATACGGGTTTGGAAACCCGGGAAGCAGGAGGTGCAAATGCATGCAATGGGATGGATGCGATGAATGCAATGAATGCACGAATGCAATGAGATGCAAAGAATATGGAGAATATGAAGGGCGAGAGGACGAGATCCTCCTCTTAACCTTGGGAATGGCCCATGGAAAAGATGTGATAGACAAGAAGGTGGATGAAATAGCGGAAGGCCTTTCGGCACCAAGATAACTGCCCCTCCACGGCAGTGAAAGAATACAGCCAAATGGCCTAATGGATGAAATACAAGCCCATGACGAAGCTTCAATAGTAAACGACAACTCCTTTGGAGGGTGAAAAGTAATGGTGTGAGGGAGTTGGAAAGTAGGGCTGAGAAGCATAATGTTGCCCAGGGGTTCAAGATTTGGAAGTTGGAACAGAGGGTGCCCTGCCCGACCCTCACACAGCATCAGTGCTTGGCATGGCAGCGACTTGGCCTCTTCAATCATGCCTGGCACAATAACCCGGATTGGCATCCGGCAAATGAACTCTTGCATTTCGAATAGCGCGGCCATGGCCAAATTCTTCTTTCGCAGCTCTTGATCATCCTCGGCACCTGTGCTTGTAGAAGGTCCCCCATTCCGAGTAGTAGAGGGAGGTGAAGCGGAGGCGGAAGGCTCCATGAATAGTGATGGTGTAATGGAAGGCGTTGGAGAAAGAATAAGTGGAGGTTCAAACACGTCGAGCTTCTCCCTTTGCTCGGAAGCAGTTGGGATTGGCTCGAGTGCAAAAAAGGGTGGATCCTGCACAGGATTAGCCATGGGTAAAGGTGAAGGGTTAAGTGGTGGAATAGGGGTTATAAGCATGGTGGAGGGCCGAGGTGGCGGTAATGAGAGGTTAATTGGGGAAGGTTTAATGGTGGGTTCAATGGAGGCCGATGGTGTGGAGGTTAAGGGCTTAAGAAGTGAAGGTTTAGCGGAAGGCTCAGGGGAGGCTGGTGGAGGTTAATGGTATAACTGGCGGAGGTGTAATTGATGGAGGTTTAATGGAAGGTTCAGGGATAGGAGGAGACTCAAGAGGTGCCGGCGTGGGCGATTGGAGTATCGACCCATCATCGTAACACCAATTAGTCTCATAAATACGGGTTGGATCAGGGAAGGTGGCTTCGTCCTGAGCAGGGGATTCATTGAATGATAATGGGGGGAGAGGAAAACGAAGGAAACTCGGAAGGGGTGCCTGCGGAGCTTCATCATCATATATTGCCTTGGGTTCTTCAATTGCCGGCTCTTGATTGCTTGATATGTCGAAGTCATAATCATCTCTCCTATCTTTCCATTCTCTCTCCATCTTCGTAATATTATCCAGGAAAGCATGGAGAGGATTGACTGGAATAGGAGAGCCGTGACTCTCTTTAATTGTTCCTCCATCAAAGTGATTCTATTAAGGAGAGTTTGCTGGAGGGGTGTGACCTGAGCAACCGAGGGTTGGCAGGGCATTGAAGGAGGAGGGGCCGTATAAAAAGGCCGTGGAGGGGAATTAACGGGCCGGCCCATGGAAGAACCCGGATGGGCCGGATTGCAAGGAATAAATGGGCCTCGGGGCCGTGAGGGAGGAGGAATAGAAGGAGGCGGGTGATGAGCCACCCGAGTAGAATGAACAGGAGGAGATGGGTAATGGGCTACCCGATCAGGATTGGAAGGAGGAGGTGGGTGATGGGCCACCCGTGTAGAATTGGAGGGAGATGGGTGATGGGCCACCCGAATAGAATTGGAAGGAGGTGGGTGATGGGCTACCTATATAGAATTGGAAAGAGGTGGGTGATGGGCCACCCATATAGAATTGGAAGGAGGGAGAGATGCATGAGATGTACCCTCAACGGCAGCCTTAAGGGCTTGGATCTGTTGAGGGGTAAGATGATCTAATGCATGAATGATCTGGGAGACCTTCTCATCATTGGGACGAGAGGATCCCGAGGAAGTAGTGGCTCGAAATTGAGTTGAAGACCATTGGATTGGACATTGCCCATGGGTCGGGCATGACCATAAGAGTGAGGACGTGGTCCTTTGAAAGTATGCTGAGAATTTTGATGAACATGTTGAAATTGAGGGGGATAGGATGTGCTTGGTTGATCACCCTCATGAATTGAATTAAACATGTTGTTTTGTTTATGGTAAGCCATTATTCAATCAAGGTAATGTGCAAACAATTTGCAAAGAAACACACAAGTTGGAATGGTTACCTTGATTTTTATTTGTTTATACCTTGGTGAATTAATGAATTTTTATCAAAGTTTTGAATGATTCACACAAGGGGAGGAAACCTAGTTTCAATATGGTTAGAACTCCAATGCCAACTAGGAACCCTCTCTCACCACGTATATGGGCAACTAACTCGGGACTTCAAAAGGGTATAACCTGCCCGGCGTCCGTGAGGGAATCCACGGGTGCGGGGACTTACGGAGGCTTGAAAAAGGGATTTCCAGTCCAAAGAGACGAAATGCTCAATGAAGGGTCGTCCCGATTCCAAGAGGGTGTGTGGATCCTAATGAAGAGGAGGGGGCTCCCAAACCAATGCAAAGAATGAATGCAACAGGGGAAATCAGGCCAACCACACAATATGATCAATCAATATGAAACATCATGAAAACTCACCCACGGGAAGGGTTGTGGAAACCCACAGTAAAAACACGCCCTGGCAGGGGGCACTACTAACCCAAGACACGACAGTGTGACTGTCGTGAATAAACGTGAGGGGCCCAGGGCCGGGTAAAACGCGCCTTAGGGTGTGGCGCTATCAATAAAGGGACGCCCTGATGTGGGGCGCTAATCAACAAATAAACGCCCTTGGGAAGGGCGTGAATTCACAGGCAGCAATATAAAGTAGGAAAACCCAGAAATATGCTGGAAAACGCCCTGTTAGAGGGCGTAAAATATGACGAAGACGCCCTGTGTTAGGGCATTAAATCAAGAAAAACGCCTCTTCCAGAGGCGTGAATTCACTTTCTCCAGGAAAACTTCACGGCCAGCAGTATTAACACTCAATCACACAATCATGGCAATCAATAGAATAAGCATGCTCATCAAGAATTTTAAATAAGTGGATTTTTTAAAGAAAAATCAACAAACTGACCAATCACTTAGGGGAGGGTGTAAAACCAATGGAGGGTGCCCGAGGGGCACAAAAAGGGAGACGCACCGAGGGTGCAATAGGGGAGACGGCACACGCGGGTGCCCTAGGGGAAAGGGGTAATAAACAAAGAACACAAAGTGTCCCACCGTGATCGCCAATTTGTAGATCCTATTAAAATCCACTTTAATATAAAAAGCAATAGATATGGTGAAAGCAATAAAATAGCACGAGGTGCTAATGTGGAGAGTGTGATCGCCAGAGACACGAGGCCTCAAAAAAATATAACAAATAATAAATATGGGAGGGATCGTGAAAAATACCTTGAAATGCGGGGATGTGAGTGCTCCTTTCTCTTCTAGATCGGCCGGCCGATGAAGAGAGTTCTTCAATTGATTACCCTTACAAAAAAGATAAACACCAAATAAAGATAGGAATTAGAACATGGTGAGTGTAGCATCAAATCCTTAATAAAAATATGAGCATGAAATCATGGTGAAGAACACACCTTAAAGGTGGTTGCCCTTAAACCCCTATGCAAAAAGGGTGTGGAAGTATGATGATTGAATGCAAAATAGAATAAGGGAAAGAGTGCAAGAGATGCACCTATGGGAGATTTCTCAACGATGGTTGAGAGGAAAATCAACATAATAATGATATATGCATGCATGAACGATGCAATGAACAAAAGAAATAAGAATAAAAGAAGAAGCCTGTGCGTTGGCTTTGATATTCAAGGGGGAGAAGCTTTGACGGATGAAGATAGATGCTTGATGTGCAGCTTCTCCTTCAGCCACACAGCAGCGCCCTGCGTGAAGAAAGAAAAGGAAAACAAAACAAAAAAACAAACAGAAGAAGAACGTCCGAGAGAAGGGGAAGAAGAGGAATCTGAACTTTTTTAACAGAGCCGCAGAAGCTCTATAAAAAGGATTAGATCAAACAGATAAAAGGATAAGAATAGCAAGAGTCCAACAAGGGAAAGGATTAAGCTGGGCAAGAGCCCAAACGAAGTAGGAGTCTCTCTGGGAAAGGCTGCGTTCGTTCGGAGCACAAAAGTGAAACACGACTTGGTTCAGAGCGTCAATTGTTTAATTGACGACCTGCCCAGAGGGCGTTTCTTAAAAACACGCCCTGCACAAGGGCGTTTCTTTCAAAACCAATTTTAGAAATAAAAACTCCCCATATTTAAAAAATGTAAAACACGCCTCAGGCAAAGCCACCTTTAAAAACACGCCCCTGGGAAGGGCGTTAATTTCAAGTCGTGAAAACGGGGAAGTCGGTCAAACACCAAGAATTGACGCCCTCAGGTGTGGGCGTCCTTTCTCAAAGAAACGTCCCAGATCAGGTCGTGTTTTGTTAAAAACACGCCCTTACCCAGGTCGTGAATTTCAAAAATGAGATAAATGCCCAGAAAATCCAGAAAAATAGGAAAAGGGAGAAAATAAGAGAAAATCAAGAAAAATTGGGGAAAAATAGGAGAAACTCAATAAAAATGGGAAAAACCACTCAAACAAGCTAATTTGAGGGTCAAATGGGGCATTGCACGGTAATATGAAATATACTCAAAATAATGTCAATTTTAGCGTGTCTACAATGTCCTCTGTGTCAGTCTTTAGGTTCTCTGCTTTAAGTACATCAACATATGTTCTTTCATAAGTCAAGCCAATGGAAAGTAAGAAACCAAGGATATAAATTAAAATAAAAAATCACTATATGACACGTTAAAATTTGTTACTCAGAAAGAGAAATACCCATTGTCATTATTCTCCATCATCACCTAAAGCTCTGAGCAGATCTTGAACCCGAGATTGAGCAAGATCACGTTGCTGAATAAGTTCTTTTATCTCTTCCTCCATCTGCAGATTGAACATCTATCTTTTAACAGCAAGTTCAGATGTATATATAGCTAAGATATTATTAGAAAAATATTAAATGTCCGACATGATACACAGCGAAGAAATTTTAATAGATAGCTAAGCTCAACTTCTATAGTGTTCTTCAAACATGTTTCACGCACTACACTTTAACAAGCTGAAGGCCATAAAATTACTTATTATAGTGGCTCAAATGTCATGCGACATACAAAATAGAGTATTACAGTCATGGCATGTATATTTAAAAAAAATTATAATGTCCATTGATGCAGAAAACTTCCAGATATTCATACAGTTGATAACATCCAGGTATTCATGGCGTTTCTACTGATGGTTATTGCGTCTAATTGAACTAGGATAGTCAACAAAATAGTAATAATAAGATGCCCTTGAAAATGAGTCCAGAAATCCATGCCTGATCATTTTTCCCAAGTATTAATGTAACTTTCACAAAATGAGTCCAGAGACAACCTTTAATCTCCCAAGGTGCTTCAGAAGGAATGGTATCCATGCCATTCAGATATCACTCTTTCACGTTAAGATCATCCTCACCTTTTAGTTGACTGACTGTAATTAGACGATTTAGGTAACACCACAAACCCCATCAGTGGACACTTCATTTGGTGGTAAGCAATTCGCACAGGCCATGGGATGATAACTCTTGAAAAATGGGTATGATCCATGTTAAATGATAACTCTTGAAAAAAACCTCATATCAACTCCCAAATCAATACTCTCCACAACATTTAAAGGAGATGAAAGTGGAAGAGGCAAAAACACAAGTCCCCTCATGGGCATGTTTTGTAAAACTTGTAAATGTTAAGTTGGAGTAGATCCAATTGCTTTGGGGTTTGGGAAACTAATCCAGCCAACATCACCCGTTGAACCCCATCCCAACACCTCCCTCTTTCCCGGCCACTTTAAAAAATAGAAATAGGAAATGAAAAAACTAGATGATATTTTAGTCATTATTTAATACACTTTGTGCACAGTAATAAGAAATGAAAAAATCACCTTAGGATCAAAAATGAGGAGGGATCCTGTAACGCCCCGACTCGTAGATCCAGTCCAGTCGTAAAGACTCACGTCGGATCCCGATCGAGACGTCACAGTGGGACAATCCAAACGGTACATTATGGTTGAGAATTTTTCACATAAACACTGAGATATTATTGCAGCGGTAATAAAACTTCCTGAATCATCAGCTTACAGTCAAAGACTACATCCACATAGATAAAAATAAAGATAACAATTTCACAAGTCTTTTATTACATAACCAAATTTCATACACATTTTTTTTCTAACAGACATAACTATCTAAGACAATATTCGTAGTAACTCCAAGCCTCGATCAGACTACTACGAGATCACTCTTCGCTTTCTTCTACCGCTTCTCCTGAAAATGTTCAACGGTGTGAGTCTACGAATAGACCCAGTAAGAGACTAGCATAGTCCCCAATCATAACATGTATAAACACATCCAAAGTGAATTACGGTATTTCATTTCATAATTTATTCTTAGGCATAATTTTAATTAGATAACACATGAGGTTAATACATTTAACCCAATCTCAATTTTTATGATCATAAGTCATGCTATTAATATTTTACAACATGTACATTAAAACTTTATTCCATCAATGATAAAGTAAATGATAATTCATCATTTACAAATATAAACAATTACAGTGTAATAACAGTAACATGCAATAACAATTCAGTAGACAGTAATACTAATTTCACTATCGGTTCAATGAGCAGTAACAGTAGGCAGTAACAGTCATTCCAATATCAATTCAGTGCACAGTAATAACAGTTTCAATATCAGTTCAATAAGCAGTAATAGCCATTATAATAATGACTCAATAAACAGTAACAGTAATTTCAATTTCAATTCAGTGAGCAGTAATAGTCATTATAATAATGACTCAGTAAATAGTAGTAGTCGTTTCAGTTTCAGTTCAGTAAACAGTAGTAGTCATTTCAATAATGACTCAGTAAGCAGTCATAGTCATTTGAATAATGACTCAGTAAACAGTAGCAGTCGTTTCAATTTCAGTTCAGTAAATAGTAGTTTCAATTTCAATTCAATAAGTAATAACAGTGATATAACTAGCCAGACACAGTGCCCAAACCACTCATAGAAGGACAGTCAGTCGGTACTCAATCACCTAGGTAAATAGTGATGAGTCTTGGTTATTGCGCAGAACCGGGAGAAGTCCTCTCCACCTTAACCAATGGTACTTGTCCACCTCCACGATTTCAATCTCCGTTACCCTCGGGGCCAGTACAGTGTGAACCTCCCCATAGGGGCATTTCTATAGTTTGGTTCCAGTCTCTCCCTATGGTGGCAGTGTCCATTTGGCAGTAATAACAGTACAGTAATTATTTATAAACAACTCATATCCAATGGACACATGTTACTCAAATATCATGCTGTGAATAATAAGTATGAAATATACCATTACTGAAAATCTCTTTTTTTATTTTTCTGAATTTCTCAACTTATTCAAATATAATGGCATGTATATATATCAAAATTACTAATTCTATTTACAGATATCAGAATGTAGTGAAATTTCATAAAATCAATACATTTACAGAAAGGATCAGAACAGAAATTTTTCATCATTTTACAGACAGTACGTATAATTTTTCTAAAATTACTTATACTCCAACATGCATCATAAAATGACTAAATTTAGCTATTAAATGTATAATACCATTAAAATTTTACAGAAACTTACATTTGTCTATAACAATGCACAGAAAAGTTTCCATAATTTTGCATGCAGGAATTCGAATTTTTCCAGAATTACTTATATTTCAACATGTATCATAAATTGAATAAATTTAGCTACCATATTCTATAAATCATTAAATTTTTACTACATATCACATTTACATGTAAAAGTACACGGAAAAATTTTCATAAATTTTCATATAGAAATTTAAATTTTTTCAGAATTATATATACTTTCTTATGCATAGAAAATTGATGAACTTTATCCCAAGTATACTAAAAATAACGATACTTATTCAAACCATCATTCATAGTAGCAAACAATCATTCATAACAGAAACTTCATTTTTAAAAACTCTTAATCATTTTTCACACTGTATTTGTAATATTTTAATAGATAATAAAAATACAACATGAGTGATAAATCAACTAAATATAACCAAAATGATCAGAAAATTACTAAAATTTTATAGAACGTTCTTCCAGACATAAGTGTCATATATATTGTTGAACCCCCTGTGTAAATATTCTATTTGTTAGATTTTGATTATGACCAAACACTATATTAGACTAGAACTTTTGTTGGTTGAATATATTTAGTTAAACTCATTTTGAACTGCTTTATTATATTTCACCTTTTTCTTCTTAGTTCATGAACTACTAAGGTTGCCAGAGGAGATATACTTGCAGGATCAAGATCATCTATCTTGAGTAAGTGTTTTGAATCATGTGTGTCAAAGTTTCAATCTAACTCCAATTTTATGTTTTTACAGAAATATGGAATGAAGCTAACTTCCTCAATCATTGAAGGATGATTGGTGAGATCCAAACAAAACCTTACCCCTTAATAAGTTGAATTCTTTTGTAGTTGTCATGGGTTGACCCAAAGGGTTGATCCTAGTTTATAACCAGCTCATAGATTTGAATAATATGTTAGTTTTGATGGGGTGGACCCTAAGGGTCGACCCCTTGATGGCTGTTAGCTCATTTCCTTCTTTTTGTTGAGAAGTAGTTCATGGGTCGACCCCATGGGTCGACCCCTAGGTGCTCCAGAACCCACATCTTGGCTACATAATGTGTGTGGGTCGACCCAATGGGTCGACCCTTTTTGTCACCCGAAGCCCTCGGGTTTAGCAAGTTTTAGCAGATTGGCGCAATGGGTCGACCCCTGGAAATTTCACTTGTCAGGCTTCATGACCCGTGTTTCATGGGTCGACCCAATGGGTCGACCCATGGAGTTACGGACCGCCAGTCCGGTTCGAGATCCGTTTCGAGGCTGCCGTTTTTATTCCTCGTTTTGCCCTAATGTTGGGAGATCCGAGGTCCCATCTTGTCACACGTGTCCCCTCTCCTTGGGACTATAAATATCAATGATTAGGGCGTCCCAAAATGAGAGAGGAAAAAGGGGAACATT
The DNA here is from genome assembly GCA_022559845.1 of Amorphophallus konjac. Lineage (NCBI taxonomy): Eukaryota > Viridiplantae > Streptophyta > Magnoliopsida > Alismatales > Araceae > Amorphophallus > Amorphophallus konjac. The sequence continues at coordinate 150,682,778 of CM040123.1, forward strand.
CGATCTTTTCTTGTTTTTGTCTTGTAGGAGAAGAAAGCTCGTGGGAGCCCTTCCATGCGCGAATAGAAGCCATCTACATCGGAATATGGTCGATCCCCTTGCTGATTAGATGCCTCCAGAGCATGGATGGAAGCCTTACTTCCTCATTTGAAGCTGGTCAACCTGGATCTCGAGCTGCACATCAACATCCGGGCTTCATCTTGAAGATCTGTCCACATCTTGCTTCATTGACCAGGCTATGAAGAACCTCAGCTGGGATATCTATTGAAAGGGGGATTTCTGGCGACCTCAAGATCTTTATGGCATATACCCTGTTCATTCTATTTCAGTTTTGAAGGATCATTGTATATCTGATTACTCTTCTATTGAACGAAATACCTTGTGTGTGTGTGTGCGTTTGCTGGTCGCAGCGCTTGTGTGTGTGTGTGGCTGTGTGTTTCACAGCGTGAGTGTGTGTGGGTTTTCACTCTATAGTGGAAGTAATCCTCACTCTGTGAGGGGTGGACGTAGGGGTCACTGTTGTGAACCCGAACCACCTAAAATCCTCTTGTTCATTGTGGTTTGCTTCTACGTTCCTTCTCGAGTGGGCTTCTTGTCGAGCGGAGTGTATTTCAAATCTCGTCTATTCAGATTTTCATATATTTCTGCTGTTCGTGTGTTATCATCAACGGGTGAGAAGAGTGTGCTTCATATATTACCCTTCCATTACATATATTGCAAAAGATTGTTGTTAAAATTTTTATTGCCAATCAATTCACCCCTCCCCTCTTGATTGCCATCTACCGGGGACAACAATTGGTATCAGAGCCCGGTCTCTGATTTTTACTGATCTTACGATCTTAGAGTAAGATCCAGTAAATGGCAAACAATGGGCAGATGCCCGAAGGGCACTCTATACATAGACCTCCGTTCTTCGATGGGTCGAATTATTCATATTGGAAGAATCGGATGTATGTATTCCTGAGGGCTCAGGAATTTGAAATTTGGCATGTAATCAGTAATGGTCCATATAAATTGCCTCCCAAAGAGGAAGAGTGGGGAGAAGATAATATCAAGAAGTGCATAGCTAATTTCAAAGCCATGAATATAATTCAATGTGCAATTCATCCAAACGAGTACTCACGAATTTCGATGTGTGCTTCCGCGCAGGAGATGTGGAACAAACTTCGTTTAATGTATGAAGGAACATCAGAAGTGAAGGAGACTAAAGCGAATTTGCTCGTCCGGGACTACAAATTATTCATGATGAAGCCGGATGAAAACATTTCAGAAATGTTTGCTAGATTGTTGGAGATCACCAACGGGCTGAAGGCACTTGGGAAGGAATACTCCAACCAAGATCTTGTGAGGAAGGTATTAAGGTCCCTCTCATCACAGTGGCATACTAAGGCCACGGTCATTGAAGACTCAAAGAACCTTACTACTCTGACGCTTGATGAGCTAATTGGGTCATTAATGACCTATGAGCTGAACATAAAAAGGAATGAGGAAGATGTCAAGAAAAAGAAGCCGATCTCAAGCATGGCCTTGAAGACCAATCTCCAAAGATCGGATGACAGTGAAGATGGATCTGGTTCAAACAGTGAGGATGAAGAGCTGGTGGCCATGATAACACAAAGGGCCAGAAAATTCATTAGAAGGTCCAGAAGAGCAGGAGCTCCATTCAGAAGAGGGCCAAGGAAAATGATTCCAAGGAAGGGAGAAAGCAGCAAGAAAGAAGAGATTATCTGCTATGAATGTAAAAAACCAGGGCACATGCGTGGAGAGTGTCCCGAACTTCAGAAAAAACTCAAGAAAGGGAAGTTCAAGAAGCCTAAGGCAATGGTGGCAACGTGGAGCGATGAGGATGACACCGAAGACAAATCGGAAGATGAATTGGACGAGCTTGTCCAAACATTGTGTCTAATGGCGGATGATGAAGACTCCAATGAGGTACATTCTGAAACTGATGATCTCTCATGTGAGCAATGGGAAATTGCTTATGAAGCCTTGTATGACAAATGCAAAAAGTTAAAGTCTGAAAACAGAATGTTAAAGAAAAAGATTGACCAAAGCATGTCAAATGAATCTCCATGTCTGAAATGTGTTGAATTATCATCCAAGCTTGAAACACTATCTTACGACAATGAAATGCTCATTTCCAAAGTCATTTTGTTTGAAGAAGAACTAACATGTTTAAAAGAAGAACAACATAATGATGAAAAATCCATGAATGCCATTGAAGAAGTGAATGCTAAAGTCCAAGCCTTGGAAAAGGATAAAATGGAACTTGAAGAAGAAAAAGGGGTTTTAATGGATGAGGTGAAAGATCTGAAAGATTCACTAGCCAAATTTGTCAAAGGGAAGCAAAATCTAGACACCATGCTAGGAATGAGAGTGAATTTTAGAAAGGAAGGACTAGGCTATGAGCCATGCAACCAGAAAGCTTTTGTAAACAAAACTCAAACTTCCTTTGTGAATGCTAATGCATCATCTTCATCATGTTCTTCACATAAAAAGAGTGAGAAATACATTCCGGCTCACAAACCATTCGTGAATGATTACAAAAAAAAAATCATAACAAAAAGGTTGTTTCATGTTTCTACTGTGGAATGTATGGTCACACCATGTATACATGTAGGTTAATGTTGGCTGATGAGAAACAATTTGCAAGAAAATCAATGTGGTTGAATAGATCAAGAGCTTCTAACCGATATGGACCCAAGCAAGCTTGGGTACCAAAATCATAGAAGTCTTTTTGTTTTGATGATATGTAGGTCTGCATGAAGGCTCAAAGAAACAAATGGTACCTCGATAGCGGATGCTCGCGACACATGTCCGGAAACAAAGAAATCTTTGCAGACCTCAAGGAAAAGGATGGTGGACTTGTTGCCTTCGGGGGCAAGGACACAGGAAAAATCGTTGGAGAAGGTAAGATTGGTAAGGGATCTCCTCATAGTGTGAAAAATGTTTTGTTGGTTAAAGGTCTCAATCATAACTTACTTAGTATTAGTCAACTTTGCGATAGAGGGTGCAATGTGATTTTTGACTCCACGCACTGCACTGTTGTAAATAAAATCACACAGGAAATAATGTTCATAGGCGTTAGACAAAATAATGTATATATGATAGACTTAGATGACACATCACACAATAATCTTTACTTAGTTGCAAATAACTCTGACAATGCTTGGTTGTGGCATCGCCGTCTTGGGCATGCCAGTTTTAACGTTCTTTCAAAGTTATCCAGAAATGATTTAGTTGTTGGGATGTCAAAGCTGAAGTTTGAACTTGACAAAGTGTGTGAGGCATGCAGCAAAGGTAAGCAAACAAGAGCCTCTTTCAAAAGCAAGAATGATGTGACTACCACTAGGCCTCTTGAAGTTCTTCATATTGATTTGTTTGGTCCTAGTAGAACTCACAGTCTAGGTGGTAAGTTATATGGCTTTGTCATTGTAGATGACTTCTCACGATTTTGTTGGGTATACTTTTTGTCACATAAAAATGATGCTTTGAAGGAGTTTGAAGGTTTTTGCAGGAAAGTGGAGATTGAGAAGGGATGTTCCATCAAGAGAATTCAAAGTGATCATGGTAAGGAGTTCGAGAACACTGATTTTGATGAATTTTGTAGGGAGCATGGATACTTGCATACATTTTCAGCACCAAGAACTCCAGAACAAAATGGCATCGTGGAGAGAAAGAACAGAACCCTTATTGAGATGGCTCGGACAATGCTAAGCGAGAACAACCTTCCTAGGTACTTTTGGGCGGAAGCCGTTAGCACGGCATGCTACATCATAAACCGAGCTATGGTAAGACCAATCTTGAGAAAAACCCCATATGAACTCTTTAAAGGTAAGAAGCCCAATATCTCTCACTTGAAACCATTTGGATCAATTTGCTATATTCTTAATAATGGAAAATCTGATTTGGGCAAATTCGATGCAAAAAGCGATCGCGGAATCTTTCTTGGGTACTCTCTTACTTCTAGAGCATATCGGGTTTATAACCTGAGAACTCTTGTTGTAGAGGAGAGCCCTCATGTTATTATAGATGAATCATGGAATGAGAATGTTGATAAAAGCTCAAAATTGCAGGATGAAGAAGAAGAAACCAGTGAAGAGATTCCACCAAAGGCAGCACAAGGTCAAGCAACTCTAGGAGAAGGATCGGAACGCAAGGATGATGAAAATTAACAAGGACAACAGCTTCCTCGACAATGGATTTTCCACAAAAGCCATCCTCCCGAGAATGTGATTGGTAATGTAGAAGATAGAGTGAAAACTCGACCTTCATCAAGGGAAGTTGACAATTTGGATTATCTAGCATTGTTCTCTCAATTTGAACCACACTCTCTTGATGAAGCCTTAAAGGATAATTCCTGGATCTTAGCCATGCAGGATGAACTACACCAGTTCCAAAGGAACAAAGTGTGGTTCCTTGTGCCACGTCCTAAAAGCCACTCGTGATCGGAACCAAATGGATTTTTCGAAACAAGTTAAATGATCAAGGAGTGGTAATTAGGAATAAGGCCAGGCTTGTAGCCAAAGGCTATAGCCAAGAGATAGGAATTGACTTTGATGAGTCTTTTGCCCCTGTGGCAAGACTTGAGGCTGTAAGAATTCTTTTAGCATTTGCATGCCATCATGATATTAAACTTTTTCAAATGGATGTGAAAAGTGCATTTTTGAATGGCTTCATACAGGAGGATGTGTATGTAGAGCAGCCTCCAGGATTTGAAGATCACGCATATCCAGATTATGTTTACAAATTGGACAAGGAGCTTTACGGGTTGAAACAAGCTCCCCGCGCTTGGTACGAGAGGCTGAGTTCTTTCCTTGTCGACAATGGGTTCAAACGTGGTAACATTGATCAAACCTTGTTTACCAAAGTAAATGGTAAGAAAGTTTTAATTGTTCATGTATATGTCGATGACATAATTTTTGGTTCTACTCACGTCACCTTGAGTGAAAATTTTGCCAAACTTATGCAAGGTGAGTTTGAAATGAGTATGATGGGAGAATTGACCTTATTCTTGGGCTTGCAGGTCAAACAAATGGTGGATGGTATCTTCATATGCCAAAGGAAGTATGCTCGAGACTTACTCACAAAGTACAATTTCAGCAAGGTGAAACCTCAACCCACACCCATGTCAACCTCAATCAAACTCGATCAAGATGAGAAAGGTAAATCCGTGGATCAAAAGCTCTTTAGAAGTATGATAGGATCACTGTTGTATTTAACTGCCAGCCGGCCCGACATTCAATTTGTAGTTTGCTTCTGTGCGAGATTTCAGTCCGATCCGAAAGAAACACACATGTCGGCCGTGAAACGTATTTTTAGATATATTGCTGGTTCAGTACATTTGGGCTTATGGTTTCCGCGTAATTCGAGCTTTGAACTGATTGCTTATTCTGACGCTGATTATGCGGGTTGTAAAGTGGATCGAAAAAGCACCAGCGGGTATTGCCAGTTTCTGGGGGATGCATGGTCTCATGGGCCTCCAAGAAACAAAATTCAGTGGCCTTGTCAACCGCCGAAGCCGAATATGTGGCTCTTGGTAGTTGCATTGCCCAGGTGCTTTGGATCCAACAACAATTGATTGACTACAGCATCTCCTTCAAAAACACCTTAATTTTGTGCGATAACACCTCTGCTATAAACTTGTCAAAAAATCCGGTTCATCACTCTAGAACGAAGCATATCGAAATTAGGCATCATTTCATTCGTGATCATGTTAGTAAGGGTGATGTTGAAATAAACTTCATTGAAACAAATAATCAAATTGCCGACATATTTACCAAACCACTAAATGAAGAAAAATTTACATCTTTCAGGAGAGAGTTAGGGGTTTGTAGAATAGAGGAGTCGGATTCTTGAGGTTCTGCATTTTGCATCATACTTAGTGTTGCTAGCATGCATATCATGCATTTGTGTCTTTCATATGGTTGCATTCGATGGGTCTCCTTCTTCATGCATATGCACCATTTTGCTTGAATTGCAAATAAATTGAATTGTGTGAAATCTCCACCTTTGTATGAATTGCATTTCTTCTATTAAATATGTATGAACCCTTTCTTTGCACTCTTCTATGGCCACACTATTTTTTTTGGTTCAATAAGTGCATCTCTGTGGAGCTGATCAATCGAAATCTGAACTATGGAGAGTTTGGTAAATAAACTTCTAAGGGAATCTATCATTTCCTTGAAACATCATCCCCAAATGATTCAAACCTCAAATATATCTTATTTCCTTGACCTTCATATGTTTTAATCATTGGGGAATTGAGCCTATCCTCCTTGGTACTCCAAGTCTTCATTTTAAAGGAAATCTCAATCAAAACAGGGGATGGGTCGACCCTGGGCTCGACCCCTGTCAGTTCGCTCAAAACCGGGGCTCGGACTACCCGTGGGTCGACCCATCGGGTCGACCCATTACGGACGGTCGCGGTAAAACGCGAACCGTTCCGTTTCGGAAAGGGCGTGAATGCCCTAATCTTCAACCCTAATGCTATTTTAAAGCCCCATCCCCCTAGATCGACCAGCCACCACCTCTTGGAAGCCTTGAAACCCTCTCTTGCAACCCAAAACCGCTCCAGCCCTAAAGGCGAGATCTAACCGGTGGCTACTCGCGGGTTCTCTCTTGGTTGCGTCCGTAAGCATCCATCTTCCTCCCAGATCTTCTGAGGTAAGGCCATGGTGTTTGGAGAGTCGTTATTTCTGCGTGAGGGGCTCCCCTTCTCGAACCAACACGATCTAGGAAGCCTCTATTGTCTCTGATTTGTCCGGTGGTTCAGATGGCACCCAAACGGTGGTCTTCTCGTCAGGGGGAGGAATCCAGCCGCTCTGCTCATCTCCGAGAGAGTTCCAGCCGCGCAAGAGAGATACGATCCAAAGACAAAGAGCGAGAAGCAATGAAATCACAAGCCATGGCCTCCGGTAACAAAGCTGCTCACAGAAATATTCTCCGCTCTCGTGCAGTAGATTTTATGAATCTGGTTGAATTCTTGCCAGGCTTAGTGGATATAATATGTAGCCAACCTAATCTTGATCATTTCATGTCTGCACACCGTCGGGTTTATTACAAATTGGTGATTCAGTTCTATGGCAATATGACAATCAAGGCAAACAAGCAGTTTACTATTGTAAATGGTGAAGTGATCACCTTGACACCTGAATTTGTGGGTAATGCTCTTAGTTTACCATATCATGAAGGTTACACATTTGGTGATCTTGATTTTGATGTAGAAGAGGTCTATCAAGTGATGACCTCTGAGGAAATGGGAGAAAGGTCCGTCGCCGGCCTGAATGCAAACCGGTTTCCCTCCATGCAGCGCATTCTACACCACATGATGACGACCATTATAATACCAAAGGGTGGTGGAAGAGACAAAGTAACTGAATTCCACATGTTCCTATTTTTCTGTCTAATGAAGGGTCTCCCAATCAATTTCCCTGCCACTATATTGCTTCACATATCGGCATGCATGCAGCATTCAAACCACACTCTACCATATGCAGTAGCTTTGACAGCAATCTTTGAAGCAGCTGGTATCGATTTGTCCAAAGAACGATATCACACAGTACGTGAGAACGACATTTACTCCATCTCCACAATTTGCAAGAACATGCACTATGAGCTAATAAATGGTGTTCTAGTTCGTAAGATCAAATCTGGTCAAGTACAAGTCAATTCAGAGGACGAAGAGGATAGTGAAGAAGATGAAGAAGATCAACCTCTACAACTAGAACTTCCTGATGAAGCACTGCCTGATGGGTTTTCTAAGATGATCACTGATAGATTGGATTCAATAGACAGCCGACTAGACAAGTATGGGGAGAGAATGGATGCCCTTATCAATGAAGTAACTGACTTGAGGATTTCCCATGTTGCCCACACTCAGTCTTTCCAAAGGGTCACCTCCTTTCTTGATGCAAACACTACTGCTCTGGACGCCCAAACCAGGATGTTTGAAGAAATGATGAATTTACTTAGAGGGTCACATGCTCCACACCCTCCACCCTCGGACTAGATTATGAAGCTCCTATGATATAGCACTATTATTAACCTGTTCTCCCTCTTCTTTTTGATGATGCCAAAGGGGGAGAAAATTCAGATATGTGTGTGCCTGGTTAACTATTATATTATAGTATGTGTGGTGTGTGCTTGCTTGCATGTTTGCTTTCATTAGTCAGTCAGTTAGTCAGTCAGTTAAAAATGTTGCATCTCATGGCATTGCTAACCAATGCATTTTTGTAACTCATGAACTCAGATTTTGTAAGTCTTAAAACACTGTTGTCGGCTAAAACAATGGATGATGCCTTTGGCTGGTCAATCTCACACTGCTTGGATGAGGCCCTGTGTTTTACGGTATGATGCTTCTTAAATGTTTCAGCTTGGTGTATGGAAAGAATGTGTATTCATCATTGTGGTTGTGGTTTGATGTAATGTTTGGGGTTCTCATACTTTGGTCTGCGGCCTTGAATTAATTCAGCTTGGTAACTCCTTTTGAGTCCATATGGTTATACATATGAAGGTTTCAGTGTTAAATTTTTGTTGAGATGTTGATTCAGAAATTTTGTAAATAAAAGTTTTCTTGTCAATCCTAAACTCTAGCATAGTATTTTGTCATCATCAAAAAGGGGGAGACTGTTGAACCCCCTGTGTAAATATTCTATTTGTTGGATTTTGATGATGACCAAACACTATATTAGACTAGAACTTTTGTTGGTTGAATATATTTAGTCAAACTCATTTTGAACTGCTTTACTATATTTCACCTTTTTCTTCTTAGTTCATGAACTACTAAGGTTGCCAGAGGAGATATACTTGCAGGATCAAGATCATCTATCTTGAGTAAGTGTTTTGAATCATGTGTGTCAAAGTTTCAATCTAACTCCAATTTTGTGTTCTTACAGAAATATGGAATGAAGCTAACTTCCTCAATCATTGAAGGATGATTGGTGAGATCCAAACAAAACCTTACCCCTTAATAAGTTGAATTCTTTTGTAGTTGTCATGGGTTGACCCAAAGGGTTGATCCTAGTTTATAACCAGCTCATAGATTTGAATAATATGTTAGGTTTGATGGGGTGGACCCTAAGGGTCGACCCCTTGATGGCTGTTAGCTCATTTCCTTCTTTTTGTTGAGAAGTAGTCCGTGGGTCGACCCCATGGGTCGACCCCTAGGTGCTCCAGAACCCACAGCTTTTCAGTTGTTTGCATAATGTGTGTGAATGGGTCGACCCTTTTTGTCACCCGAAGCCCTCGGGTTTAGCAGGTTTTAGCAGATTGGCGCAATGGGTCGACCCCATGGGTCGACCCCTGGAAATTTCACTTGTCAGGCTTCATGACCCGTGTTTCATGGGTCGACCCAATGGGTCGACCCCTGGAGTTACGGACCGCCAGTCCGGTTCGAGATCCCTTTCGAGGCCGCCGTTTTTATTCCTCGTTTTGCCCTAATGTTGGGAGATCCGAGGTCCCATCTTGTCACACGTGTCCCCTCTCCTTGGGACTATAAATATCAATGATTAGGGCGTCCCAAAATGAGAGAGGAAAAAGGGGAACATTCGATCTTATCTTGTTTTTTTCTTGTAGGAGAAGAAAGCTCGTGGGAGCCCTTCCATGCACGAATAGAAGCCATCTACATCGGAATATGGTCGATCCCCTTGCTGATTAGATGCCTCCAGAGCACGGATGGAAGTCTTACTTCCTCATTTGAAGCTGGTCAACTTGGATCTCGAGCTGCACATCAACATCCGGGCTTCATCTTGAAGATCTGTCCACATCTTGCTTCATTGACCATGCTATGAAGAACCTCAGCTGGGATATCTATTGAAAGGGGGATTTCTGGCGACCTCAAGATCTTTATTGCATATACCCTGTTCATTCTATTTCAGTTTTGAAGGATCATTGTATATCTGATTACACTTCTATTGAACGAAATACCTTGCGTGTGTGTGTGTGTTTGCTGGTGGCAGCGCTTTTGTGTGTGTGTGGCTGTGTGTTTCACAGCGTGAGTGTGTGTGGGTTTTTACTCTATAGTGGAAGTAATCCTCACTCTATGAGGGGTGGACGTAGGGGTCACTGTTGTGAACCCGAACCACCTAAAATCCTTTTGTTCATTGTGGTTTGCTTCTACGTTCCTTCTCGAGTGGGCTTCTTGTCGAGCGGAGTGTATTTCAAATCTCGTCTATTCAGATTTTCATATATTTCCGTTGTTCGTGTGTTATCATCAACGGGTGAGAAGAGTGTGCTTCATATATTACCCTTCCATTACATCTATTGCAAAAGATTGTTGTTAAAATTTTTATTGCCAATCAATTCACCCCTCCCCTCTTGATTGCCTTCTACCGGGGACAACATATATAAAATTTCATCATTTTTCATTTAGTATGTCTAATTTCTAAAATTTTATATCAGTTTCTAAAATTTATAATAATTTACAATGGTAGCTTTTAAATAGATAAAATTATCCAGAATGCTTACAATGATTAAAATATACTGAGAGTTAACTTATGAATATCATATGTCAGTTCTGTAATTTTCTCATGATTTTTCACAGAATATTTATATTTATTTAATTTTTTAATTATTTACTTAAACATTGGTAATGATACCAGTAAAGATTCTGTTATCAGATTAAGATGAAATTTTCATCACTTAGTTCTAACATGTATTTTAGTCTTATGGTAAAGTTTCAAGAATTTTCATATAGTATTTCTATTTATCCCATAATTTTATACCTCTAATAAAATATCAAAAATTATGTAATATCACTTATAGATATCAATAATTTTTGATATTTTCATAATACAACAAACTCAATGTAAGAACCTTTCTGTGAAATTCTAAGATTTTTGTGAATATGATCTCTAATTTCTGTAATTTTTATATAATTATTTAGATATTTTATAATGTATGAAAATTCATTAAAATAAATATCGTGATCCAGAAATCATGAAAATTTGTGTACACATGGGATTCATAGTAAGATGCATTCTTACAATTTGAGGTGATTTGATATCATCCCTTTAATATTTTAGTATAATTGAACACCTTTAAGATAATATTAAAATATTCATAAACATAAAAATAAATTGAATCAGACATGAAAATTTTTACAGAGGGCTCATAACATCAGACTCATGATTCTGGAAGCTCTCTAAATTTATCATATACCGTTGTTAATTATAATGCATTAATTTCTTGAGTTTACCATTAATCCCATATCTTAACACTAATGATATCATGAGAATTCGACTAATCTATGCTCACTCATGGTGAAATAAGATCTCTGGACTTGACTATCATTTTAGATGCTCATTAACACACCCTAAATCACCTTAAATATGCTAATCCATGTTAATTAAAGGGATATAGGCTAAATCACTTACCTTAATGACGTATTAACAACTCCCTAATCAGCCTTCCAGCCTTCTCCTTCTGCTCCTCACGTACTCAGCTTCCAAAGGATACAAATGAACCCCTCTATCCCTCTGTTTATAGGAGTTTGGCTCTAATCAATCTTAACCCTTCATTTAAATCAATGGTGAGGAATAATTTATCATTTTAACATTATTTAATTGAGATATGACTTTCAAACTCTTACCAACCCACTCAGCCCCCTATTTATGACTAGGCCATACTTTTTTTCTTTTTATAGTAATATAGCATGTGGAATTTGACTAATTGGAGAGTTAGGTTAAAAGGGACTAAAAAAAATTTAAAAAAGCTTTTTTTTAATATGCTGAAGCCGCAAAGTGACCGGGAGGTGGGGCGGGGCCCGCCCTCCCGTGCGCCCGCCCGCGCGCGCGTGGGGCCGACCCCCCGCCGTGATTTCTTTTTTCTTTTTTTTTAATTTTTGACTTTTTTTTCATTTTTAACCCTCAAATTTTTCTTATTATTTTTAAATCCTTTCCTTATTTTTTTTCGTTTTAAACCCTTTCAAATTATTATAAAATGATTTAACTCCTATAAATTCTGTTTTAAACTTTATTTATATTATTAATTTTCTTTCTTCACTTTATTTAAATTTTTAAACCTCCATTTTTATTTCTATGACTAAAATAAATATAATAAAATAAGTAATTTAAATATTTAGGCATACATAAAAAAATTTTAACAATTAAAATACTATAAATTTATAGGGCATCACAGATCCTGTGAAAAGTTCACGGACTCTCTTTTACCACAACAAGAAGTTCATTTAAACACATAATTGCTGTTCATGTGGAGTTCACGCATATCCTATGAAAAACTATTTTTTTTGTCAATCCGTTATAAGAATAAACAGAGATTGGGGACTTATCTGCTCTGATATCCATATATATAAATCAATTTCAAGTTTTGAGATTTTTGACCATTGTTGCTGCCACAACTCAACCACCAAATTATATTAAAAGGAAAAAGAAGGTTAAAAAACTGAATCATAGTACCCAAATAAAAAAATCATCATTCTACAGCTCCAATTTCTTGCAGGAGTCGAGAACATCATCCAGTAAATACATCATGCAATTTCAAGTGGACGGTGATATCAAGTATTGATAATTTCCACTTTTATCTGAATGCCAAAATATTAAACTACTATATATTTGAGAGAAAAGGGAAAGCACTTGCACCGTAAGCTATGAAATTACTTCCATAATGGGTTCTCTTAAAAATGATACTTCACTCACACAGATGGCTTAAGCCAAAAATAAATTTATTAGTATAATACCCTGCATCTTTCAAAGTGGAAGCTTGAGTAGAGTTGCTGTAAAATCCCAACACATACATAAAAAAGCCAAATGATTAGATTAATATGTATCTACATATCCAGACGTAGACGAAAGAAGCTGTAATACACAAAAGCTGCTCCAAACTTTAAGTTCATCCTGAGAATAATCTGAACCCAAAGAGTTGTCACAAAAGTCCTGTCGAAGTTGTATTCATGAGCATCAAAAAATAAAATACAGTAAATATGATCCCTCACTCCCATGGACTGTAGTCAAAGATATACACAGAAATAAAAACAATCATAGGTAGCTTGGAAGAATTTAAGCAAGCCCTTTTCCCTTCATGCCTAGAGACGCAAAGAGGGGTTCTGATCGCCAACGCAAAGAGGCGGCGTCCACGCGGGCCCCCACCTCCGTCGCCTTCTTCCGGATCGACGCCCCGTCGCCCCCGTCCTCCCCCTCCGCGGGGAGCTCGTCGGGGAAGTTGAGGCGCGCGGAGCGCCCCCGGAGGTAGAACACGGCGATGTCGTAGGCGCGGGCAGCGGCCACAGCCGTTGTGTAGGACCCCAGCCGATCCGCGACCGCTTGTTGGGCTCCCGGATCTCCGCCACCCACTTTCCCCACTTCCGCATCTGCACCCCCCTGTACTGCTGCTCCCCTCCCCAACGTCGCAACCCCGTCACCCACTCCGCTGCTGGAACCTTAGAGGCTAGAGAGAGCAGCCGAAGGAGAGCGTGTGGAGGGAGACAGGAGCAAACCCTAGAGCAGCCGAAGGAGAGCGTGTGGAGGGAGATGGGAGCAAACCCTAGAGATGGAGGGAGACGGGAGCAAACCCTAGCGCAGTCGAAGGAGAGCGCCGATGGGGTTGCTCTCCCCGAAAGGAGACGTTATATGGAGCCCCGATGACCCGATCCGAAATATCTGATTTCGGATCAAAAAAGTGCTGCCCCGGATCATCACAAATGTCTTGTTATAGATCAAACAAGTAGCTCCGAATCCGAAAATAATTTCGGATTCGGATCAAATTTTTGGATCCTGAGGATCCATTGACACCCCTACTAGTGAAGGTGTTACACAACACCAGCTTAATAGCAAAGTGTAATTAAATTACAACTTCGACTGGGAGGTGATCAAATATGTGGATGTCGAAGAAAGTTACCGTAGATTATAAAATAGCACTTGAGGTGTTGTCTGTAGTGCTGACCCATAACGAGCGTTGTGGTTAAAAATAATTGAAAAATTGGTCATATTTTACATGTTTTCTTCTTTGTAAGGTCACACAAAATAAAATAAAAATAAAATTTTTATGACTCGAGTCTCACTCTCCTTAATTAATTTATCGGGCAAGTAATGTCACATCCAATTATTATTAAAAAAATTATGTAAAAAAACAATTTTTTACTATTCAACCAATCTTTTTTTGAGTTTATTAGACTGTCCGATGCCAAATTCAAGTTAGAGTGAAATAAGCCCAACCTTCTAAAAGTTCAAAAAAAATAAATAAAATTTATCACAATACTGTATTGGCGTGTAATTAAGGAGAGCGGGGAGAGGGTAGCAGTGCAGCAATCATTGCTCATCAAGCAAATTTTGGAGCGAGGAAAAGAATAAAGATATGTACCATGTAAGTCTGGTCGAATCACGACCACGTGGCCGTCTTGATCATCACTTTTGCTCTCTATGGCCCTCTTTGATAGCGGAATAAGTTACGGAGAATATCTTAACCAGTGTTTACTTATTCCAAAGAAAAGCTATGTTTGCTTTGATAGGAATGTACCATAACCCAGGTTACCCATAGAATAACCTCCCTTGTTCCATCAACTTTGACAAGAATTCCTAATAATTGTAGATGGGTTAAGAGGGATTTATATGCCTATACAACTCAACTCAAATAAAACGATGGGCATTTCTTGTGTGGTTAAATCGGATTTGAACTCGAACGCGGATACGATTTAACGTAACCCAACAACAGTACATATAATTTTTTTTTCTCGTTTGACGCAAAATTACATGAAACTTGAATCTTATTTTTTGCCTATAAACATTCAAAATACTACATTCTCAACACATAAATCCACTCTAGCACAAAAAATAATATTTTTTCCATCTCCACTCGACAAACAAATGTGCATAAACTCAACATTTTGATAATCAACAAGTCATTGCATTAAAATTGAGACATAAATTTACACAAGCAAATGCTGAATCCACTGTCACAATTACATATACATAAAATAAAAAATATCAGGCCATTTCATTGTACACCATATTTTACAGACCCTACGTTGCAGTACCTGAATACACAAGATTGTATAATCTCTTTGTCGCACCCCATGTCACTGCGACCACCTTTGGAGTAGAAACCGCTGGTCTTCGAGCCGAGGAACTTGTCGGGAATAGATGAGAGGAGGACGATGCAGGATGAGACATCACGGACAACTGGAGCTTCTTGCATGGGCCAGGACAAGGCATCTTCGGATTCCCTCTTCTACATCCAGATGCACAAACAACTATACGGAGTGATCAGATCTGTGCTTCATTTGCAACCCGTCGGGTGTACCATATAACCACAATAGAAAATCTTGGATTCTGTGGGATCGGAATTCAAGTAATCAGAACAAATTAAAAGCGCAACAATTATAAACACCCATTTCTATACGCAATATGCCTCGATGCAATAAGAAGTTGCATTTATCATACCTGATTACAACCAAAGTTGGAGAGGGCAGTGGATATCATAAATTCCCCAATGTCAGACGCTAAATCAATATCGTGTCTTACCTCTCATGTGGCCCTCAACCTGGAATTACTAGCATGGGGGAAAGAGCGCAACCATGATAAATTAAAAAACACAAAGCTCCATACTAGAGTTCCAAGCACCTGATATATCAAATGGCGGCCTCAGCCTCCACCAACATCATGTTACAGTTTGGAGAAAGAGTGCAGAGATTTTGGAATGTCCATTTAAATCAGCATGTCCACAACAAAAGAAATGGCCATTTACTCACCAGAAACATGCAGAGAGCTGACAGAGTAATATTGAGAAGAACATAGCCTACAACATTATTAAATGGGTGCTTAATAAAACTTGCTTGAAAGCTTAAAAAAAATTACTCACCCCACGTGATAAGTTTAGTGAGAACAAGTAATTTTACCCAGCCAGCCTTGTCCACAACCCAGCGCCCAAATACTTGCATTATCTAAGCCTGTAACATCCCAAAATTGTAGCCAATTAAATGTAACCATGTATTAGTTGCTATGATAATGTTATGAAACAAATGTACATACATACATGAAACAAATATCTGAAGCCCTGGAAATATTTGACTATGAGCCAAACCAAGCAATGATAAGGGAGATAATAACAATACCATGAAATGTTTAAGTTCCCATCCAATTTGAGCACAAACTGCTTGGAGTGCTGGTTGCAGTTATTACTTTACCATTGCAACATGAAGATATACTAACATGCAACTTAGGGAGGTTATGTAGGCACAGCAAGAGTCGCTTGAGTCTAAGCAAATAACATGAAAGGAAAATTACCAATGCCGAAGAACAATTTGTGAAGATCTTGCTGCTGCCAGTTTCATCTCCAGGCTACAGATTGCATTATCTAATGTTCTGGGTATCCAGCCATGTACAGAGGATCAAAGCATGTGAAAAGGATTGATTACATATGTTCACAAAATACAAGTAGATTGGGACTAAATGAAACTGTAAACAACATGCATATTGAGGAAAGTAACAGAAAACTCTAATGGCTCCCTGCCTGGCAATTGCTACCAAGCAAGAATATGTAACATATTAGATCCCTGGCATTGTGACACCTGATCCATGTACCACCTGCACCCTGAACCACTTGCACCTTCAGACACAAGCACATTACAAATGCTGAAGGTATGGAAGGAGTAACAATTGAAATATAACATAACCATAAGTTTTCTTAGCATATCAGGGTCCTTACATCAGAAAATATTTAAGATTTCTGCCCATTCAAGTACTCACAGTCTTTATGTATTTGAAGCAAGTCCTTAATTGCACATATGTAGGTATTCAAGTCTTCTTCCACATCTAAGTCAAGTAGAATGCCTTGTTGTTGCATACCCTTGATGTAGCAATAAGTCAGATGACAATCATATTAAATGCCACGACAGATTAACATCAACATTTTCCACATTTGCTCTGCAAGTCCCACAATCACTGTAACTGGCCATTGCAGATGTGAGGGAATGTCAAGAACAGTCACATCTGTAATTTTAACTGTAACTGTCACTGTAAGTGGACATTACTCTGGCAGAAATTAGGAGTGCTCTATTATTCGACTGTCAACTGATCACGGAATTGAAGAATATGGCTGAGTAAAGGATGTTTTGCGAAAAGTAAAGACACAAGAGGGCTCAGACTAATATGAACAGTCACATCATTGCAAGGGGTTTAGAGACATGGAGAAGGCTCGGACTTGGACAGTTATAGCATTGCAAGGGGTTGAGAGACAAGTCAGCTCTCACCATTTAAACCTATCACAGCATATGTGCTTTGAGGAACCTCCACAGCTGTGTGAAGTTATTCACTGTGTTGCTGACATTACCAATCACCCACCAAGACAATGCCTTTTCCATCACAAGAATTATGTTTATTGCCCTTCACGCCCTCTACCCGCTCCTGCTACCATGAACTGTCCTAGCATTGCAAGGGGTTGAAAGACAAGTCAGCCCTCACAATTCAAACCCATCACATCATATGTGCTCCGAGGAACCTCCACAGCTGTGAGGTTATTCATTGTGTTGCTGACGTAATCAATCACCCACCTACACAATGTCATTTTCATTGCATTATTTACTCATCATTGCCCTTTAAGCCCTCTGCCCATCCAACTACCCAACTGCATGAGAAGCTAGGGTTGGGAGGGTTTGGCCTGCAAAAAAAGGATACACAAAGAACGGTTGAAATGTAAATGAAAGTCAAGTATTAATTAAACATCCTCCACTATAATGCACCATGTTAAACCTACTAGATAAACAAACATTTCAATTGGGAAATTATTCCAGTACAAAGCAAGAAATAACATAACAAAAGTAAATGTTCCCAATGTTCAGGTTGGCGGAAAGTAAAGTCATCCTACATACTAAATCTCATGCCGACCCCCAAAGCATATCAGCAATGTCATTCCTAAGGTGCTCTCCTGCAGTAACCTGTTGCTGGCCTATGGATGATACAGTGGGAACTTCTTGATCATCAATATCATCCCCTTGCACATCTTCGTCACCAACCCGATTAAAGTACCAATCATACCCTTGTTCACGACGTATGAAGTTCTGCACCACACAACATGCAAGGACTATCTTGATCTGTGTTAGCCAAGGGTACATGTTGCCCTCACGCAAAGTATGGAAACGCATCTTCAATACCCCAAATGTGCGCTCCACCACATTCCTCAATTGCGTATGACGATGATTGAATGTTTCCTTCTTGTTTTCGTAAGGCACATGCGCACGCCCACGGAATTGTGCCAGATGATACTTCACCCCCTTTATACGGTGCCAAGAAAGATGAAGAATTTCCATATCCAGAATCCACTAAATAATATTTCCCTGGCGGTAAAGAGAAACCCCCTTCATCTAAAGCCCACTTTAGCACCCTCATGTCAATAGCCGATCCTTCCCAACCAGCACACACATACTGGAAAAGCATATCAAATGATACAGCCGCCATTACATTTTGTGTAATGCATTGCTTACAGTTGCGGAACCGGTCATGCTCTAAAATTGGTACGTTTGTAGGAATGTGTGTGCCGTCTATGGCACCAATGGCGTCCTACAAAAAAAAATTGTGTTGGTAAGTTCAAGTTACCAATGTACTTGGGATGAATGAGTAGGTCAAAAGATCTCACCTTAAAATATGGATAGAAGCGTTCTTTACCACGAATGTAGGGATGACACTCGTGAGCTTGTGTAGGTGTGGGTAGTTCAATATATTCATCCCTCAATTCGTAGATGGCACCGATGACTTTATTTACACATGTACTGATTGTTTGAGAAGAATGTTGAAAGTGCTCACATAAGGCACCACTAGACACCCCATGACCAGTGGCATATAAAAACATAGCCAACTGTTCAGCAGCAGATACATATCTTGAATCCTTCAATAAATCACGGCCTACCAAGATGTCAGTCAATCTTGTAAACATAGTTGGATGCATCCTGAACATCTTGTAACACCTCTGCTCATGTCCATTGACAATATTTGTCACCCACATTTGACCCGCGTGGACTGATGAATGCATACGTCGACGAATAGGTGGCGGTAATTCATCATGGTCCACTTGTTGAAGAATGGCCTCCTCAACGCTGTTGATCATCTCATCATCCTCCGTGAGAAAGTCCAGTAGAATGCGATCAAGATCTACACAAGTGGCCAAGCATTTCCATCACCATTGCAACACGATTTGTTGATGAAGTCATTATCCATTAATAAAATGGCTGGTACATACTTTAGTAACCGCAAATACATATAACACTAGTACATAAATGCTGAAAACATCGGGACTTGTGAAGGAGTTTAGCCTACGTAGTCCCCACCTTAAACAACACAACTAGGAGAGTAACTAAAATACACAAGAGCAACACTACTAGAATACTTAATAGGACGACAACAGTACAAGACACGGTGTACATTTGTGTCCTCTGTTCTAGCAGTGAATGGTTCATTGCACGATTAGGTGACATGGGATTTGCAGAAGACGTAGGCATGCGCCTTGAAATGACTTGGGACTGATCAATAATATGTGTATGCCCGCTGTTGTCAAACCCATTTATAGCCTTGTGTGCATCCTCTAGTGAGTGAAAACCCTTGTAACGAGTCCCAGGATATCCATTGACCTGGGCAAAACATTCAGGCCAGCTGTAATAAATACTGGGTTCTCGCCCAACCCACACTACATAGCATTGGTATCTTCCCATTTTCCAAACTTCAATTGCCTGCACGTAAGAGATTATGAAAGACAATAGATGCGACTATGATATTAGGGTACCAAATTGGATGATAAGGTCCACTCCATGTGATAAGCAATTAGACAGGGCAGCAACTAAGTTCAAATTACAACGCATGATAAGGTCCAACACGTACTACATAAGCAAGTAGAAGGGACAACAACATAGTTTTAAATTACAATGCATGATAAGGTGGGGTCGGGGATTAAACCAAAATGCAGAAGTGCATGACAAACGTTTACATCATGTGAACTAACACCCTGTCAATCCTGTCTTCTTCGGGCAGCTCCAGAAATAATTTCCTATTTATTGGATCCTTGAATAAATCTGTTGCTCTGAGATACGTGGTTCGATCAAGGCTTGGATCTGCTTTAAGTATTTCGATGCATGCTCGCATGGAAGGGGTGTCATCGGCCATGTGGAGGGAAGATGTACGGTCACCTCGTAAGAGCCTCACCAACTCGCTCCTATTGTGCATAGCCTGATGCGGGACGGACACGGGGACCGACTCTAAGTGGTATGGACCTCGAACTCTAAATGCGGACACGACCAGCAACATACGATGGGAGAGACATTAGGCCCGACACTAAGAGCTCCTATGGGCTATACATCACTAACAGAAACGTAAGCTCACTCGTCGTCCCGCGCGAGGGACACGCAGATCGTACGCGGTTGAAAAATCGGTAGAGTTCAAGGGTAGTCCGACTCACTTCCGTGCTCGGATCGAGGCATGGGACGGGTCACTCTCACACTCACAGCGGTGACATGGACTCACGGGCTAGTACCTATCGCTCTCGGTAGCGGCATACGACCCTATACTAGCTAAGCAAAGTAACGCCAAGAAGTTACGATCGTTACCTCCACGCACCCGGCGTGGGGAAGACAACCCCGGCCAATCGCGGACTCCCGGTTAACAAATTATAACAGCGGTACAATAACTTGAACCACTCCACGCAGGGAGGTAAAAGGTCACATGTGGGGCCCGGGAATCACGATAATTGGGTTGATGGGCAGCATCTTGATGTCGCCGAACACGCGTTTGTGGTGCTGTCCGGATGGCGCGATCTACGGGTCCGTGGGGCCCACGGACGGCGCTGTCCTCCGGGTCTGCTGGGGTGGGGCCTGCTGTGATGGGGATCCCTGGTGGCACGCCTCCCTCGACGACGGTCGGCCGGAACTATCGGTCGGAGGCCGATCGGCTCCGATCTCCACACTTTGGAATTGTTGTCCATGGACTGAAGCTTCTGTTTTCCAGCGCGCGCTCCGGCGAGATCGGCCGCTGCGACCGATCCTTATGTCGGATCGAGGCACAGGGGGTACCGTTGGAAAGCCCTCTTGAAGTCCTTCAATCTAGGCCCTGAGAGAGGATCTGGATCTGCACGGATCTGGACTTTGTTGAATTTTAAAGTTTCTGTTGTACAGTACCCGAACTCTCAGAATAGTAGGGTAGTTTCCTGAGAACTACCTTTGACCGTGAAGCAAACCTTCGAATCAGACTTCGACTTCTTCATGAAAGTTGTGGAGGGGAAAGAGAGGAAAACGGCAATATTTTTTTTAAAAGGATTGGTAGAGGTTACGATTTATTAGGATTTTAACACTGACGGGTGGTCGGATCTGGAAACTGGCTGACAGAACTATAGATGGATCTGAAGACGAATTTTAAAAAATATGAGATGGTCGCACGAAATTCCACGAAAAATTGGGAATGGAGGGGTTGGTGGATAGAACCCCCAGTAAATTTGGGAGTTCCTGGAAAAATCAAAAGGTGGTCCGACTACTGGAAACACAGGGTGGCTGTGGATCTGGACTGAAAACAGGCAGAACTAGAAGGGAAAGATGGACGAAAATGGAAAATTATGAGATGGAAGCCTTATGACCTACCAATTTTTGTGGATCGTGGGGAACACCTCGGGAACACCTCCTGAAAGTTTCAGCTCAAGAACACATCGGGGTGGAGAGCAGGAATTCGTGGAAGGCACCTCCGTCCTAGATGGACAGAACACCGGCAGCAACCGCGGTGGTGCGATGGCGGCTCGATGGCGGCGGCGGCGATCACCGGAACGATAAGGGAGAAGTCACACCTCCAGAATACAACCTTCACAGCTGCAAGAAGGGGAGAGAAGAGAGAGAGAGAGGGGCGGCCAAGGCTGCTCAAAGGGATTTTCTTCCAATCAAATGCATTAATTCCACTAAAATGTTTAATACATGGTACTTATATGAAATGGCAAAAGACACAAAATACCCTTGGACCTAGATTTTGGGGAATAAACAAATGGGATAGAACTAATTAGTTCTAATACCATTTTTACAAAAAATAAAAGGCTTGATGGTGAGAGGGGGGCGCCCCCTTGACTATGGTGTCAAGGTTGGTGGCCAACCTTGACATTTCAAGTCATTTGTCCCCCACTTGGCCCACCCTTCTAGAAGCCCCCAATTGACTTGTTGACTGATCCCACATGGGCCCTGGGGATGAGGTGGATCAATGGGAGGAGGTCTGGGGGGCCCGCGGGACCCAGGTGGTCCAATTTGCAAATAAGCCCCTCTTACAAGCTAAATTACAAACTGAAATAAAGATAAATAAAAATACATTACACACAAATAAAGTCCCAGTAAATGTGATAAATATCGAGACTCAAGGGGGAGTCTCCAGGCTGTCTCCGAGCCAGATGGACGCTGAAGTGGCTTGAGTGGTGCTCCGCGTATGGTGCCGATGGCTCACCGACCTGTGCCGCTCATGTGCTCTGGTGTCCGCACCAATTCTCCCCGGGTGGGAGAAACTTGACCCTGTCGAGTAAGGGTCCGCGTCACTCTGGTACCGCTCCAGTAGGTCCAGATCGATCCGCTACAACTCTCCATGGGTGATCCATGTGTCCTCGGTGGCGGGTCGCCCTCTCCAGCGCACTAGGTAGCGCGGGTAAGATCCACTCCTGGTAACTGTCACCTGCTCATCCAGTATATGATCTATATGCTCTCGCTGCCGTGGAAAAGGGGCTGAAGGTGGACACTCAGGTGTGGGATCACTCTCAATGGGAGGGGATGGCTCAAAAGGCTCACTAGGGATCACCGTTGGGTCCCTATATGCAACTAGATCCGATACATTAAAAGTAGAGCTTATACCATATTCCTCGGGCAAGTCCACAGCATACGCATTGGATCCAACGCGTTTCAACACTCTAAATGGACCGGCTTCGCGAGCTTGCAGTTTCTTAACGGTTCCAGAGGAAAACCGTTCAGGTCTTACCCTGATCATGACATATTCGCCCTCTTGAAACTCTCGGTGGTGTCGATGGGTATCAGCTAGCTCTTTGTAACGTGCATTGCTAGCCTCAATGTGACGATGGATGTCGTCATGCAGACTCCTAACATGCCTAGCAAACGACTAGGCAGACTCCGACACACGTGCATGGATAGGCATGGGGACAAGATCCACTGGCTTCCTAGACCTACGACCTGTGACAATCTCGAATGGACTCATGCCGGTAGACCTATTAACTGAATCATTATATGCAAATTCTACCATGGGTAGAATGAGATCCCAATCCCCTATGCGGTCCCTGACAAGATACCTGAAAAGGTCTCCCATACTCCTATTGACCACCTCAGTCTGACCATCTGTCTGGGGATGATATGCAGTGGAAAACTTGAGGTGCGTACCCAACATATGCCACAGTGTCTTCCAAAAATAACTAGTGAATCTAACATCACGGTCAGATACTATGGTACGAGGCAACCCGAACTTGCACACCACATGAGTAAGAAAAAGGCGGGCTACCCTCGAAGCATCCGAAGTCTTCGAGCAAGGAATGAAAAGGGCCATCTTCGAGAATCGGTCAACAACCACATAGACCGAATCATGCTTCCGGGAGGTACGTGGCAATCCCAAGATAAAATCCATGCTAACATCCTGCCACGGTGCATCAGGCACGAGAAGAGGCGTATAGAGGCCCAAGCTTTGCTTCTTCATTTTGGCCGTAGCACATGTACGGCACTGAGCCACAATGTGAGCAACATCGCGCTTCAAGCTCGGCCAATAAAATCTATACTCAACTGCCTCAATAGTCTTGTTCCGACCAAAGTGGCCGGCTAGACCTCCCGCATGTAGCTCCCAGACTAAGAAGTCTTGAACCGAAGTTCGGGGAACACACAACCTGCCTCCTTGAAAGAGGTAACCCTCCTGAAGCACATACTCATCAAGGTCTCTCGAAGGTCCGGCCTGGAGAGTGGCATAAATCTGACCGAAGTCAGGACAGTCAACATAGGCCTCTCTCATCTTTTCTAGCCCTATGACCTAGGCTGTAATATCCCGGACCTTTCGGATCCTTCTTTTTGGGTCCCGGATCTGGTTATTCAGAGCGTCCGGCTCCGTTGTGTCCGAAATTTTATTTCGGACATCTTTTGTGTTCAGATCGGTGCGATCTGGAGTCGTTTCGGAGGCCCGGAGGCGTTCCGCGACTTTTCCGTGCGTGTTTTCTGATTTCCGGTGTGTGTTTCAGCTTTTTCTTCGGAAGCTCGCTACCGGTGGACCGGGTCGTTCACCTGGGCACGAGTGGTACCATTGCGATCGGTGCGTTCCGAGGATTCCGGAAATGTATTGTTCTATTTTTCGGTATTTTTCTGAAAATCAGATTTTCTATATATTCCCATTTCTTTTTCTTTTCTTTTCCCTTTCTCTTTCTTCTTCTTCCTCCCTTCTCTCCCGTGAGCGCTTCCACCGTGACCGGCCCCCTCTTCCGGTGCTAGCCCCGGCGCCATCCCCTTCGGCTGCGGACGCGGCAAGGCGACGGCGTCGTGCCATAGGTGGCGGCATGGTGATCGTGGCGGTGTTCGGTGCTCGGCGAGGGCGTGGGAAGTTCGTGAAGTTTCAAGCGATTCTTGAGGATCGGCGGCGATCCGCCACGTTTCAGACAACCCCGAGGTAGGGTGACGATCCTCTATCTCCGTGCTTTCCTTTCCCGTGATTTCTAGGCCGGCGGGGAGCTGAGAGGGGTTCGTTTGAGCTCGGGACGGGAAATGCATGCTTTGGGGGTTTGAGTGCCGATCTAGAGTTTTACCGCGCCATTTGGAGTTTTGGGGGCATCATTCGATGCACTAGGGCGTGGGGACGAGTTCCCCCTTTGTTTCCTCATCACCCGGGGGTGATTGGGGCGTGGAATGGTGTTTTAGGCCGTTTCCCGCCGTTCTCGGTCTTCCGAGGTGATCGCGGTCCACCAGTGACCGTTTTCACTGGTCGCGGTCAGGCGGGGACCGCTTTCAGCAGGTTTTGAACCGTTGGGGCTTTAGAGTGTCGGTGGGCGGACGCGGTCTTGTGACAGACCGCGACTGTTGGTCGTGGTCTGGGGGTGACCGCTTTCACCGTGGGGACCGGCACAGACCCCAAGGCATTTTTGACCATTGGTTTCCAGTCACGGTCTCTTGGACGGTCACCGGGTGACCGCGTTCATTTTTCTTGCGCCAGGGTGGTCGCGGTTCCAGGAGGACCGCGACTGTGTGGTTGCGGTCCTGGGCAGACCGCTACCACAAGAGGCGATCCTCCGGTGACCGCGTCTCCCATCCCTTGCCGATTCGAGTCCCGGATGAGCGAGTCTCGATCCCTGAGCTGACCCGTGGTCTGACTGATGCTGGGCATCATGTGGGGGCCACACGTGAGGGTGCCGTGGGGTCCCGGGAGGTGGTGAATTCGGCTTGTGTCGCTGTGTGACGGTGTTGGTACAAGGAGCGTTCCGCATACCTGCGATTGTGACGTGGTTTTCCGTTGACTTGAGAGTCTACTCCTTTAGTGACCCTCCACTAGTCGTAGCCTACCAGTACGCGGTACCGGTCGCACCAGGGAGTGGTGTACGGGCTTACCCTTAGAGGTGGTTTGTGGACCGGTTGCCGTCGGGCCCCACGTCTTGCAACCAGAGTCCGGCTGAGGGGAAAACCAGTCAGAGGACCAGACTAGGGACGCGCGGTCTGTGTGTGCACACGTGGTTGGGGGCGGTTGGACCCACGTCGATGGGCGTGACCCCATCTAGTCACTTGTTTGTGGTTACTTGTTCGGTGTTCGTGTCTTTGGTAGGTGCTACCACGTCAGGCAGTTCACCTGCGGTGCGGTGTAAGTCGTCAGGGGATGCTACCGACTGTGCTTCTAGTGGGAGGTACTCCTGTCGAGTACGGAGTGTCAGACTGTCAGTTTCGTGGCTTTGACCTTCGGGTTTACCGGGTCGACCGTTGGGCTTCGGTTGTGTCACCGTGGCATGTATGCCGGTTTACGTGCCGTAGGACCTTTGTTTTGTAGAGTACATGGCTTTCCTTTCCGAGGTACTCTCCTACCGCGAGCGTAGTGGTTTCTCATTTTACGAGGTAGGGTTCGAGTGATCCCTACTGAGTCTTGTTCCGAGACTCATTCCCTGCGTGTTTTCACCGTGTTTCAGGTGAGGCGCCGCCCCAGGGGAGCGCATCTGGGGTGCAGCGAGGTGCGGGTGCCCAGAGGTAGTGCCAGAGGTCAGAGCCGGGGTATGTCCCGTGTAGCTGTACTTTCGTTTCTTGTCTCTGTACTAGTTGTGGGCTACTGTTGTTGTCATTTTTATATTGTGAACCATGTAAATTGTTAATTTATTTCCTGCTTAATATTACAACTGTTTAAATTCTGTAATTATTTGTGATACTTGTGTAATTTCCACACCATCCTTCTAGGCCTTCCGAGTCTTTGGACTCGTGGGTGGCGGTGCGAGTCTCGGGTTATCGGGCCTTCCCGATAATCGGATTCTCGGGTCGTTACAGCTGGTATCAGAGCGCCGGTTGTGAAATTACATGAGAATCATAGGTAATTGTAGTGGTCCACTAGTCCACAGCGATGATGTACAGGTGACACTGGCATTGGGCACCGTGTGTTTGTTTTGAGCATGCCGTTTTCGTGTTTTCTATCTTTTGCTTCAGGAGCGAGCATGGCGCCGAGGAGGAGCACTCGCTCTCAGCAGGGGCAGTCGGCTGTAGGTCAGTAGATCCAGCAGGGGGTCCTGAGGGACCAGGAGGAGCATAGTAGAGTGCCACCAGGGGCCATCGAGGCCGCGGATACTGCGAGAGTTCCGGGGGCCGAGGATTTCTTCCGTGGCATGTACCAGCTTATGTCTCAGCAGTTCGGCGGAGAGGCTGGTGAGGGCTCGTCAGCTAGGGGTGGGGCAGGCCGAGCAGTGAGGGACTTCTTGCAGTTCCATCCCCCTTACTTCAGCGGCCAGCCAGACCCCGATGCGGCTCGTGATTGGCTTGACGAGATGGAGCGGGTGTTCAGTTCTGCGAAGAGTGCTGCCGAGGACAGAGTAGTGTTGGCCTACAACCAGTTGCAGGGTACGGCTCGGAAGTGGTGGTCTTCCGAGTGGAAGACGTCTTTTCAACTTCGTCCACTTGAGCAGGTCGAGTGGGACGACTTCGTTAGTGCTTTCGAGCGTACGTACTGTCCAGATTATGTTTCTACGCAGCGGGTGCGGGAGTTTCTGGAGCTGGTGCTGGGCGACATGTCCGTGTTGCAGTACAGGGCCCGATTTGTCGAGCTGGGTCGATATGCACCTCACATCATGGAGCATGAGAGGGTAAAGACCGCGCAGTTCGTTCAGGGCTTGAGGCAGGAGCTGAGGCACCATCTGATCGCGAACGGGGCCACTGATCTGGAGTCAGCGTCTCGTGTTGCGGCTTCCTTGGAGATGGATATGCGGAGGACCCGAGGACCGATCAGCCAAGGGCAGTCCTTGTTAGGTCGTAGCCAGCAGTCGGCTACCCAACAGCAGGGTTCCTTCCAGCACGCGTTGAGTGGATCAGGAGTGCCGGCACCGGCAGCTTCGGCGACGGGATCTGCGTCCTTTGGCACGAAGGTCAAGAAGTTTTTCAAGAAAGGGTTCGGCAAGAAGTAGTCCAAGGATCAGGGGCAAGCTTCATTGGGCAGTGTACAACAGCCGATTCCTTTGCAGCGTCAGGGATCAGTGGGTGGGTCGCGAGGACCGTGTCCACGGTGTAGTGGGTTCCACCCAGGCAGGCAGTGCACGGCGCCGATTATCTATTTTCGGTGTGACCAGCCAGGGCACATGGCGCGTGACTGTCCTCAGAGGCCGCCGTAGCAGCAGGTTCCCCAGCAGCAGAGGTAGCAGCAGCAGAGACAGTATCCACCGCTACCCAGGTCAGCTAGCGTGGGTGGCAGGCAGAGAGCTCGAGGCCAGATCACGCACATGACTAGGGCAGAGGCAGTGGCGTCGCAGCTCGTGGAAGGTAACGTTCAGATTTTGGGTTGTGCGGCTCGGGTTTTATTTGATTCTGGCGCTTCTCATTCGTTTATTTCGAAGGATTTCGTGCTGAGCATCGAGGAGCCGGTGACCCAGTTGCCTTGTGATTTGGCAGTGGAACTACCTTCGGGTGATTTTATGATCACTCCGTATTGCTTCGATCAGGTTCCGGTTTAGATCGATGGGCGGAGTATGCCAGACAGGTTGTACGCATTGCAGCTTCGGGATTATGATGTGATTCTAGGCATGGACTGGCTCGAGATTCATGGAGCGGTGGTGGATTGTGGAATGAAGAGGGTCTGCTTCCAGCATCCGAGCAAGCGGACCTTCTATTTCCAAGGTACCCATTCCACCTCTTCTCGATTCCTCATTTTTGTTATTCGAGCTCGTCGATTGCTTGATTCTGGTTGTCAGGGTTTTCTCGCGTCCGTGGTTGTGACTGAACGGATGGAACCGAATGTCGAGGACATTCCGGTGGTGTGTGAGTTTCCCGACATTTTTTTCGAGGATTTGTCTGGGTTACCTCCCCAGCGGGAGATCGATTTCGTGATCGAGGTTATGCCTGGTACGGGACCTTTGGCGAAGGCTCCCTACCGTATGGCCCCCGCTGAACTAAGGGAGTTGAGGGCGCAGTTGCAGGAACTGTTTGCCAAGGGGTACATTCATCCTAACTTTTCCCCTTGGGGTGCGTCCGTGTTGTTTGTGAAGAAGAAGGACGGTAGTCTCCGGCTATGCATTGACTATCGGCAGCTGAATGAAGTGACCATTAAGAACAAGTATCCGTTGCCGCGTATTGATGATTTGTTCGACCAGCTTCAGTCTGTGCGAGTGTTCTCGCGGATTGATCTGCGGTCCGGTTACTATCAGCTGAGAATTCGCGAGTCCGATGTGGAGAAGACTGCATTCAGTACGAGGTACGGGCATTACGAGTTTCTGGTGATGCCGTTTGGGCTCACCAATGCCCCTGCAGCCTTCATGGACTTGATGCAGAGGGTGTTTCGTCCGTATTTGGACCAGTTCATGGTCATATTCGTGGACGGCATCCTTGTTCATTCGCAGTCTACTGAGGAGCACGCGTACCATTTAGGTGTAGTGCTGCAGACGTTGCGAGATCACCAGTTGTATGCGAAGCTCAGCAAGTGCGAGTTCTGGCTCGGCGAGGTGCACTTTCTGGGGCACGTGATTTCTGGTGATGGTATTTTCGTGGACCCCGCCAAGGTCGAGACAGTAATGCAGTGGCCAAGGCCGAGGTCGGTGACGGAGATCCAGAGTTTCTTGGGGCTGGCGGGTTATTATCGTCGGTTTATCCAGGATTTTTCTCGCATTGCGGCCCCGATGACTAGACTCACGCGGAAGGATGTGCCTTTCGTCTGGTCTGAGGAGTGTGAGCAGAGCTTCAGGGAACTGAAGAGATTGCTGACCTCGGCTCCGGTGTTGGTTTTACCTTCTAGATCGGGAGGTTTCGTGGTGTGTACAGATGCTTTCGGCGTTGGATTGGGTGCTGTGTTGATGCAGCATGGTAGAGTGGTGGCTTATGCATCTCGGCAGCTAAAGCCTCACGAGGAGAACTACCCTACCCATGACCTTGAGTTGGCGGCGGTGATCTTCACGCTGAAGATCTAGAGGCATTATCTGTACGGCGAGAAGTTCGAGGTGTTCACTGACCATCAGAGTTTGAGGTATGTGTTTACCCAGAGGGACCTGAACCTCAAGCAAAGGCGTTGGATGGAGTTCATGAAGGATTATGACTTCACCCTGTCTTATCAGCCGGGCAGGATGAATGTCATCGCCGATGCCTTGAGTTGGAAGGTTACGGTTAGTGCCTTGATGTTGAGGAAATGGAGGCTCTGGGAACAAGTGCCCGAAGTATCTTTCAGGCTCAAGATTCCCCAGGAGCCAGGGTTGGCAGTGCTTGCGAGTCTGACTGTCACTCCTGCTATCCAGGTGACAGAGGCTCAGCATGCGGACCCCGAGTTACCCCGGATTCTTGCGATGGCTGATGTGGAACTCGGCGAGGACGGTGCTGCGAGATTTCATGGCAGGCTGTACGTCCCAGCGGAGGAGCAGGTTCGTCATGCGGTGTTGCGTGAGGCTCATGGGAGCAGGTACACCGTACACCCGGGTGCGACGAAGATGTATCGGAACTTGCGAAGGCAGTTCTGGTGGCCTGGCATAAAGAGAGATGTCGCAGAATTTGTGGCCAGGTGCCTGATCTGTCAGCAGGTGAAGGCGGAGCATCAGCGACCAGGAGGTACTCTCCAGCCCTTGGATGTTCCTGCGTGGAAGTGAGATCACGTGACCACAGATTTTGTGGTGGGGTTGCTGAGGACCCCGAGTGGGCAGGACAATATTTGGGTGCTGGTGGATAGGCTGACGAAGGTGACTCGGTTGTTACCGGTCAAAGTCAGCTGGAGCGTGTCCAAGTTGGCTCGTTTGTATGTGGAGTGGATCGTTTCGTTGCATGGGATTCCCGTTTCGATCGTGTCAGATCGGGATCCGCGCTTCATTTCTGGATTCTGGAGGAGTTTCCAGCGAGCTCTCGGCACGGAGTTGGCATTTAGCTCGGCATATCATCCTCAGTCTGATGGTCAGTCTGAGAGGACCATCCAGACTTTGGAGGACATGCTGAGATCCTGCTGCCTGGAGTGGCAGGGGAGTTGGATTCATCACCTACCGTTGGTGGAGTTTGCCTATAACAACAACTATCATTCGAGCATCGGCATGGTTCCTTATGAGGCCTTGTACGGGCGTCCGTGTAGGACTCCACTCGATTGGTTTGAGGTGGGTGAGCGTGTTTTGACGGGACCCGAGTTGGTGCAGCAATGTGTGGACGTTGTGCACTTGGTTCGTCAGAACATGTTGGCGGCCTAGAGTCGGTAGAAGAGCTATGCTGACCGTAGGAGGCAGCCCCTCGAGTTCACCGTGGGTGATCATGTGTTCTTGAGAGTTTCTCCGATGAAGGGGGTGATGCATTTTGGACGGCGTGGGAAGCCGAGTCCCCGCAACATTGGTCCTTTTGTGATCTTGGAGCGCATCGGTGAGGCTGCTTACCGGTTGAAGTTACCCCTTGAGTTGGCGTCGGTGCATGACGTGTTCCACGTCTCGATGTTGCGGAAGTATATACCCGATGACTCTCATATGCTCGAGGATTCTGTTTGGCCTGAGGTGACTCCAGATCTTTCTCTCCCAGAGTTTCCGATCCGCGTGGAGGATAGGCGAGAGCAGCGCCTGCGGAACAAGATCATCCCCTTGGTAAAGGTGGTGTGGCAGCGGCACTCTGGTGGTGAGGCTTCTTGGGAGCGTGAGGATGAGATACGTCAGCAGTTCCCGTACCTATTTGAGTGAGTCTTCCTCTTCTTTCCCCTTAGGTTGTTCTCAATTTCGAGGATGAAATTCCTTAAGGGGGAGGGCTGTAATATCCCGGACCTTTCGGATCCTTCTTTTTGGGTCCCGGATCTGGTTTTTCGGAGCGTCTGGCTCCGTTGTGTTTGAAATTTCGTTTCGGACATCTTTCGTGTTCGGATCGGCGCGATCCGGAGTCGTTTCGGAGGCCCGGAGATGTTCCGCGGCTTTTTCATGCGTGTTTTCCGATTTCCAGTGTGTGTTTCAGCTTTTTCTTCGGAAGTTCGCTGCGGGTGGACTGGGTCGTTTACCTGGGCACGAGTGGTACCGTTGCGATCAGTGCGTTCCGAGGATTCCGGAAACGTATTTGTCTATTTTTTGGTATTTTTCTAAAAAATTAGATTTTCTATATATTCCCATTTCTTTTTCTTTTTCTTTTCTTTTCCCTTTCTCTTTCTTCTTCTTCCTCCCTTCTCTCCCGTGAGCGCTTCCACCGTGACCGGCCCCCTCTTCCGGTGCTAGCCCCGGCGCCATCCCCTACGGCTGCGGACGCGGCAAGGCGACGGCGTCGTGGCATAGGCGGCGGCGTGGTGATCGTGGCGGTGTTCGGTGCTCGGCGAGGGCGTGGGAAGTTCGTGAAGTTTCAAGCGATTCTTGAGGATCGGCGGCGATCCGCCACGTTTCAGACAACCCCGAGGTAGGGTGACGATCCTCTATCTCTGTGCTTTCCTTTCCCGTGATTTCTAGGCCGGCGGGGAGCCGAGAGGGGTTCGTTTGAGCTCGGGATGGGAAATGCATGCTTTGGGGGTTTGAGTGCCGATCTAGAGTTTTACCGCGCCATTTGGAGTTTTGGGGGCATCATTCGATGCACTAGGGCGTGGGGACGAGTTCCCCCTTTGTTTCCCCCTCACCCGGGGGTGATTGGGGCGTGGAATGGTGTTTTAGGCCGTTTCCCGCCGTTCTCGGTCTTCCGAGGTGATCGCGGTCCACCAGTGACCGTTTTCACTGGTCGCGGTCAGGCGGCGACCACTTTCAGCAGGTTTTGAACCGTTGGGGCTTTAGAGTGTCGGTGGGCGGATGCGGTCTTGCGACAGACCGCGACTGTTGGTCGCGGTCTGGGGGCGACCACTTTCACCGTGGGGACCGGCACGGACCCCGAGGCATTTTTGACCGTTGGTTTCCAGTCACGGTCTCCTGGAGACCGCTACTGTGTGAACACGGTCACCGGGTGACCGTGTTCATTTTTCTTGCGCCAGGGTGGTCGCGGTTCCAGGAGGACCGCGACTGTGTGGTTGCGCTCCTGGGCAGACCGCTACCACAGGAGGCGGTCCTCCGGTGACCGCGTCTCCCATCCCTTGCCGATTCAAGTCCCGGATGAGCGAGTCTCGATCCCTGAACTGACCCGTGGTCTGACTGATGCTGGGCATCATGTGGGGGCCACACGTGAGGGTGCCGTGGGGTCCCGGGAGGTGGTGAATTCGGCTTGTGTCGCTGTGTGACGGTGTTGGTATAAGGAGCGTTCCGCGTACCTGCGATTGTGACGTGGTTTTCCGTTGACTTGAGAGTCTACTCTTTTAGTGACCCTCCACTAGTCGTAACCTACCAGTACGCGGTACCGGTCGCACCAGGGAGTGGTGTACGGGCTTACCCTTAGAGGTGGTTTGTGGACCGATTACTGTCGGGCCCCACGTCTTGCAGCCAGAGTCCGGCTGAGGGGAAAACCAGTCAGAGGACCAGACTAGGGACACGTGGTCTGTGTGTGCACACGTGGTTGGGGGCGGTTGGACCCACGTCGATGGGCGTGACCCCAGCTAGTCACTTGTTTGTGGTTACTTGTTCAGTGTTCGTGTCTTTGGTAGGTGCTACCACGTCAGGCAGTTCACCTACGGTGCGGTGTAAGTCGTCAGGGGACGCTACCGACTGTGCTTCTAGTGAGAGGTACTCCTGTCGAGTACGGAGTGTCAGACTGTCAGTTTCGTGACTTTGACCTTCGAGTTTGCCGGGTCGACCGTTGGGCTTCGGTTGTCTCACCGTGGCACGTGTGCTGGTTTGCGTGCCGTAGGACCTTTGTTTTGTAGAGTATAGGGCTTTCCTTTCCGAGGTACTCTCCTACCGCTAGCATAGTGGTTTCCCATTTTACGAGGTAGGGTTCGAGTGATCCCTACTGAGTCTTGTTCCGAGACTCATTCCCTGCGTGTTTTCACCGTGTTTCAGGTGAGGCGCCGCCCCAGGGGAGCGCGTCTGGGGTGCAGCGAGGTGCGGGTGCCCAGAGGTAGTGCCAGAGGTCAGAGCCGGGGTATGCCCCGTGTAGCTGTACTTTCGTTTCTTGTCTCTATACTAGTTGTGGGCTACTGTTGTTGTCATTTTTATATGTGGACCATGTAAATTGTTAATTTATTTCCTACTTAATATTATAACTGTTTAAATTCTGTAATTATTTGTGATACTTGTGTAGTTTTCACACCATCCTTCTAACCCTTCCGAGTCTTCGGACTCGTGGGTGGCGGTGCGAGTCTCGGGTTATCGGGCCTTCCCGGTAATCGGATTCTCGGGTCGTTACTTCGGCAGTCATAGTGGTCAGGAAACATGCTCGCCGACTCAAGGCATCAGCCACCTTGTTCTCCACTCCAGCCTTATGTTTAAGCGCAAAGGTGAACTGCTGGAGATACTCAATGTCACGCCCTGAGAGCGGAAGATACCCGGAGATGCGTGACGAGTTTATATCAATCATGTCAATCAGAGTAGTAGTGTATTCGACACCAAAACAGAGATGCGTAAAAGTAAAGATAACACAATCCTTTATTTCATAATGGATAGACTATTACAAATCCAATACTCTATTCAATCAAAAAGGAAGAGTACATAGTTGACTCAAGAAAATAGGAAAAAGACTAGATGGCACTTGGAAAAGCTCTAGCTCTTTCACTCTTGACTTTCCCCATCAGATTGACCTTCTTCGTCGGACTTACCTGAAAAGTAAGGGACAAACACGGAGTGAGCGAACGCTCAGTAGGAAATTATATCTCAAGCGCTAGCAAGGGGTTTAAATAATTACATCTTTCATGTATGTACTATAGCTATGCATGCTTGTATAAAACGACAAGGTAGAAAGAGAGTATAGCAATAAGATAGCAATTTGAACAAGCCATGAACTTTCAAGAAAAGCTAACAAGATATTCAAGCAAGAACTTTTAACAAGTCATGTCAAGAATTTGGCTATCATGTTTCAAGCAAGCAAGTAATTACCCTTTCTCGGGTCACGCAATTCATGTCGTGTCAAGTACGAGTCAAGTACAAGATTTGTGTGGAATGTCCAATCACGCTAGTCATGCACTCGGTATAATGCCAGATACCTTATCATTCAACTCCCATGGGCACAAGTACTTTCGGGTGCTCCTCCCAGGACCAGATCGGGCCCTAAATGCGCAGGCATTTATCATGTATTTTGACATCCACTCTTGTATATATATATAGCCAATATGGAATTTCAACAATTTAAGCTTGTAGACACGTAGGATAACTTTGAGAGAATGGAGTCCAAAAATACGACATTGGACATAGATAGGCGATAACAACGGTACAATCACGATGAACGATGAAACTAGGTGGAATTAGGTTCCCTTAACTCGGGTACCATGACAATTGAGGTCCACATGAACAGTATATCAAAGGCAAGATACCCTCATTCTTATTATAGAATTGAGGTCCACAAGAACATCAACAAATGGCATGATATCATCATCCCATTAAGAATTCTCATGATATACTCTTTGCATATCATAAGGGCCAGTATACCATGTTTCTTTAGAGTGACATGGCATTCAATAGTGTAATGGGTTTTTAGGGTACAACCAGCTCAGTCGGCCTTGAGGGAATCCAAGGCTCGAGGAGTCTTACGGAGGTCTCTATGACTAACTCGCTAGTCCAAAGGAACAGAATGTCCAATGGAGAGCTTGTATGTCAATGAGAATTGAGGGTGATCGATAAAACATCATGAAACGTGAGACTATACTCACGGAGTGGAGATATAGTGCCGATATACACATATATATATATAGATATACTGAAACCATCGGTTGTCAGAAAAAGGTAAAAATTTTTTTACAGGAAAATAACGACTTAAGTAAAGTCACTACTCAAGTAATTAACGCCTTCAGTAAGGGCGTTTATCTATTTTACATTTTTGTAAGATTTCAATATTTCAGTATTTTACCAAAAACGCGCCCTGGTAAGGGGCGTTTATTTACAAGTTGACGACGTATACAGTGGTCGTTCATTCTTTACTTCTATTTTTACAGTATATATATTCAAAAATTTATCAAAAACACGCCCTGGACAGGGGCGTTACTTTTCAATTCAAGCCCTGAACAGGGGCGTTAGTCAAGTGAGAGACGACCTATACAGGGTCGTGAATTCAAGAATTTTCAGATTTCAAGTATATAATTTCCAGAAACAAGAGACATGGTCATGACAGGAAATTTATCGGGATTCAAGTAAATATGATTGTACACTGATTTAGAATCATGTTTAAGTGAATATTGGATAATTAACATGGGTAATTAACAATTGAGAAAATTGACGTCCGTGTACCGGGCCTCAAATCTGGAATTGACGACCTGGTCATGGTCGTTTATTTCAAGGTAGCGCCCTTGTCTGGGTCGCGTATTAAAGTATCGCCCTTGGAAAGGGCGTTTCTTTCCAACATTTAAAACTCGCGAAAACTATATGCATGAACTAATATATATGGTTTAACATAGTTATTATGGTGATTTGGGCTACAGTGCTTGATAAAACCTACTTTTTGATGAAACGTGAAAGATCTGGTGAAGAGACGATGCTCTGTCTGTAACAGAGTGATCACCGGAAGAAGAAGATGAAGGAGAAGTTGCAGATGATGTACGTGGATGAAGAACCCTCAATTCTTCAATCGATCGGTTTCACTTCTACAGGCAACCTGTAGAGGCAGAATAAAACGAAGGTATTACTCTTCGTAAGAACTAACAGAAGGTAAAGAAGGAGAAGAACTTACCCGTTCTTCAGATGACAAAAGCTTTCAACCTGGAATCAGAAGAGAATGAAGAATCATCAGTATTCTTCACAATTTGATAGACAGATTAAAGGAAAAAGAACATGCTGTTCTTTACGTACCGTAGCAGCAGCCGATCGACCAAATAGCTTTAGGGTTCGATCGGCAAGGGTTTTTATAGGATTTTGGAAATCCTAATAGGGTTAGTGTTTGATTGGAAGTAACACTTCCGTGATAGAGTTATTACTACATTCGAACTCTTTCTCATAGTTATCAACTTACCCTGGATAGACTCCTGGGTCGAACGAAACTCAAACTGAATTAGCGTCCTAAGTAAGGGCGTCGAATTTAAATTGACGTCTTGTCAGGCGTCGTTACTTGTTGAAACGCGTCCACTCAAAGGACGTTATGCAAACTTGTCCTTTTTATTTATTTTGGTCGTTTGAAATTTGACGCCTTGACATGTGGGCGTCCTTTCTTCAAAACACGCCTTAGGTGAAGGCGTTTGTAAAGTAGCGCCTATATCTGAGGCGTTATTTTCATCAGGGTTTAATTATTTTTATTCCAAGCTCTTTCGTTTATTTACTAAATCTTTTAATCTATTTTGATTTATTTATTCCTTTTAAATTTATCAGGGTTGCTACACTCAACCCAACGACTGTGACGTGAATTAAGCTTCTTTTGGGAACGGAGGTACCTCAAAGCCTCATGATCGGAGTATAAGACAAACTCCTGATGTAAAAGATAGTGCCTCCAATGCCCAAGAGTCTGAACAACTGCGTAGAATTCTTTGTCATAAGTGGAATATCGTAGTTTCGTGTCGTTCAGCTTCTCGCTGAAATATGCGACCGGGTGGGTCTCCTGACTCAAGACTCCTCCAATTCCCACACCTGACGCATCATAAGAGACCTCAAACACCTTCGAGAAATCAGGCAATCGAAGGATAGGTGTCTGGGTCATGCGCTCCTTGATGTCCTTGAAGGCGACAGCTGCGGCCTTCGTCCAAACAAATGTGCCCTTTCGGATAAAATCCGTGATCGGGGCGGTGACGGAGCTAAATCCACGGATGAAGCAACGATAGAACGTCGCAAGGCCATGGAAGCTGCGGACATCATGAACCGTACGGGGTTCCGGCCACTCAACACTGGCCCCGACCTTCTCCGGATCGACGGAGACCCCAGTACTAGACACAATAAAACCCAAGAAGGTAAGCTGAGGTGTCATGAAGGCACACTTCTGTGGGTTCGCGAACAACTGTTCTCGCCTAAGAAGAAGACAGACCTGCCTAAGGTGGTCCAAGTGGTCCCCCGTGGTGCGATTATAGATAAGGATATCATCAAAATACACGACCACAAAGACTCCAATAAACGGTCGAAGGACCTGCGTCATGAGTCGCATGAATGTGCTAGGGGCATTGGTCAACCCAAAAGGCATGACCAACCACTCATATAGACCATCCTTGGTCTTGAATGCAGTCTTCCACTCATCACCTAGCCTAATCCTCACCTGATGGTAGCCACTCTTAAGATCAATCTTTGAGAAGATAGTGGCACCAGCCATCATGTCTAGCATGTCATCCAGGCGGGGAATAGGGAACCTGTACTTCACGGTGATTTTGTTGATGACATGACTATCAATGAACATTCTCCACGTGCCATCCTTCTTCGGGGCGAGTAAAGCGGGTACAGCACATGGACTCATGCTATCTCGAACAGATCCTCTCTGCATCAACTCATCGACCTGCCATTTCAGCTCGGCATGTTCCGTGGGACTCATGCGATAATGAGGAAGGTTGGGCAATGAAGAGCCCGGAATAAGGTCGATGGCATGCTGAATATCTCACATAGGTGGGAGTCCCGCGAGAAGCTCATCGGGAAAGATATCAGCAAACTCCTGCAGAATGAGAATGACATCAGGTGGGAGTTCACCCTCGGAGTCTCTCTCTACCTCTCGGACTGTAATGGCAAACACGGGGCAGCCCCGACTAGCCTCCCGCTCCATTTCCTGGGAGCTAATCAACATCAATCTCCTAGTCGAGGGCTCACCTGGGCCAGATGTAACGGTCATAGCCCGAGCTGGGGACGGGGTACTGGGCCCGGGAACGGAAGGCTCCGGAGCACTAGGGCCAGTAGGACCCCTAACTGATCGGCTCTTGGGCTGATGAGGTTGGAGAGTAATCCGTTGGCCATCATGGTCGAAGGTACAGGTGTTCGACCGGCCATGAAGTGTGGCATCCCGATCAAATAACCATGGCCTACCCAGAATAATATTACCCACCTCCATGGGTAGGACATCACACCATACATCGTCACAGTAGGCATAGAACTGCAGTGGGACCAAGCACTACAGCCTGATCGGAATGGAGGTGGAATCCACCCACGATACACGATAGGGGCTAGGGTGATCCACTGGTGTAAGGCCAAGACGGGAGACAGCACCCGTGGAGATTGCATTGATGCAACTCCCGCTATCGATGATCACTTTACACACATGCTTGCCCAGCTACAGAAGGTATGAAAAATAGTGGTCCGACGCCAGTCATCTCTGGCCTGTGGCTGGGTGAGAATACACCTGACGACCCCCACGTGAGCATCATCGGGATGTGGGGCATCCTGGTCGTCACCTTCAATCTCATAGTATTCGTCAGCTAGCTCCTGATCGGCTTCATAGGTGACTAACTCAAGGCCCGCAGGGGTGGTATCCTCGGCCTTTGTGTCCCCAATGATAAGAGATGGGCGGGTGGGGCACTGGTTGGCAAAATGACCAAACCCATTGCAGCGGTAACACTGCTGCCGTGATCCACTAGGCTCCCCAATCAGAGGTCCTTTCCCCTTATCCTCCCGATGGATAGGAGGTGTAGGCAACAAAGGATGTGCAGGAGGTGCGGGTGCCGGTGGCCGGGCTGTGGGTGCCGTAAGATGCTGGGGACGAGGAAGGTCCCTCGGGGGTGGAGGGCGAGGCCTAGGAGCAAACGGCTCGGGGCGAGCGGGCTCCTAAGGTCGAGCCATGGGGGCCCTCGGATACGTGCCAGATGAGCCACGGGGCTCGACACTACGAAGGGGGAAGGAGCCCAACCGATGGGGTGACTCGAACTCGGCCTCGAATTACTCCAATTCGAGAGCAATCTGATATGCATGCTCCAAAGTGGTCGCATTGCGGCGAAAGAGTTCATATTGATAGTTGGGCCGCAGACCTCTTCGAAAGCGGGATATAGTCATGGTGCTCTCTTCCGTGACTCCACACCGTAAGTAATACTCATCGAACTCGGCGGTGTACTCGGTCACGGATCGGTTCCCTTGGGAGATGCTTTGCCATTTGTCTATGAGACGTTGGCGATATGAGGCAGGAAGGTATTTCTCCCTCAACTTGGTTTTCATATCATCCCAAGTACCGATTTGGGGTTGACGTCGCTGATTGAGCAGGCTCTCCACATTGGTCCAATAAGTTTGGGCCTGCCCTTGCAGCTTCATCTTCGCGTATCGGACTCTTCGGTGGTCCGTCATCTCAAACCACTCGAAGTACCGGTCCATGCCGGCCTCCCAATCTAAATACACCCTAGGGTCCAAGGACCCGCTAAAAGTGGGAGGGTCCGCACGCACGCCCCTAAGAATACGGTCGTCATCATCGTCATCACGATTCCGTCGTTGATTCCGACGACCGTAACCCCCTTGTTCATTGTCAGATGCATAATCATCCACCACATGCACCTGTTGTCCCCCAACATTCTCCGCCTGAGCTCTTGGCACAGCAGGTTGCTGAGCCAGCTCTTGTTGGCCATTCGTCGGCGTGGGTTGCGCCGCTGTTGGGACCCTCTCAAGGACGGCTATCCTCCCAGACCCTGGATGGACTGGTCCGAAGCTTCGGCCCGATCCTCGAGGGCTTTTATCCGCCCTTCTAGACGCGTCCCTACTCCATCTAGACGCGTACTAAGGCCATCCATACGCGTGTCAAGACGTTCCATAATGGCTCGGAACATCTCGGCCGTCGAGGACTCATCGGAGCTATGGGCCCGGGAATCCGCCATAGGTGGTGGTGGCAAGTATTGGGTACCTCGACGGGTGGGCATGCAAAGATAGACGGACTAGGAGACACAGACTAATGCAAACACCGACTAATGCACCTAGACCTAAACCAATATCCGGTACGTGGCGGAGTTAATCAATCCGAAGATCACTCCCACAAGTGTGCGACCTTCCCGATAGGCGTAGCCTAGCGTTCGGACAAAACCTTTTAAGATACCGAATTATCGGGATGAAATACAATTTTAAAACACCTTTCTTTTGTTTTGAAAATAATGAATCATAGACTCGACTTAGACCGTGCAAAGACTTATGCAATGACTACCCTAGACTCGACTCGCTCTGATACCAAACTGATGCGGGACGGACACGGGGACCGACTCTAAGTGGTATGGACCTTGGACTCTAAATGCGGACACGACCAGCAACATACGATGGGAGAGACATTAGGCCCGACACTAAGAGCTCCTATGGGCTATACGTCGCTAACAGAAACGCAAGCTCACTCGTCGTCCCATGCGAGGGAAACGCGGATCGTGCGCGGTTGAAGAACCGGCAGAGTTCAAGGGTAGTCCGACTCACTTCCGTGCTCGGATCGAGGCACGGGACGGGTCACTCTCACACTCACATCGATGACATGGACTCACGGGCTAGTACCTATCGCTCTCGGTAGCGACATACGACCCTATACTAGCTAAGCAAAGTAACGCCTAGAAGTTACCCCGGCCAATCGCGGACTCCCGGTTAACAAATTATAACAGCGGTACAATAACTTGACCCACTCCACGCAGGGAGGTAAAAGGTCACATGTGGGGGCCGGGAATCACGATAATTGGGTTGACGGGCAGCATCTTGATGTCGCCCGGCGGTGCCGAACACGCGTTTGTGGTGCTGTCCGGAAGGCGCGATCTACGGGTCCGTGGGGCCCACGGACGGCGCTGTCCTCCGGGTCTGCTGGGGTGGGGCCCGCTGTGATGGGGATCCCTGGTGGCACGCCTCCCTGGACGGCGGTCGGCCGGAACTACCGGTCGGAGGCCGATCGGCTCCGATCTCCACACTTTGGAATTGCTATCCACAGACTGAAGCTTCTATTTTCCAGCGTGCGCTCCGACGAGATCGGCCGCTGCGACCGATCCTGATGTCAGATCGAGGCACAGGGGGTACCGTTGGAAAGCTCTCTTGAAGTCCTTCAATCTAGGCCCTGAGAGAGGATCTGGATCTGCACGGATCTAGACTTTGTTGAATTTTAAAGTTTTTGTTGTACAGTACCCAAACTCTCAGAATAGCATGGCAGTTTCCTGAGAATGACCTTTGACCGTGAAGCAAACCTTCGAATCAGACTTCGACCTCTTCATGAAAGTTGTGGAGGGGAAAGAGAGGAAAACGGAAATATTTTTTGTGGAAGGATTGGTGGAGGCTACGATTTGTTAGGAGTTTAACACTGACGGGTGGTCAGATCTGGAAACTGGCTGATAGAACTGTAGATGGATCTGAAGATGAATTTTAGAAAATATGAGATGGTCGCACGAAATTCCACGAAAAATTGGGGATGGAGGGGTTGGTGGATAGAACTCCCAGTAAATTTGGGAGTTCCTTAAAAAATCAAAAGGTGCTCTGAATACTGGAAACACAGGGCGGCTGTGGATCTGGACTGAAA
The DNA here is from genome assembly GCA_022559845.1 of Amorphophallus konjac. Lineage (NCBI taxonomy): Eukaryota > Viridiplantae > Streptophyta > Magnoliopsida > Alismatales > Araceae > Amorphophallus > Amorphophallus konjac. The sequence goes on from CM040123.1 coordinate 150,724,758, forward strand.
ACAGGCAGAACTAGAGGGGAAAGATGGGCGAAAATGGAAAATTATGAGATGGAAGCCTTATGACCTACCAATTTTTGTGGATCGTGGGGAACACCTCGGGAGCACCTCTTGAAAGTTTAAGCTCAAGAACACGTCGGGGTGGAGAGCAGGAATTTGTGGAGGGCACCTCTATCCTGGATGGACAAAACACCGGCAGCAACCGCGGTGGTGCGATGGCGGCTCGATGGCGGCGGCGGCGATCACCGAACGATAAGGGAGGAGTCACACCTCCAGAATACAACCTTCACAGCTGCAAGAAGGGGAGAGAAGAGAGAGAGAGAGGGGCGACCATGGCTGCTCAAAGGGATTTTCTTCCAATCAAATGCATTAATTCTACTAAAATGTTTAATACATGGTACTTATATGAAATGGCAAAAGACACAAAATACCCTTGGACCTAGATTTTGGGGAATAAACAAATGGGATAGAACTAATTAGTTCTAATACCATTTTTACAAAAAATAAAAGGCTTGATGGTGAGAGGGGGGCGCCCCCTTGACTATGGTGTCAAGGTTGGTGGCCAACCTTGACATTTCAAGTCATTTGTCCCCCACTTGGCCCACCCTTCTAGAAGCCCCTAATTGACTTGTTGACTGACCCCACATGGGCCCTGGGGATGAGGTGGATCAATGGGAGGAGGTCTGGGGGGCCCGCGGGACCCAGGTGGTCAAATTTGCAAATAAGCCCCTCTTACAATCTAAATTACAAACTGAAATAAAGACAAATAAAAATGCATTACACACAAATAAAGTCCTAGTAAATGTGATAAATATCGAGACTCAAGGGGGAGTCTCCAGGCTGTCTCCGAGCCAGATGGACGCTGAAGTGGCTCGAGTGGTGCTCCACGTACTGTACCGATGGCTCGCCGACCCGTGCCGCTCATGTGCTCTGGTGTCCGCACCATAGCCCCAGCAAAATTATTTAATGTCTCATCTCCAAGCTTCTTTTGACGAGTCTTCTTACCAGAGCTATGTGTGTTCTTGGCCGGTGTAGAAGTTCCTTCTTCCTCCACATCCCTACTTATAGGAGGTGTGTTAAATGCATGTCTTGAAGGTTGTGCGTATTGAGACACATTCATAGTGTCAGTAATGTTATCAAGCCCACCAACATCTATTGCACCACCTAAAGCACTCAAAAAATCATTTGCATGCACTTCCATAGGTTACATTACTTGTCGGGGCCGTGAGGCATCGACGTCCAACCCCCTTGCACAGCTTTTCCCACAGAGATAGTCCATCTCACGCAGGAAGAGAAATGGTTTTCCTTTAATTAACCTAAACTCCGATCGAGTCTGAAAAAAATAGGGTGACCAGATGTCACTATTAGAAAATTACTTTAGCTTAGGAATGTAAACTGGATAATTAACCGCGTAAGTCATAAAATACCTGAATTATTTCATCCCAAGCCCCTTCATATCCGGGAACAGGCTCATTGTTCACACTATCCCACCCCCATCCAGATTTATTCCGCAACTCATCAACAATACCATAAATCTTTCTAATTATCTTCCAATGGTTATTTAATTGGTGCCGATCGTAGTTTAGGTTGCACGATCGATTAAACATCGGGACTATCTCAGCCCAACAATGAGGCTTGAACATATCAGAAGAGTAATTATTCTTCATATTGCTCGATCAATAATTGAAGGAGAACCCTATCCTGAGCCGTAGTCCAATTCTGCACACGGGCCTTAACTCTAGTGGTTCCAGACTCGTTTGGAATTGCTCCTAATATTAGTAAATAAATCATATAAAGTAATTTAGTTATAGAGAAGGGTGGATATTTTACATGAATTAATTGCAAAACAACAAGTATGAAATAACACTTATACCATGCAGAGTTGATGGTACTTACCAGAGGTAGACATAGTTAATCTCATCTTTCTCTTCAAGCTGGTTAATTACCCATTGACACACAAAAATAGATAATAATTAGATATGATAATGTGAACACATCAATGAGTTTACACTTATATGTTAATGAATAGGCAGACTTAATTCACTGTCAATGAAAAGGCATATACCCTATAACATCAGAATATAGCTATCAACTGGCTGCCTATATGAGTTAAATTGGCATAAACACCATGCGGTAATATCAAAATTGTGAATGGAGAGAGGCCTTATACAAGCAATTTCAAAATAGACAATAATTAGATATGATAATGTGAACACATCAATGAGTTTTCACTTATATGTTAATGAACATGCAGACTTAATTCACTGTCAATTAAGAGGCATATATCCTGTAACATCAGAAAATAGCTATCAGCTGGCTGCCTATATGAGTTAAATTGGCATAAACACCATGCGGCAATATCAAAATTGTGAATGAAGAGAGGCCTTATACAAGCAATTTCAAAATAGACAATAATTAGATATGATAATGTGAACACATCAATGAGTTTTCACTTATATGTTAATGAACAGGCAGACTTAATTCACTGTCAAGTAAGAGGCATATATCCTGTAACATCAGAAAATAGCGATCAGCTTGCTGCCTATATGAGTTAAATTGGCATAAACACCAACATTCTTCTCAAAATTGTGAATGGAGAGAGGCCTTTTACAAGCATTTTCAAAATAGATAATTTTTGATTTGTCATGTAGAAATACTCAATTTGTGATTTGTCATGTAGAAATAATCATGTGAATGGAGAGAGGCATTTCAGGGCAGAGGGTTAATAATGTAGAATCTGACAACCAACAAGGTCAACATAATAACAAAAGCAGCTGCACATAAATAACACACTCAAAAATCAAAGCCACTAAAATGTAGAAGAAATGTAACACACCAACGAAGCACAGTAAAAAGGCCATTTGTCAACCTGGGTCATCCAGATATTTACAATTTTCAGAGCTTTATAATATAATCTGTTTGTTACTTCAGCACACAGAAGCTAGAGAATGGTTGGTATAGTTGCCAACCATTTAGGAATTACCTCGGTGGTGTTGCCAACAACAAATAGCCATTCTTATAGGCTTACGTCATTAGATACTAAAATGATGGAGAGAATGAGAGTGTGGATTAAATCTTATATCGTAGGGGTATCTCATGGAGTAATGCAAACTAATGAGAAGCACAAAAGTATTGAAATAATGAAGGAACATAAACAATAAAATAAAGTTGTTAACACAAAGTACAATATATGCCACATCAGTGAAGAAAATTTATCTGGAAAATCTGGATCTACTGTCATGAGTATAATCATCCACAGTCGCATTTCTTGCAAATGCAACATCATAGAATAATTTTCCTAATTTATCAAACCAATTTGTGAATAATGTAGGACTACCAATTATAATGATTTAAAGAATGTACTTTAAGCCAGAGTGTGTAGCCTTAATTACAACATCAAAATGCAGTCCCGACACCAGCTATTTGACTAAAGTCATTCCATGGAAAATGATCTGTACATCTATTCGTAAACCCATAAAATCTATCAATGAAAGTGAAATACTTATCATTCTAGAACAGGAGTAGCCTTATATGAAACAGGAGGGAGAAACATTGCCGACATTGTATTAGGTTTAACTTATTGCTAGAATTAACAAATTAGTCAAAACTAAAAGTTAGTCAAGCTGACAATGTAAATGAAGTCATTGCTATTCTACCAAAACCTAACAAAGATTGCATTCAATAGCATCTTATTTAACATAACAAGTTTAATAAAATACTGTGACAAATTATTATTCTACCAAAACCTAACAGGTTAGCGCACTTCCTGAGGTATAAAAAAAATCACTCTGTAAGGTCCACGATATTCTTGAGGTATAAAAAAGAGGCACCAGGAGTTGCAGGCCATTATCAGGGATCATACCGAGGTCCAAATATTTGGATAATTCAGATCAGGTGCATAGGTGAACGAGTAGGAAGGTAGTATGCAAACTAGCACAAAAGTAGAATGGGAACCCTCTTCAATAGGAGAGGGAAATCACAGCAACAAGGATGGGATGTGAAGTTACATGCGTGATATTAACTTCCGGTTACAGGAGATCATACCGATGTCTTATTTACAGTATTCAAAATCAGATGCCCAAATGAATCAGCGCAAGGGAAGAATGCGAACCAGAGCATGGTACAATGGAGGCAAGGGGAAGACACATCGTAGGGTTGTAAAAAGCACAACAAGCAGAGACAAAGCAATGTCGAATGAGTAAAAAAGATCAGGACAGAAGAACCAGTGGCGGCGAGGGGCTGAGGAAGATGCAGAAGAGACACCCTCGTTTGGCGCTGGAGAAGCCACCGCTTCTGGCAAGGATGCTGGGGATGGGCATTGCATCGGTGACGAGGAGTTAAAATAGGGCAACACCATCGAACACTGTAGGCTCACATGCGGCAGTGGTAATCTGTCTGATTGAAACCCTCTCCGTAAAAGGTGGGTACGGGGAGCAGAAAAAGTGGAAGGGCGCCAACCCCAGCCACACGATCTGGGCGAGTATAGAAGATTGCATAGGTGATTCGACGCAAGAGTGCAGAGGGTATTCGAACCCAGGAGGTGGACGAGTAGTAATGGCCGTTGTTGACTGCCTCTTCCTAAATCGAAACAGCAGAGCGTGGGAGCGCGGCCTCCAACAGACGACTAACATGGCGGTGAGGGCAAGACGGCCAGATCGGAGCAGCGACAGCGAAGGCGTCGAGCAGGGAAGAGGCAGTCGACGACGGAGCGTGCGTTGCAGGCCAACAGATGGTCGACTGAGGCGGACGCGGAGGAGGGCGACATGGAAGAGGCGGAGGGTAGGGTTTCTGTCACGCCCCGAGCACGGAAGATACCCGGAGGTGCGCGACGTGTCTATATCAATCATGTCAATCAGAGTGGTCGTGTATTCGACACAAAGACAGAGATGCGCAAAATAGCAAGATAACCCAATCCTTTATTCCTTTATAATAGACTATTACAAATCCAATACTCTGTTTAATAAAAAGAAAAGTACATAGTTGACTCAAGAAACTATAGAAAAGACTAGATGACACTTGAGCAGCTCTAGCACTTTCACTCATGACCATTCCCATCCGATTGACTTCCATCGTCGTCGGACTTACCTGAAAAGTAAAAAGGGACAAACGGGATGAGCGAACGCTCAGTAGGAAATTATATCTCAAGTACTAGCAAGGGGTTTAAGTAATTACATTTTCATGAATGCGATAAAGCTATGCATGCTCGCATAAAACGACAAGATAGAGAGAATGTAATATCAAGGACATAAGATGAACTTAATCATGAACTTTCAACAAGATAACAAGTTTATTCAAGATATTCAAGCAAGTACGTTTAACAAGTCATGTCAAGAACTTTGGCTATCATGTATCAAGAAAGTAAATTACCCTTTTGCGGGCCACGCATTTCATGTCAAGTCAAGTACGATTCAAGTACAAGATGTGTCTAAAACAAGTCATGTCACGATTTGTCTAAAACACGCCCTGGCAAGGGGCGTTACTGTTTAATTCTATATTACAGAATATATGTATTTCAGGATTTTGACCGATAAACGCCCTAGGAAGGGGCGTGTCTTTTCAATTTACGCCCTATGGCAGAGCGTTAACATGTGTAAAACGACTTTGTCAAGGTCGTTACTTAAAGTTTTTGAAGGACAGTAATAATTTCAGGATAACAGAGGAACGAAGATAATATCAGGACAGTAACGTTAGCAGGTTGAAGACAGAGGATCATGCATTGTTTATAGTCATGATTTCATAGATAATCAGTTCTTAAGGTGGGTGATTAACATTTACATGAAATTAACGCCTGTGTACAGGGCGTCAAATATGAAATTGACGACCTGGGCATGGTCGTGTCTTGTAAATTAGCGCCCTTGACAGGGGCGTTTCTTTCAAAATATTACAGAACATAATAAAACTGTATGCATGCCATGCTTATACATATATCTTGCGTTATTTTATTTGGGCTACAGTGACTTGAGAAAACCTACCTTGTGATAATCTGAAGATTGAACCGTGAAGGTTTCGGGAAGGGGATCGATGCTCTGTTTAAGATGGCAGCGACTGGCTGATGGCTTTGATGAAGAACCCTTGTTCTTTGGTTCTGTACTCCTACAGGAACAGAAGAAGAAACATTTATTAATTTCTTCACCTATCAGAACAGATGAGATTAGAAGAACGTTACCTTGTTCTTCACTTATGCTGCTGCGTCCTCAACCTGTAAGAGGAAAAGAGGATGAAGAACTATTAGTTCTTCATGTAACCGAAGCAAAGAGAAACTTATATGAACTGCTATTACGTTCATAAGGAAAAGAAGAAGAAGAAGAAGAAGATATGTTCTTCACGTACCTGTGCGGTTCGATCGTCCAAATAGGTTTAGGGTTTGTTCGATCAAGATTATTTATAGGATTTTGGACGTCCTGTTAAGGTTAGTGTTCTAGTAGAAGTAATGCTTCCAATATAGAGTCCTTGCCCTATTAAATACTTACTGGATTAACATAATCCTTCCCTGGATAAGCTCCCGTGTCGAACGGAACTCGAATGGAATTAATGACTTAGGTCAGATCGTTGATTCTTTAATTGACGACCTTGTGCAGGTCGTGTCTTAAGAAGCGCCTTGAGGAAGGGCGTTTCATGTTTCTAAAACACGCCCAAGATTGGGGCGTTTATTGGCTTACCGTCTTTGGCGTTGGAATTTGACACCGTCAGGTGAGGGCGTCCTTTCTTTAGTCACGCCATACATAGAGGCGTTTCTTTTCAAATTAACGCCTTTCTAAGAGGCGTTATTTGTAAAATGTTTTATTTCGTCCAATTAACCCTATTCTTATTATCTGTATTACTTCTGTAATATATATGTTTTAATTCATTTCAAATATTCATTTATCAGGGTTGCTACACCCTCCCCCACTTAAAAAGAATTTGGTCCCCAAATTCAATTGCATATTCTGTATACACGCGGAGAGTGTAGAGTATATACCTCTTAGAACAAGTCGGGAAATCGTTTCTTCATAGATTCCTCGGTCTCCCATGTCGCTTCGTGTTCAGAATTCTTATTCCATTGCACCTTAAGCATGGGAATAACCTTATTCCTTAGAGCTCGTATTTCACGATTTAAGATTTTCATAGGCTTCTGTTCATATGTGAGATCTTTCTTGATCACCAGATCTCCATGTTCAATAACGTGTGATGGGTCGTGTACATACTTTTTCAACATGGATATGTGAAATACATTGTGTACTTCGGACAATTGAGGAGGCAATGCGATGCGATAAGCAACCTCGCCAACTCTTTCGAGTATCTCAAATGGTCCGATGAATCTTGGCGTAAGCTTGCCCTTAACACCAAATCTTCGTATGCCACGTCCAGGCGATATTTTAAGAAATACATGATCTCCAACCTGGAATTCAAGATCTCTTCTCCTTGTATCAGCATAAGCCTTTTGTCTGGTCTGAGCAACTTGCAATCTTTCTCTGATCACTTGTATCTTCTCAGTTGTATCCCTTACCATGTCTGGACCTAACAGTTGTTTCTCTCCAACTTCGTTCCAGCATAAAGGTGATCGGCAACTCCTTCCATATAAAGCTTCGAAAGGTGCCATTTGGATACTAACTTGGTAGCTATTATTATATGCAAATTCAACTAGAGACAAGTGTTCATGCCAGCTTCCACCAAAGTCAATGATGCAAGCTCTTAGCATATCCTCAACAACTTGGTTAGTTCTCTCGGTCTGACCATCCGTTTGAGGATGAAAAGCTGTACTAAAATTTAGTCTTGTCCCCAACGAATGTTGTAATCCCTTCCAAAAATGAGAAGTGAAACAGGGATCTCTATCAGACACGATTGAGACAGGAATTCCATGTAATCTGACTATTTCCTTGATATATAATGCAGCTAAGACATCAATTGACCATCGACTCTTTATTGGCAAGAAATGCGCCGATTTAGTTAAACGGTCAATGATAACCCATATTCCATCATGTCCTCCTTTGGATTTAGATAGACCCATGATGAAATCCATACCAATATCCTCCCACTTCCATTTTGGAATATCTAGAGGATGTAGTTTTCCAGCAGGCTTTTGGTGTTCCGCCTTGACTTGTTGGCATGTGAGACAGCGTGATACATAGTCCGCTATTTCTCTTTTCATGTTGGGCCACCAAAAGTTTCTCTTTACATCTTGGTACATTTTGGTTGATCCTGGATGAATAGTGTACCTTGATCGGTGAGCTTCATCTAAGATCTTCTTCTTTAATTCCGGACAGTCGGGTATACAAGTTCTACCTTTGAATAATAATCTTCCATCAGAAGTTAGTTGAAAATCAGATTGTCCTTCTAATCTGCCTTTGATTTCCACTAATATAGGATCATCATCCTGAAGTGCTTGTATCTCAGATAATAAATCTGACTGTATGCTTACATGAGATAATGTGACAAATTTGGCTTCCTTGTCCAAGCTTATATTGAGCTCGGAGAATTGTTCTAGCAACTTCCATTCTTGTATCATACAATTGGCTATCATTGCTCTCGGCTTTCGACTAAGGGCATCAGCAACATAATTACCCTTTCCAGGATGATATTGTATATTGAAGTCGAAGTCCTTGAGATATTCTAGCCAGCGTCTTTGTCTCATGTTTAGCTCCTTCTGTGAAAAGAGATATTTGAGACTTTTGTGATCGGAGTATACAGTAAACTGCACTTCATATAAGTAGTGTCTCCAAATCTTTAGGGCAAATACCACCGCGGCCAGTTCTAAGTCATGGACGGGGTAATTCTCCTCATGCTTCTTCAGTTGACGAGAAGAGTATGCTATGACCTTCCCTTGTTGCATTAAGACACATCCGAGGCCAATGCCAGAAGCATCTGTGTAAACCTCGAATTTCTCTCCTTCTATTGGTAGAGCTAACACCGGAGCTGTAGTGAGATGATCCTTGAGAGTTTGGAAACTTCTTTCACATTCCTCACTCCATTCATATCGGATCTCCTTGCGTGTTAATCTTGTAAGTGGTACGGCGATCTTAGAGAAATCTTTGATGAATCGCCGATAATAGCCTGCAAGACCTAAGAAACTTCTGATCTCGCTAGCATTGGTTGGTCTTCCCCAGTTTCTAACAGCTTCAACCTTTGATGGATCAACAGATAATCCATCTCGTGAAATCACATGTCCTAGAAAAGCCACTTCTTCAAGCCAGAATTCACACTTGCTGAGTTTTGCATATAATTGATTTGTCCTCAAGACTTGCAATGCAATCCTCAAATATTTTTCATGTTCTTCCTTAGTCTTGGAATATATCAATATATCATCAATGAAAACCACCACAAATTGATCTAGATAAGGCCTGAATATGCTATTCATTAACTGCATAAAGGCAGCAGGGGCATTTGTTAGTCCAAAAGGCATAACAACAAATTCGTAATGGCCATACCTGCTTTTGAATGCAGTCTTATGAATGTCATCATCCTTGATTCTTAATTGATGATATCTTGACCTGAGATCAATTTTGGAAAAATATTTGGATCCTGAAATCTGATCAAATAACTCATCGATTCTCGGCAGTGGATACTTGTTCTTGATAGTGAGATGATTCAACTGTCGATAGTCGATGCACAATCTCATGGATCCGTCCTTCTTCCTCACAAATAAGACTGGTGCTCCCCACGGGGAAGTACTTGATCTAATAAACCCTTTTCGAATCAGTTCCATCAACTGCTCCTTCAACTCTTTGAGTTCAGCCGGGGACATTCTATAGGGTGCCTTTGAAACTGGACCAGCACCAGGGACTAAGTCAATGGTGAAGGCCACTTCCCTTTGAGGGGGTAATCCCGGCAAATCTTCCGAAAATACGTCTGAAAATTCTTGCACTACCTGAACGTCTTCTATCTTAGTGTCCTTTGTTTCCTTAACTGTGACAAATGCAAGGAAGGATACACATCCTTTCCTGACGAGCTTGCTTGCTCGAAGAGCCGAAATAAGAGGGGATTTGCTCCGACTCTTGGGGCGAGAAAAGACTAATTCTAGAAAATCTTTAAAAGCAATTTGGCTATTGCGGCAATCAACCGTTGCATGGTATTTGGATAACCAGTCCGCTCCCAGTATAACATCATACTCCTTTAGATCGAGGCATATGAGATCTATAGGTAAATTCCTACCTTGAACCATTACCTCACAGTTTTGATAGTGATGAGTAATATCATTTTCACTTCCCAGAGGAGTAGTTAGGACTATTTTTATCCATTCTGGTTCTAACGGTAACGGGTCGGCAAACTTCTTAGAAATAAAGGAATGCGATGCACCCGTATCAAATAAGACATAAGCACTTTTGGAACAATTTTTCAATGTACCTTCCACTAATCCGCCTTCTTCTTCAAGTTCGGTCTCCTGGATTGCATGAAGACGAGCATTCTTCGTGACCAGGCGTTTACCGTCACCAGCTTGGTCATTCATTAATGGACAATCGGGAATCCGATGTTCGCGACTCCCACAACGGAGACAAGCTCCTAATTTCCTCCAGCATTCTTCGATCTTGTGACCAGCCTTGTCACAATGCTTGCATACTGTATTAGAAGGTGTAGTGGTGATAGAGAAGGGCTTGGATTTCTTGAACTTGGAATCTTGAGAGGATGAACCTCCATTATTGGGCCTCTTCTTAAAGTTGGGTTTGAAAGAACCCGAACTTGTGACTTGCTCCTTCTTATCTTTCCCACGGATCCTATCAGATTGTTCCGTGGCATCTTCAAGTAATTGAGCTCGGCGCACTATTTCGGAATAAACTTGGATGTCCATAGGCGCCAGTTGAGTAATGTAGTGGGGCCTAAGCCCATTAAGAAATCTACGGGCCTTCATCTTCTCCGTGCTAATAAGATGCTTAGCATATCTAGACAACCTGGAGAACTGAGCTTCATAATCTGCTAATGATAAAGATCGTTGCTTCAATGCAGCGAATTCTGCAGCCTTCTTTTCTTGGACTCGGTCCGAGAAATATTTAGCATTGAAGTATTCCACAAATTCTTCCCATGTTACTTGAGTAGGATCGATGGTTGCTTCAATAGACTCCCACCAGCACCTAGCATCTTTCTCTAACTGGAATGTAGCTAATAGAACTTTGTCCTGATCCGTGCATTGCATGACACGGAATATGCGTTCGGTTTCCCGAACCCAATGCTCGGCATCGTCCGGATCGGTCGATCCCGTGAACTTCGGGGGATTCATGTTCTTAAATGCTTGGTGTAAGCTTCCAGCTCGTGGAGCACCACCTTGTGCTACCTGTTGTAGCACTTGAGTCATCCCTTGGAGGGTACGCTGCATGTTGCGCCATTGAGCACGTTCGGCAGCCATTATCCTACAATTACAATAATTATATCAGTACGTGATCGTATTTAAAGACTCGTACACTATGTTAAATTTAACCCTTGGTTCTACCCAATCTCACTGGTTTAAAGGTTCAAACTTATCCTTGGACTTGGGTTTTTCCTAGGAATTGAATACCCTAGGCTCTGATACCACAAAGACTGTCACGCCCCGAGCGCGGAAGATACCCGGAGGTGCGCGACGTATCTATATCAATCATGTCAATCAGAGTGGTCGTGTATTCGACACAAAGACAGAGATGCGCAAAATAGCAAGATAACCCAATCCTTTATTCCTTTATAATAGACTATTACAAATCCAATACTCTGTTTAATAAAAAGAAAAGTACATAGTTGACTCAAGAAACTATAGAAAAGACTAGATGACACTTGAGCAGCTCTAGCACTTTCACTCATGACCATTCCCATCCGATTGACTTCCATCGTCGTCGGACTTATCTGAAAAGTAAAAAGGGACAAACGGGATGAGCGAACGCTCAGTAGGAAATTATATCTCAAGTACTAGTAAGGGGTTTAAGTAATTACATTTTCATGAATGCGATAAAGCTATGCATGCTCGCATAAAACGACAAGATAGAGAGAATGTAATATCAAGGACATAAGATGAACTTAATCATGAACTTTCAACAAGATAACAAGTTTATTCAAGATATTCAAGCAAGTACGTTTAACAAGTCATGTCAAGAACTTTGGCTATCATGTATCAAGCAAGTAAATTACCCTTTTGCGGGCCACGCATTTCATGTCAAGTCAAGTACGATTCAAGTACAAGATGTGTGTGGAATGTCCAATCAAGCAAGTCAAGTACTCGGTATAATGACAGATACCTTATCATTTTAACTCCCATGGGCACAAGTACTTTCGGGTGCTCCTCCCAGGACCAGATCGGGCCCTATATGCGTAGGCATTTATCATGTGTTTTGACATCCACTCTTGTTTATAGCCAATATAGAATTTCAATAATCAAGCTTGTAGACACGTACGACAACTTTGATAGAATAGAGTCCAAAATATGACAAAGGACATAGATTGGCGATAATAACGGTATAATCACGATTATCGATGAAACTAGGTGGAATTAGGTTCCCTTAACTTAGGTACCATGACAAATCGATATGGACATTCTATATATAGAATTGAGGTCCACATGAACAGTATATCAAAGGTAAGATACCCTCATTCTTATCATAGAATTGAGGTTTACAAGAATGACATGATATGGCATGATATCATCATCCCATTAAGAATTTCTTATGATATACTCTTTGTATAATCATAAGGGCCGGTATACCATGTTTCTTTAGATTGACATGGCATCAATGGTGTAATGGGTTTTTAGGGTACAACCAGCTCAGTCGGCCTTGAGGAATCCAAGCCTACGAGGAGTCTTACGGAGGTCTCTATGACTAACTCGTTAGTCCAAAGGAACGGAATGTCCAATGGAGAGCTGGTATGTCAATGAGAGTTGAGTGTGATCGATGAAACAACGTGAAAAGTGGGACTATACTCACGGAGTGGAGAATAGTGCCGATATATACGTATATGTATAATATGAACCCATCGGTTATAGAATCAGGATAAAAATCAGTTTACAGAAAATAACGACTTAGGTCAAGTCGTTTCTCAAGTAAGTAACGCCTAAGAGAAAGGCGTTTACATATGTTCCGTTTTGCAGAATTTTCAATAATTCAGTAATTTATCTAAAACGCGTCCTGGACGGGGTCGTTTCTTAAAGAGTTGACGACTACAGTAGCATGCATCTCATTATTTATATATTTGACAGAATTTCAATAATTTTTCACGATTTGTCTAAAACACGCCCTGGCAAGGGGCGTTACTGTTTAATTCTATATTACAGAATATATGTATTTCAGGATTTTGACCGATAAACGCCCTAGGAAGGGGCGTGTCTTTTCAATTTACGCCCTATGGCAGGGCGTTAACATGTGTAAAACGACTTTGTCAAGGTCGTTACTTAAAGTTTTTGAAGGACAGTAGTAATTTCAGGATAACAGAGGAACGAAGATAATATCAGGACAGTAACGTTAGCAGGTTGAAGACAGAGGATCATGCATTGTTTATAGTCATGATTTCATAGATAATCAATTCTTAAGTTGGGTGATTAACATTTACATGAAATTAACGCCTGTGTACAGAGCGTCAAATATGAAATTGACGACCTGGGCATGGTCGTGTCTTGTAAATTAGCGCCCTTGACAGGGGCCTTTCTTTCAAAATATTGCAGAACATAATAAAACTGTATGCATGCCATGCTTATACATATATCTTGCGTTATTTTATTTGGGCTACAGTGACTTGAGAAAACCTACCTTGTGATAATCTGAAGATTGAACCGTGAAGGTTTTGGGAAGGGGATCGATGCTCTGTTTAAGATGGCAGCTACTGGCTGATGGCTTTGATGAAGAACCCTTGTTCTTCGGTTCTGTACTCCTACAGGAACAGAAGAAGAAACATTTATTAATTTCTTCACCTATCAGAACAGAGGAGATTAGAAGAACGTTACCTTGTTCTTCACTTATGCTGCTGCGTCCTCAACCTGTAAGAGGAAAAGAGGATGAAGAACTATTAGTTCTTCATGTAACCGAAGCAAAGAGAAACTTATATGAACTGCTATTACGTTCATAAGGTAAAGAAGAAGAAGAAGAAGAAGATATGTTCTTCACGTACCTGTGCGGTTCGATCGTCCAAATAGGTTTAGGGTTTGTTCGATCAAGATTATTTATAGGATTTTGGACGTCCTGTTAAGGTTAGTGTTCTAGTAGAAGTAATGCTTCCAATATAGAGTCCTTGCCCTATTAAATACTTACTGGATTAACATAATCCTTCCCTGGATAAGCTCCCGTGTCGAACGGAACTCGAATGGAATTAACGACTTAGGTCAGGTCGTCGATTCTTTAATTGACGACCTTGTGCAGGTCGTGTCTTAAGAAGCGCCTTGAGGAAGGGCGTTTCATGTTTCTAAAACACGCCCAAGATTGGGGCGTTTATTGGCTTACCGTCTTTGGCGTTGGAATTTGACGCCGTCAGGTGAGGGCGTCCTTTCTTTAGTCACGCCGTACATAGAGGCGTTTCTTTTCAAATTAACACCTTTCTAAGAGGCGTTATTTGTAAAATATTTTATTTCGTCCAATTAACCCTATTCTTATTATCTGTATTACTTCTGTAATATATATGTTTTAATTCATTTCAAATATTCATTTATCAGGGTTGCTACAGTTTCGAAGGAGGACGAGAAACAATACCTGCACGAGGGTGGGGTTTAGGCGTATTCCACCCAGCCGGTGGAATACGAAAACCCGAGTTAATGCGGTACCTGAGACACTTAACCAACGTAGCGGAGAATACGGCGATTTCGTTACCAAATCGAATAGCACAGGACAAGCCGGGTTACCCCCCCTTGTTCCGCTATCAAAGAGGGCCTATATATATATGTACGGGCACCCTTTTGTTAATTAGGCCATTGCAATTGGAATCAAATATTCGTGATTTTATCTGAATTCTGGTCCGGTTAATTACAAGCAGAGAAAGCAGGGTAGTAAGCGGAGTGGCGTGGGCCAAGTTATCTTACTCGGTGCGCGCTTGCGTGGCCCAAGTAGTGCATTGATGTGATGAGTTTGATGCGTCTATATATATATATATATATATATATATATATATATATATATATATATATATATATATATATATAACCCAATTGGTAATCAAAACGCGTCACAAGAAGGATGGGATGATGCCAGGGAAGTTAATTGCGTGGGGGTTTGCTTGGTCCCATTTGATAACTTGCACATGCTTATCATTTTCTGGACCTCTAATTATATATATATATATATATATATTTATATAGATATATATTTGTCGAAGAGGATCATATTATTGATCACCGGGATTAACTTCTCCTCTGAAAAGCACCTATCTTCAAAGGAAAGTGGGTGGGACAAAAATAAAAAAAAAGCTTCTTAATTTTTGAATAAATAAATAAATAATCAAGTGTTAGAATGAAGGCAATGTTATTGTTTGGTATGACGTCGCAGCTATCAACAACTGTGAACATTGATTGATTTGGCACCCGTACATGCATGTTGTTGTGCTCTGAGTCGGCCCGACCTAATAACATTAACAGGTCTTTCACTTCTGCTAACAAACGGTTGTCGGTTTGGAGGGTGGGTTCTTAAATGAAACAATGAGCCCAACTTCAACTACGTACTAGCCTAGTGAATTAATTAGTTAGAGGTCTCAAATGTAATTTCTAGCCATCAATAGCTGCATCGACTGATATGTTTGAAGCTTCTCAACTGATATATATATATATATATATATATTATCTGGGATTCACGGGGAAACAAATTAAAAATCCATCTATGGTCGTCTTAAAAAAAAGAAAAAAAATTTCAACCATCATTTGTGTTAATTGCACGTCACATTATAATTAATCATGTCAAATTTGAAATGACACTTTTAGTGTTAAATCTTTTAAGGACCGTTTGATAACGAGACGAGGTGATATATTCACGTCTCTAGACACGAATAAATCACCTCACCTCAGTTAACGATGAATGTGTGCGAGGGAAAAAAATGTGAAATCTACATTTTCTCTCTCTCATCATTTAATTATTCGACTATCTTATTCTTATTTAAAACCGACCCTTAATTATGTCATTTGCATGTCGGATAACAAAAAGATTGTTTGTTTATTTTAATATATGTACGCGCGCGTGTGTATATATATATATATATACTGACCAATATAAGAGCACGACATGTTCTTATAGATTGGATGCAAATTACGGAAAGAATCTCCTTTCTATGGCAACAAATGGGTGCTACTCTTCGTTAAATACTTGATTCGGAAAACCAGAGATCCATCTCCCTCCACATTTAATTGCCCTTAGGACGATGCGAATATGGTAGCGAAATCACAAATGGCAAACGGCCTGCCACAGCCGTTACAACTGGAGAAGTAACGCCGAGCCTTCCAAATCAACGGCAAGCACGCACGCGCAAGGACGAGGAGGGAGGGAGGGGTAATAACGGCTGGGACGGCGAAGGCATGCTCGCTGTTAACGTCATGGAGCAAGCAAGCACACGGCCGACATGGATGGCGTCAACCGAGGCAGAAGAGGACGATCCATGACTACACGTGGGTGGTCCCAACCCCCCAAACATCTGTCTCTTACGACATGACGTGATGTGATGCATTTATTCGTGCCGTACTTGTGTGAACGTTGGTAGAGGAGGAGTCATGTTTCGATGATTAATTAGGATTTTATCTCGACGATAGGACGTCGGCGAATCCCAGGGGTTCAGCGATTGGATTAACACCACCAGGGTCGAGCTAAACTCCACCCGCGCGGGAACATATGAACTCACATGACATGGCTTCTACGTTCGAGTTCTCTAATTCCCTTCTTGAAGACAATCAAGAGGATGGCTTCTCTCCATCGCTGCGATCGTATTGTTAATGCTGTCCTAATAAATTGATATCAGAGTCAGATTACAAGATGAAGAGGAGATATTCACGGGACGCACCTACACAAGGAGAACGTAGACCGATTCTAATAGTGTTCATGATGACGATAAGGTCGTGGGTGGTGTTGGTGTGCCAGCGGTGGTGTGTTTCATGTCGTAGCAGGCCGACTGTGTAGAGGTGGTGGCTGTGCACGCTCGTATGGTAGGGCAGCACTGACGTCAGTCATATAAGTTGTAGGAAGCTACGGTGGGCGCTATAGCAGGCAACGACATAAGCAGCATCGGTGACGGTTTCCGGAGGGATCTGTGGTGACCAGGCAGGAGGTTGATGGTAGTCATTGGTCGTTGGGTCCTCCCAAGGTCGGTGGCTGCATCAAGCCATGCCAGTGGCTGTTTGAGAACTTGGCAGGCTTAGTATCGGTGCCAGTAGTTGCAGTAGGCTTGGCAGCCAAAGAGGAATTGAAGGCCCCGGTGGCCAGACGTTGCGCACGTGCCCCGACCAATTAAGAGCAACATGACGGCAATGATACAAGCAATAGTTGCGGGAGCACAAGTCACAAACATGCTCACCAACGGCAGATGCAGGAGGCCTGTGGTTGCACCTGGCGGTAGGCAGTGGTGCAGGTTGCAACATGTGGCGGCAACTGCAGGCGAGCATTGGAGTGTGCCAAGGCAGTTGCCGGAGGCAGCAGTGGTCGCTGGAGTGGTGGCTAGTAGTGGGAGATCCAAGAGAGGCGGCTGGTGACGGGCTGGTGTGGCTGGTTGGTGGCTAGGTCTTTACGACTAGGGTTTGTTTCCCCCCTTTCCAACGTGGAGAAGGAGAATGAGAGGGTGAGGGAAGAGAAACCAATATAAAATAAGACTTTTAAGTTAATTGGATCTAGAGTTATTGGGTCTAATTTGGGTCTGGATTTGAATCTAGTTAACTTAGTGGGTCTGGTAGACTTGTTGGATCTGGGTCCAAGTGAAATTTGGGTCAAGAAATGGGTCCATCCATACCCTTTTGGGAGATCCATCTTACTGGCTTGACAGGTGGGCGATTTGACGATCAGAATTATTTTGCTCAGATCGGAGGCAATTGGAGGCGGAATTGGGTGATCTAGGAGTCCCTAGGTTTTCAGGTGTTCCAGATGTGTTAAATGATGTGGATTGGATAAATTTTGCTCTAGTTGAGAGGTTTGTGTAGGAGTGTGTGAAAATCGACAGAGATCAGCGTGATCAGACAGATCAAGACTAATTAGGGAGCGTCGATGGAGGATACTGGAAGCACAAAATAGAAGGTAGCAGGGAAGGTTACAAGCTTCTCCATGGAACCTTTCAATGACTACAATGATTTTATGCTATGGCAGTAGCGTGTGAAGAACATCTTGACATGGGAAGGACCGGTAAAAGCTCTCAACGATAAGACTTAGAAATAGGAGAAACTATCAGTTGAGGCATGGCAAAAGATGCGGGACTTAACACGATACAACTATTTTTGATGGACACACTCAGGGAGGTGATCGGCTTGGATGATCTGACAGTAGTTTGGAAAAGGTTGGAGAGCAGGTACAAGTCCAAGTTCGGTCAATTGACCCAACTGGTTCGGTCAACTGACCCAAGCGAGGGGTGTGACTGGCAGTGAGCCGGTCGATCGACCCAGTGGGCCGGTCGATTGACCCAACTGGTTCGGTCGACTGACCCAGGCCAGGGGTGTGACTGGCAATGAGCCGGTCGATCGACCCAATGGGCCCACTGACTCCTATGTAGGTTGATTGACCTAGTGGGCTAGTCGATCGAAATGCAGTCCTTTTGCCCATTTTAACCACCGGTCGACCCGGTTGAGACCCATTGGTCGACTTTTGCCCCGTGGATGTCCCAGATGTTGGGTCCCTTGGTGCAACTAAAGAGGGGGGGGGGGTTGGATTGATTACGCCCTTTAAAAATAATGATCACTACAAACAAAAAGACTTAAACAAATCTCACAATGGAACTAATTCAAACACTTAGTATCTGTAAAACTCTGGTAAGTGGTTTAATGATTCTAACTCAAACTCATCAGGGTAGATGTAGATTAATTAAGCAGATAAAAGCTGAAGCACTACGATGTGTGAGATAACATGCAAATGTACCTGTGAAGGTGATAGAAGAGAAGGATCAATCACACACTCATTCACATAAGTGCACAACAATTTTTTTAGGTGGTTTGAGATCACAACAGGCTCCCTACATCCACCCCTCACCAAAACACAGTGAGGCTTCCTACGCTGCAAATGCAACAACACATACATGGATAAGTCCCCAACAACAGGCTGATATGCAGCTTAACCGGGGATGAATCCCCCCCCCACACGCTGTTTTCACAGCAACACATGGGGACGAGCCCCAAACCACACACACACGCTGCTAATCGCAGCAACCACCGGGGATGAACCCCATAACAAACACATGCTGGCAAACAGCTTGACCAGGAGAACATGCTCCTTGACCACTGTGGATGCACTTTTTTAATCATTCATTTGTTTTATCAGTCTTTTTATTCTCAGTTTATTCGGTTTATTAAGTGCGTGGGCGTGCCAGTCACAAAAGTGACAGTTTATTCGGGTTCCAAAGACCTAGGTGGTCCGGGGCCATTGGTGCGCTCCGTCTGACTAATCAGACAATGTGAGTATCGAGTCGGGACTGAGACCCGCAGTGTCATAAAGGTCACAATGTTAATTACATCTCCCCGGAGGAGAGAAAACCTTTGATTAGATGCCAGGAAAAGGGGCCCTCGGGCCTGAGATTGATATTGATAAGAGAAGTAATGAAAATTCAAAATTTCAGTGAAACATCCCCCATTGAGGGGTAAACATTTGAACAAAGCTGGTCATTTATCGACCAATTCATGTTTGGACAAGAGTCCCAATTTATGAGCCACATGTATGCCAGAAACACGGCAAGCTTGATATCTCGGGTTAGATCCCAATAAAAATACGTTAGATGTGGTAGGCTATTGGCCCAGAGTAAGGTCGGGCCATGGCCATAAGAGATGACCTCAAGGTCCAAGCACGACATGCGAAGGCTTCATTAATATCCCCTTCACATAGGGTCAAAGGGGGAGGAGCATGCTACTGTTATTATCATTTTTTATTATCATATTCATCATTATTGTTCATATTTTATCATTTTCTTATTAATGGCCCTTTGTATTTTATCATTCATCATTATAAGTATTGTTGGGTTCGTGCCACTCCCTCTCTGTCTTTGATAATGATTTTGATGATAACAAAATATTGTGTGCGTTGGATGTGTATAGAGTAACATCTGTATGTATAAATGTTGTGGCAAATGAGCTCACATGTTGATATTCTACTTTGCAGGGTTGAAATGCTTGGTGGATATCATTTACAGTTGCAGTACTGTTCTTGGTGTCGACCTCAACATGTTTCTTTTTATGGTTACATTTTCTCTTAGTTCTGCAAATCATGAATGAGCTTTAATGTCAATAGTATATGGATGGTTGGCAATCTAAAGGGCTGAATGGGTCACATATTGCTTAATTGCCCCTTGTTAAATTGGGTTTCATGTATTCACATCATGCTATTTAACTAAGGGTTTAATGCTTCAATTGTTATACAATTCTGGGTTTTCTGAACCTTGGTTGACCGAAATTCTCAGCTCCTTGGTTGATGGCTCATACATTTTGATTGTCTGGGCTATATGCTCTCATGCTTGAAATTCTGAACTGAATTTGCATTTCATGAGTGATTTGATGAACCAATTTGGAATTGGGTGTTTCATGTTTAGAAATGATTCATCACTTGATATTTCTGAAATGTGAAACTCACCTGGATGTATGACTGCATCTTAATATATCAATGTGCAGGTTGTCTGAGATATCATTGAAGCTTGTTTGAAAGACCTTGCTTTGCAGGACTGACAGTTATGGTGAATATACTTCTGGAGTCAATGGATTGAAAGATCAAGTACCTTGTCATCCACAACATAAAACAGGTCAAAAATTTCATTCATGTTCATAGTCCATCCATTGGTAAGGCTTAACTTTCAGAAAATCATCTAAGTGAACCTTCTGGGTAAGTGGGCAGTAAGTGTCGACACTCCTTCGTTTGTTTCATCAATGCACCGACCGTCCTTAGCATTTTTCAATATGTGCACCGTCTTTATCTTTTTGTGCACCGACCCTGTCCATTTGTGCACCGACCGTGCTTGCCTTCTTTATAAACTTGCACCGACCCTAACTATAGCTTCTACATAATGTGCACCGACCTTCTTTGGCATCTTTCAAACTTGCACCGAGTTTCATAAAAGTGCACCAACCTTATCTCAGTGTTCTATAGATGTGCACCGACCTTGTTTATACCTGCACCGACCTTGTATATAGGTTTTACATTATTTGCACCGACCTGGTCTTTGGTGTTTTACAAACATGCACCGACCCTGCCTTCTCATATGCATCGACCATGGGTTCATATGCACAGACCTTGTCCGTACACTAGCACAGACTATGCCACACCATGGTCATGCCTTGGGGCCGCTTGCATTGACTTGTTTAATCTACTCAAGTTTTCATCTGATGGAGTATGATTTCCTTTCCCTGACGATGCTTAAATGGTGTTTTTCAAAGCACTTGAATTCATGTCCTTTTTTATTTGCATATCATATTTTCAATGGGTTGATCAGTTCTAACTTGGTTTGGACTGCCTTAGGCAATTTCTTGTTTGGTCAGAGCAAGTGTCGACTCACAAAGTCGACACTTACAGGCCAGAGAATATTTTATGCTGCAGACAGAACCTCTAGTGAAAAGTGTTGACTCTGGGAGTCGACACTCTCACTGTGGGTCCTATTTTCCTTTAACAGGACAGAACGCTTTGAAAAGAGTGTCGACTCCAAGAGTTGACACTTCCTCTAGGTTGTCCGGATCGTGATTTTCGTTTTGGTTTCGAAATGCCCATTTGAAGATCCAAATGACTTGATCTTTTACACCATTACCCTTAGGGTTTCTCCTATGGTTTGGGTGTAGTTTTGAGAGATTTTTACAAGGTGAAGAGGCGGAATCTCGCGCTGAGTCCTGAGCGGGCTGTGGATCACCAGAAGATGAATCTGCAAGAGAAGGGAAACGTATCAGAGGGCCCAGGGGATCTCCCTGGGGGAAAACCCTCCGATGGCTAAGTCAGTAGAGCGATGGTGGAAGCGATAATGAGGGGAGGAGAGAGCTGATGCGCGAGAATCCTCTCCACCAAGGGTGAAGCGAATCGTGCCCAGGAGCTTAGGGTATGTGAAGGGCTAGTTCATCTTACCATCTTCCGGAGGGTCTCCCTTACTTAAATAGTGCATTACTTTTTAAGAGTCCGGTGAGCTGAGGGCTTCCCGGCGGGAGTTACGTCTTCATCGGGGGCTTTCATGGCCGGATCGTGGGGGCGTTATCCCCTTTGAGTTCGACAGCTCCCATGACTCTCCCGCTACCGGAGGACTCTGAACGGCCGCACCTGCAGGTAAACAAGCGGTCTCACCGAGCTACGGGGATGCTAGCTCGTGTCCGAGCGATAGGCATGGCCCGGCGAAGGTGGGGTCGGATAGGTCGGCTGGAGCCTCTTTCTCTCGGTCGGAGAGTGGGCTTTAGACCGGACCTTCCATCCGATCTGACCGTTGTCTCGGGCCCTCCGAGCCTAGAAGGCCGCCGGGGAGAGTTGGTTCCCCGAGTCTTTATTTATTGGGCTTTTCTCCCAAAGTGGGCCCTGTGGGCTATCACTTGGGTGGGGCTCGCCCGGTTGGACCTTGTAGGCCTTGTTGGGCCGCCTTGGTGGTGGGCTACGGAAATCCCCCTCTCCACTTGTCCCCCTCCTACTCCCGAGCCAAAGGAGGCTCGGATGAGTAGTTTTTCGAGGCTTTGGACCGGCGTGGCTCAGGTGGGTGGAATTCCGTTGGCGTTATGTAGCCGCTTATAGCGGTTGCCGAGGCCCGTAATGATGATCCTGACGGATTTGAAACGAAGGGGCCCCCCTTTTTCTCGGAGCACGGAATGGCGCGCCGCCACCCTCAGGGGTTTATAGGGGGCGCTGTTCATCGTTCTAGGCTTCCGGGGTTTTAGGCTTTCCTTGCTTCTTGATGCGCCGTGAGAGCACAGCAGAGACGCGGAGCCTTGCGGCGGCGTTTGAAGAGTTGGCGAGGATAACCGCGGAGGCGGTTCGGCAGCTTCCTTCTCCCCCGGAGTCTTCAAGCTCGTACGAGGGGTCTTCTCCCGATCCGATGGCAGATCAGAGTCCGGAGCTTGTGCCCGTGAGGCGCGATCCCGTCCCCAACTGTAGCGAGTTGGGAGAAGCGGAGGTGCGGAGGCTGGAGCATCGTTTCCGTCTGCCTCTCCGCTATAGCTTTGCTGCCGCCACTCCGTACGAGACGAGTCTGGACGACCGCAATGGGCACATTTGCACCTTCCTCTTGGCCTGGAAGAGTGGATTTCGGCTTCCTTTCGATCCTTTCGTGCTGCAGCTGCTCACTTTTTTCCGGTTGGCGCCTATCCAGTTGGTGGCCAACTCCTATCTTCTTCTTTCGGCGTTCGGGATTTTGTGCCACCAGCGCGGCATCTTCCCGTCTCTGGACCTTTTCCACTTCTTCTTTGAGCTGAAGGCGCATCCATCAGCGGGAAAAGGTTTTTACTTCATCCAGGCGCGGAGGAATAGGAGCTGCATCTCGCTTGCGGCGAAGGACTCCTCGCACAAGGGGTGGAAGACTCAGTTCTTCTGGGTGAAGGCGATGGCGACGGACGAGATCTGGAGATGCCGGACCTCGCCCAATTTTCATCCGAATCTGCCCCCTCGCCAGGAGGAGTTTCCTCCCCACGTGGAGCAGCAGGCTGCCCGTCTGTTGGAGAATCGCCAATCGACCGAGGAGCTGGTGACACCGGAGAACATCGAACGGTGTCTTCTCCCGCGGTTGACGGTGTCAGGTACGGTTCTTTGAGGTTCTTCTTCTGGGGTGGTAACCCTTTTTTTTTTTCTTCTCCTGACCGGGGCTTCTTCTTGTTGCAGACGTGAGGCGGGAGCCTCTGGAGGAGGCGGCCGAGGTCATCGATCTGGGAGAGGACTCGGCAGCCGACGAGCCTGATGTCTCGGTGGGTCGCGCTTATGCCCGAGATAAGGGCAAGGGGGGGGCCCCCGAGGGGACTTCTCGGTCGACCGGCCTGAAGCGCAAGGATCCCCTGGTGGGGAAACTGCGGGAGGCCGTGAAGGCCAGGAAGAGGGCCAGGAAAGCCGGTCTTCCTACCACCGTCGGGGGCGACTCTGGCTCGGCGGCGCTCCCCTCTCAGGGGCAGGATGGGGCCGACCCTTCTGGGCTGGCTCTCCCATCTGCCGAGCGAGAGGGGGCCGAGGAGACCAGGGGCCCCGCAGAGGGAGGTGATGGGTCGGCTCTACCCACTGTGGGGACAGAGGGGGCCGATGCCGGCGTGGCCGGCGCTGGGACCGAGAGCTCGGTCGGTGCAGATGGGGGTGTGTCGCAACCCCAAGTGCCGGTAGTTTCTGGTGCCGTTGATCCCGCGGCGCCGGTCGAGGGTGGGGGTTCGCCCGGGGAGGCGTTGCAACCCCAACCGACCGTGGTGCGCGGGGCGGTTAGTTCTGCTGCCACAACAGGGCCTTCTGACGGGGCGCCCAGGGTGGAGCGGTCCACTTTGCCGGAAGCTCTGGTCAGGCTTGGTGTCTCGGGTGATCTGTACCGGATCTGCCGGTCGATCACCGATAGGACGAGGGGCGGAGAAAAGCGCAGCACTCCTGCCGGGGTCCTTGACATCCTGATGGAGGGCGGCCTTATTATAGCTCGGACAGCGGCCGTGATGGCAGAGGCGCACGCCCAGACGGAGGTGGAGCGGTCGACGCTCGCCTGGACCCTCGGTGGATGCGAGAGGAAACTAGCTCGGCTCGAGGGGGAGCACGAGGGGCTCCGGCGGGAGTTCCTTGCTCTCAGGGAGTTGGCGCGGTCGAGCCGTCGGGAGGCCGAGGTACTGGCCGAGCAGCTAACAAGGGCCCGAGAATCGCTCGAGAGGAAGAGCAAGCGTCTAGAAGACGAGCGTCAACGCCACGTCGAGCTGGACGGCCTCTGGGAGCCTGAGCGTGCCGAGCTGCAGGATCGAGCGGAGGACGCGGAGCGCCTTCGTGCTGAGGCCGAGGCGGACTGAGCCCGGGCGGAGGGTCGGATGACCGAGACCGAGCGGAGGATGACCGAGCTGGAGGAGCGTCTGGCGAGGGGGGAAGAGCGTGCGGCCGAGGCGGAGCGGGCTCGGGACGGGCAGGTCGAGGCGGAGGCGATCGAGCGCTATAAAGGCTCGGAAGCTTACTCGGACGACCTGATTGCAGCCGCCCTACCCTACTACGAGGTAGCTCTCCGCCGGGGTGCTCGAAAGGGGTTCAAGCAGGGCTATCGCCGAGCAATGAACTATGCTAATGAGCACCTGGCCGGAGGTGACTTTCCTTACGGCCAGCGTTATGACTCGGACGAGTCAGATTCCAGCTCCTCATCTTCGGCCGGGGAAGAACCGGGGGAATCGCCTTCAGCGGGGTCACCGGCTCCGGAGGCCTCGGGAGGGCTCGCGACCGGGACAGTTCTCGCACAGGCGAGGTCAGTGTCCGGGCCGGCCGTCGCCGAGGGTACCGGGGGTGACGCGTCCCCTACTGCGGTTCCCGAGCTTCAAAGTGGGCCCGAGGCCTGATGTAACTTTATTTTGCCCCTTCCCCTTTTTGTCCGTCTTCCTCGTTGTAAGAGGCTTTTATGGAAGGCAATAAATAACTTACTTTATTTGATCGCTATCTTTGCTGTGATTTGGTTGGCGTATCGTGGCAGTTGGAAAGTGCCGATATTTTTTGCGCCGTTTTCGCATGTCGATTCGGGAGACTTCTGGCGGGCGTCCTTCCGTATTACCATGCTTTGAAAGGCGAGGTGCTTCGCGAATCCCGCTAGGGCGGGGGGCAGGGATTTCGAGGTGACCTTCCAGGGAGGTCCTGTAGCGTGTTTTCGAGGGGGGAGTCTTTTAAGGCGCGTGGCCTCCCTTGGCCTATAAAAAGGATCGAAGGGCGCTCCTTCTCTCTTAACACTTAGGACTTTCGCCGGCGGTCTGCTCTTATTCCCTCGTCTTCGCTTTGCGTTGCGCCACCGCGATCGGAACATGGAGGACCCTTCAGAAGGTGATGCTGCAGACGACGGGGAGCGGCCGGTTCCAGATGTCCTGGAATATCGGTCGGGTCCCACGGTCGCCGCGCGTGCATGAGGCGGGTCCGACGGTCGCCGCGCGGATCGGGAGAGGGCTTCGACGTGCGGGGGCACGCCGTTTTCCTCCTCTTGGCTCCGACGAGGCTTCCGGGCGGACGCCGAGATGGGGGGCGGATGGGGGAGTTAGGGATGCCGGCCGCCACTCCCCTCCGTGGGAGGGGAGGAGGCGGCTCCAGTCCCTTCCTTACCCCCGTGCGCTGCCTCTTTCTCTCTCTTTTGTTCTTCATTTCTTTCACTCTTCGGGGGCTGCTTGCTTTCTGTTCGCCTCCAAAGAGTTGGCAGTTTGGAAGAAAGGGGACCTTCACGGCGTGCCCTTTTTCCAGGTTGTTGCCAACTTGGAAGGTAGCCTTCCTTGCGTGAAAGGTGGCCTTCTCCTTGCCGTCCCTCTGTCACCTTTGTCACGGACCACCCGAGCCAACTGGGTCGACCATCTCTTGTCCGGGCCAGTTTCTACGCGAGGCAGAGTCAGTGGCTGGATGTGAGAAGGTCAAGACCGGGTCGACCGGGCGATGGCCGTTTGCTGCGGTGCCAGATGGATTTTCGCTTTTTGTTATGTAATGTATTGGCAGTTGCCTTTCTGATGTACCAACAGTTATCTTGAATGAATGCGAAAGATAAGGAGGTTTATTTTACCCAATTTGTTGATACAGTATTCAGAAATAAAATCTGCGTAGTGTGGTTGCGTTCCATGTCCGGGGAATGGATTCCCCTTCCATTGTGGCTAACCTGTACGCACCTTTCCCGAGCGTCTCGATCACTCGGTAGGGGCCTTCCCAGTTGGGGGATAGCTTGCCCGCCGCCTCTAGTGGTCGAGAGGCTTCTGACTTCCTGAGGATGAAGTCCCCTGGTCGGAATTGTCTGCCTCGGACCCTAGCGTTGTAGTACCGAGTGAGGCGACGCTGGTATTCCGTAGCTCGGACGTTCGCGATCTCTCGGAGTTTATCTGCCAGGTCGAGGTTTTCGAGCAGCTTCTGCTCGTTTGCCTCGGGCACAAAGCTGATCACTCGGAGAGACGGATTGGCGATTTCCAATGGAACGACGGCTTCGGTGCCATATACCAGTTGAAAAGGGGTCTCACCGGTTGCCGTTCTGGGGGTCGTTCGGTGCGACCATAGTACGCTAGGCAGTTCCTCGAGCCAGCTACCCTTAGCCTTGCCGAGTCTGGTTTTTATGCCTTTCAAGATTGTCTTGTTGGCATTTTCAACCAGCCCGTTGGCCTGAGGGTGGGTGACCGAAGTGAAGTGGTTGCGGATATTTAGGTCGGCGCATCTATCTCGGAAGTATCGAGAGTCGAATTTCCGCCCGTTATCGCTCACTATCACTCGGGGGACGCCGAAGCGACAAATGATCGATTTCCATACGAAATCCCAGACGACTGTCTCGGTGATCCTCGCTGTTGCTTCAGCCTCGATCCACTTGGTGAAGTAGTCGATGGCGACGATGATGAACTTCTTCTGGGATTGAGCCGTTGGGAATGGCCCAAGGATGTCGATCCCCCACCGAGCGAAAGGGTAGGGCTCGGTAAGGGTGACAAGTTCCGTGGCCGGCTGGTGGACCAAATGGTCGAACCGCTGGCAACAGTCGCAATGTTGTACGTAAGCCGTGCAGTCGCGCTGGAGGGTCGGCCACCAGTATCCTTGCCTTAGCAGGATTCTGGCCAGCGACCGACCTCCTGAATGTGCTCCGCACAGGCCTTGATGAATCTTCTCAATAGCTTGGCTCGCTTCGTCGGGGCCGAGGCACTTCAGAAGGGGCCCGGAGAACGATCTTCGGTAGAGGGCGCTGTCGAGGATGACGAAGCGCCGAGCTTGGTACTTCATCCGGCGGGCTTCTCGAGAGTCGGAGGGTTCCTGGGAGTCTCGTAGCCAGGAGAGGTAGGGGGAGCGCCAGTCGTCGGGAGTGGCCGAGTCAACAGTGAGGAGCTCCGAGTCTATGCTCGGGCGCTCTAGCTCTTCTAGGAGGACCGATCGTGTACCTTCCGGGTCTAGGGAGGAGGCCAGTCGGGAGAGGGCGTCCGCCCGAGAGTTTTGCTCCTGAGCTATTCGGACTACCTCGAACTCCACGAACTGCTGGGCCAGGCTCCGGACCAACTGGAGGTATTTGATCATAGGTGCCTCCCGAGCTTCGTACTCACCGCTGACCTGGCTTGCGACCAGCTGGGAGTCGGTGTGGATCCTGACTCGCTCAGCCCCCAACCGTCGGGCCATGCGGGCCCCCGAGATAAGGGCCTCGTACTCAGAAGCATTGTTGGACGCCGGAAAGTTGAACTTTAGGGCGTACTGCAACTCTATTCCTTCGGGGGACCTTAGGAGGATCCCTGCGCCGCTACCGACCGAGTTGGACGATCCATCGACGAACAGCTCCCAGGTTGGCCCGGTTGCTGTCGGAGGCCTGTCCTCGACCGGAACGGTGCTCTCGGCGATGAAGTCGGCGAGCGCTTGCCCCTTGATAGCTGATCGTGGCCGATACGAGATGTCGTATGCCCCGAGTATGATGGCCCATTTGACGAGTCGCCCCGAGGCCTCGGGGTGGGCCAGAATCTTCTTCAGTGGCTCGCCGGTTAGCACGGTGATGGGATGCCCCTGGAAGTAGGGTCGGAGGCGCTTTGCGGAGGTAACCAACGCTAGCACGAGTTTCTCGGTTGCGGGGTACCTCCGCTCGGCCTCGCCGAGCACCTTGCTGGTGTAGTAGACCGGCCTCTCGACTCCCGAGTCATTCCTGACTAGGACCGAGCTGACCGTTGATGGCGTCGCCGAGAGATAGAGCAGCAAAACCTCGCCTGCAACGGGCTTGGAGAGCACCGGGGGTGAAGCTAGGAGCTCTTTGAGCTCGGCGAACGCTGTCTGGCATTCCCCGTCCCATACGAACGTAGAGACGCTATTTTAGGCCCCCTCATTAGCTTGAAGAAGGGCAAGCATCGTTCGGCCGTACGGGACAGGAAACGACTGAGAGCGGCAACACGCCCCGTCAGACGCTGGACGTCTTTGATGCACGTGGGCGGGCGCATGTCCAGGATGGCCTGGACCTTGTCAGGGTTTGCTTCGATCCCCCGCTGAGTGACCAGGAAACCCAGGAACTTCCCGGATCTTACTCCAAAGGCACACTTGGCGGGGTTGAGCTTCATGCTGTACTTCATGAGGGTGCCGAAAGTCTCGGCCAGGTCGGTGAGGTGGTCTTGGACCCTTGGGGTCTTGACAAGCATGTCGTCGATGTAGGCCTCGACGTTCCGACCTAACTGTCCCTCGAACATATGGTTGACCAGTCGCTGGTATGTGGCTCCAGCATTCTTCAATCCGAAAGGCATCCGGGTGTAGCAGTACACGCCGTAGTCGGTGATGAAGGCGGTCTTCTCGACATCTTCAGGGCTCATTCCGATCTGATGATAACCCGAATAGGCATCCAGGAAACTGAGTATCTCGTTGCCCGAGGTTGAGTCAACCAGTTGGTCGATGCTCGGCAGCGGATAGCAGTCCTTGGGGGTGGCCTTGTTCAGATCGGTGAAGTCTACGCACATTCGCCACTTGCCGGTGGTCTTCGGCACCAGGACGACGTTGGCTAGCCACGTTGGGTACAGGACCGGTCTGAAAAGACCAGTCTCTTGTCCCTTGGTGACCTGCGCCTTGATGATCACCTGTTTCTCGGGCGCATGCTTCCTCCTCCGCTGCTGTACGGGCCTCACGGTGGCGTCGAGGTTAAGCTTGTGCATCACAGTTTCCTCTAGTATACCAGGGAGTTGATCGTCGGACCAAGCGAAGACCCGGACGTACCCAGAAAGAAACTCTTTGTATTGCTGCTGTTCCTTCGGTGGTAGGTCAGAACCGATCCTCACTCCAAGGGCCGGGTCGTCGTTCAGGAATACCGTTAATAATTCACCACCGGGCTCGGCGGTTACGGTTTTTCCTTCGACTCCCCTGGGGCCCTTATCCTTCCCGTCCGGCCTTGAGGCTTCCACCGAGATATTGTAGCACCTTCTAGCCGTGGCCTGGTTACCTCGAACTTCCCCCAACCCATTTTTGGTGGGAAACTTCATTTTTTGGTGATAGGTAGATGGTACGGCCTTTATTCGGCTGAGAATTTTTCGGCCGAAAATGGCGTTGTACGCTATCATACCTTTAATCACTATGAAGTCCACTATGACCGTAACGGTTTTGGGTGGGGTGCCGATAGTGACCGGTAGGCTTAGGGCTCCCTCGGGGTAGGTGGCCAGGCCATTAAACCCGCACAGGGGTGTTCGGATCGGGCGGAGCTTGGATGGGTCTTCCCCCATCTTGAGGAAACAGTCATAAGATAATACATCGGGGGCGCTCCCATTATCAACCAAAATTCTGTCTACATTACAGTGATTTATCGTGGCCGAGATAACTAGGGCATCGTCATGCGGGGTGCTCAGCCCTTCCAGGTCTTGGTCGGAGAAGACTATGACCTGGGGTTCCATTGGCGGGCCTTTGGGGGGCTCTAGGGCTCGGCTGGCCCGCTCGGCATGACGTTTCCTTCCTCGGCTGGTGTCGCCTCCCGATGCCGCTCCGCCGGAGATGACGTTGATGTGGACCCCTCGGGGGGCGTTGTCGATCTCCTCTGCGGCGTCTCGATCTTCTTTGTGCCCGGTTGTGAACCGGGCTAGATGCCCCAGACGGATGAGGCGCTCGATCTCGTCCTGGAGCTGATGGCAATCTCCGGTGTGGTGCCCGTGGTCGCCGTGGAACAGGCAATGCCTGTCCCGCTTGTGGTTCTTCGACCTCATAGGCTCAGGCTGGCGGAGAAGTCCCGAGTCTTTAATGTCTTCATAGATCTCGTAGACTGGTGCGGTCAAAGGGGTATACCGCTCGTACTTTCTCTTGCGCTCTCCTTCTCGATCGCGCTTCTTGCTCGAGCCAGGGTTTGGCTCGGAGGTCCGCTTTTTATCCCCCTCCCGACCCGAGCCGGTTGTGTCTCGGCAGGCGCTGAGTACCTCTTCGCACTCGGCGTGGCGCAATGCCAGAGTCACTAGCTCAGCAAGGGTCGAGGGAGGGTGGAGGACAAGCTCGCGGCGGAGATTCTCGTCCCGGGTGCCCCCGGTCAGTGCGGTTGTGGCTGAGGCCACATCCAGGCGGGGGATCCTAAGGGCTTCCGATTTAAATCGGTGGACGTAAGTCCGGAGCCTCTCCCCTTGCGCCTGTTTGAGAGCCAGGAGCCCCGCTACCGACCTTGGGGGGGCGCTACCGGCGAAGCTCTCCTTGAAAATTCACCCGAATTGCCTGAAGTCTCGGATGGACCCCGGGGCGAGGGCTCGGAACCATGCCTGAGCACCCTAGACCAGGGTGGCCGCGAAGGCTAGGCATTTGATGGGATCCGGCATTCCATGCAGGGTCACCAGGGCGTCGAAGCTGTCGTAGTGGTCGGCTGGGTCGCCCTGGCCGTTGTAGAGCTTGAAGGTTGGGATGGAGGCTCTAGGAGAGACCTCTGCCTTCAAGATGTACTCGGAGAAAGGGGATTTCTCCTCGTCCTCCGGGAAAGAGGTCTTCTGCAGGGCGCGAAGAGCGCGCTCTTGCTCTGCGAACCGTCTTTCAAAATCTCGTAGCCGGAGAGACAGCTCCGGCTGTGGCCGTGCCGTGGGGCTGGGGGGGGCGTCATGGCGATCTCCCGGAGCACTGGTGCCCGGGTGCGGCGGCTTCGCCCCCTGCTTCCCTTTCCTCGGCGTGGAGGAAGCCTCTTGCTCCGCAGGCGGAGCTTGCGAGGGTCCTCCGATGTCGTTGCGGAGGAGCTGTCGGCCGCGGAGGGTGAAGCGGCCTCCGGCGGTGTGCTGCGTTGCACTCCTTCGAGGGGGACTTCCTGACGGGGCGCGGGACCTTGCGTCTCGGGCAGCCTGGGCCCTCATGAGCTCTACGAGGACGTCCATCTTCTCGTTGAGGGCTTGGAAGGCATTGGCGCCGCCGTCGAGGGGTGCCCCTGTCTCCGTCGGGGGGGGGGGGGGTGGTGGCCTGTTGGTGGGGACGCTGGCGTTGGAGGGGGGGCTCTGCGAGACCCTAGGGGGGACGCCTCCCGCTGCCACAGCCTTACCTGCCCCGCCGACGGATCTCCTCCCTGAGCTTTTTCTCACCATCTTGACTCTTCATGCGTTTCCCACAGATGGCGCCAGATGAAGAGGCGGAATCTCGCGCTGAGTCCTGAGCGGGCTGTGGATCACCAGAAGATGAATCTGCAAGAGAAGGGAAACGTATCAGAGGGCCCAGGGGATCTCCCTGGGGGAAAACCCTCCGATGGCTAAGTCAGTAGAGCGATGGTGGAAGCGATAATGAGGGGAGGAGAGAGCTGATGCGCGAGAATCCTCTCCACCAAGGGTGAAGCGAATCGTGCCCAGGAGCTTAGGGTATGTGAAGGGCTAGTTCATCTTACCATCTTCCGGAGGGTCTCCCTTACTTAAATAGTGCATCGCCTTTTAAGAGTCCGGTGAGCTGAGGGCTTCCCGGCGGGAGTTACGTCTTCATCGGGGGCTTTCATGGCCAGATCGTGGGGGCGTTATCCCCTTTGAGTTCGGCAGCTCCCATGACTCTCCCGCTACCGGAGGACTCTGAACGGCCGCACCTGCAGGTAAACAAGCGGTCTCACCGAGCTACGGGGATGCTAGCTCGTGTCCGAGCGATAGGCATGGCCCGGCGAAGGTGGGGTCGGATAGGTCGGCTGGAGCCTCTTTCTCTCGGTCGGAGAGTGGGCTTTAGACCGGACCTTCCATCCGATCTGACCGTTGTCTCGGGCCCTCCGAGCCTAGAAGGCCGCCGGGGAGAGTTGGTTCCTCGAGTCTTTATTTATTGGGCTTTTCTCCCAAAGTGGGCCCTGTGGGCTATCACTTGGGTGGGGCTCGCCCGGTTGGACCTTGTAGGCCTTATTGGGCCGCCTTGGTGGTGGGCTGCGGAAATCCCCCTCTCCACAAGGGATTTTGTGGACTTTTGTTTATATTCCTACCCTATATGTATGCTGCGATCTCCATCGAAGAAGATGGTCCCTTGGCTAATATTTCTCTATCCTTTGCAGGGAAAGGAGGAAGGGGGCGACACATCTATCTGGAGGAGGAAGAGGAAGATCAGCAGGATGCCATCAACGTGGGATATCTGCCGATTTGATCCCGTCTTTGAACTCCATAGTTGAACCTTCTTCTGTGGGCATCTCCTGCGGTTTCGTCCGGCTTCCACTCCGCGGATGACTACTTCTAGCGCACCCATCCATCTTGTCTACGGGTTTCACTGCGGATTTGAGGGGGAATCCTTGATCTCTCATTTCCGTCCTTTCATTTGAGCATAGATTTATGTTTAGGCGGTCATTATATATCTTTTCATTTTATTGAACTCGAAATACTATTGTGTGTGGGGGGAGCTGGTCTCCGAGTGTGTGGATTTATTGTGGGGAAAGTTTCCCCTAGTTTTTGTGTGTAGACAGAGCTACGTCTCAGTGTGGTTTTTGCATCCGGGGTGTGTTCCCCGACTGCGTGTGTGTGTGCTGCAGTGACAGCGTCTTGGGGCCACGCCAAGTGTGTGCATTGCTGCGGAAGCAGCGTGTGTGGTGTTGGGGTTCGTCCCCGTGTTGTTACATTTTGTAGCGTGTAGTGAAGCCTCACCGGGGTTCGGTGAGGGGTGGATGTAGGGAGCCCGTCGTGGTCCCGAACCACCGAAAAATCTTTGTGTCTCGTGTGAATGCCTATGTGATTGTTCACTTCATCTACCTCCCTTCACAGGTCAAGCTAATAAATTTTTACTCACTGCACCACTGCACATTGCTACATATGCTATCTGTCTTTGGCTTAGATTTAATCGTTCTTTACATTAATATTCTGTGTGAGATCGGGAAGATCGAGAGAACATTTTAATCTCACTCTAGTTTAAGATAATTAACATAGTCATTTTTAATTCTACTGTGTTTAGTTTAGAAAGTTTTTAAAATCTGACATCTCCGCTGGGGGATAATTCAACCCCCCTTCTTGTCCGCCATCTAGTCTGGGCCAACAATTGGTATCAGAGCCTAGTCTCTAATTTTTATTCTGCGGACCTCACGGTCTAGGAAAAAAGATATTTTTATGATGGCTAGCATTAATTTGGTTCCTGTCTTTGATGATTTTGATTATCCTCTATGGCTTGGAAAATTTTGTGTTTGGATTATCAATATTGATCCGAAACTTCTAAATCTAATCACTCATGGTCCTCACA
Source organism: Amorphophallus konjac (assembly GCA_022559845.1). Lineage (NCBI taxonomy): Eukaryota > Viridiplantae > Streptophyta > Magnoliopsida > Alismatales > Araceae > Amorphophallus > Amorphophallus konjac. Next base: position 150,758,999 of record CM040123.1, read on the forward strand.
CTCTTCCAAAAAATAAGTTAAGGTGGACCGATGAGGATGAGAAAAAGAATTCTGATAATTCTTTTATTTTGAATGCTCTTAAGGCTACTGTGGACCCTAATCAATTTACTTTTGTTTCATCTTGTAGGTCAGCCAAAGAGATCTGGGATGGGCTAAGCGAAGCCCAAGAATAAATCCAGAATAGTGAATGTCTCGTGGCTAACAATGAGATTGAACGTCAAAGCGAGAAAAGCTCCAAGGTAAACTCCGATTCTGATGATGGAGATGAGCTTAGCTATGATGAATTGGTGAATGCCTATGATGAACTGTTTGTTAGATATAAAATAATAAAATCTAAAAATAAAAAATTGAAAAAGAAACTTGATATGTCTTCACGTGGAAAATGCACTGAGCTTGAAAGATTAGTTGAGTCTTACATGTTTGATGTCGAAGAACACAAAGAAATAATTACAAATCTTAGATCTGAAAATAAATCCTTACTGGCTAAAATTTCAGAACTTCAACAAACAGATAAAGACAATGAGAAGCTAAAAGAGTAGAATACTGCCATATCTGAAAAATTGCTCATTCTTGAAAAATGCATAGCTACTCTGAATGTTGACAAGTCTGAAAAGCTGAAGGAACTAAGAGAGGAAATAGAAAGTTTTAAGAACATGAATGACAAAACTGCTGAATTGGAAGAGGAGTTGAGAAATTCGAAGAATGATCTGTCTATGTCTGTCGACTCAATTGAAACCATGAATGAAATCCCTGATAAAAAATTGAGTTTTCAAAAGAACGAACTTGAACACACCTCCATGAACGGAAACTCATTTGAAAAACTCCAAAAATAGTGCTATGTTAATTCAAATTTCCTTGCTTGAAGGCAGATTGAAAAGTCTTGAAAAGGTTGAGAAAGGAAAATATGTGATCATTGATGATTGTGACAATTTGCATGCTCTTGAACGAGAAATTGAAAGTCACAAAACTGTTAATACTTTATTGAATGAGAAAATTGCGTCATGTGAAGAAGAGATTACTAATTCTGAATTGCATATCTTGAATCTGGAAAATGGAATCAAGAGCTTAAATGAGTCATTGTCCTTGTGTGATAAAAGAAAACAAAAATAAAAAAATGTCGTTGATTGTTCTTGTGTGCATGTAAAACCTCCGACTATGAAATATGATCATGCATGCAAAAGAAGAATGAACGTTTCATGCTTTTACTGTGGTAAATTTGGACATGAAATGTATGATTACTTTTTGATGAAAAATGATGATGAATGGTCTGTTAAAAAGAATTTTTCATGTCATTACTGCGGTGAAGTTAGACACATGATGAATAATTATTCTTTATTGAAAAATGATGAAAAGTGGTCTATGAAAAGAAAATCTTCTCACTGCTTTTATTGTGGCCAAAATGGTCATTCTATGAACGATTGTGTCACAATGAAATATGATGATGATTGGTGTTCCAGGGGATATAAGAATACATCTCCTCATGCTAGAACTAACCCCTCGGGACCCAAGATGGCTTGGGTACCCAAATATCCAAAATGAGAATTTGTTTTGCAGGGGCGCCTTGAGGCCAAGGAAAGTCAATAAATAAAGGACTCTCAAGGTGAGAAACAAAAATAGTTTGTTTTGAAATTTATTTTACTTAAGTTCATTTTGAAAGATCTACAAAGGTAAAAATTGAGTTTGGAGTTGTTTCACGTTTTGTGAATAAATCTGGCTTTTGAATGCTTTACTATGTACACAAAGTCTCTTACATCTTCGTTCACTCTTTGTGAATAACAATTGCATGTTTACACAGTTTACACATCATACACATCCTTGCATGCTTGTAAATAAAGAAAGTCTTCGATCATTTCCATTTACATGCATACACTTGCATATACACTTGACATACTAGTGTGCTTGAATTTTATGATTATCCGGTATATTAAATGGCGATTGTGGAAGGTTGGATCATGTCCAACTGGAAGCTTTCTTCACGCGTGATGGTGGTCTTCAGACCTACGTTCTCCGCCAAGTACCGATAATCAATTTGCTTGAAAATTTTGAAAGGTCCTCGATTGATTGCATGTATATATACTTCTAGAAAACTTTTTCTTAAAAATCTTCTAAGACCTCACCTCCTTGATAAATAAAACACAGTGTTCTTGATCTTTTGTGAACAATGACATATATAAAGGAGGAGGATATATTTCTAACTGTGCATACATTTAGGGGGAGTCATTACTATGTCTAGGTAAATTCACTTTCTACATACAAAGTAATTACCCATATCTTGTTCAAAAAATGATGCATATGACTTTGATTGATAAGGATTTCAGAAATTCCTTTTAACACTTCAAGGGAAACAAATTTCTACATGGAAATTAAGAGAATCATGAGAAAAAAGCTACCTACCCCGCAAGCTTCAATAAGTGGAATGTCTAACCAAGTAGCCGAGAATCCCCACTGAAATAAATGAGGAAACTCACGTCGAAAGGTGAAACAAAAATTCACATTGCGTGATGAATCCTAGTAGCCGGGAAACCCCATTGAGACATATGAGGTGACTCGCGTTGAATGGTGAAATCCAATAAAAGAAAAGCAAACAAAAAGGGGTTGTGTGAAGTTACCAAAAGTCGAGGATCGAAATGGAAGTGTAGGAAGGAAATAACCCTCTAGTGTTTTTTAGAAATTCTGTTCATATCCATATAATTTTGAAGTTCATTGCTCATTTACACAAATTTTAATTTTGGGTATTATTATGATGACTGTATATCTTGAATTTATTCTTATCATGGTTTATGCAATATCTTTAGCATATGCATGCACTACCTTTTTTGATTATGCTTCATGTCTCACATTTTGATTTTGAATGAACTGTTCAGTTCTTATCCTTTTTCCCCTATTGAGGGGGAGCTATAGCTTACTACATGCTTGCCACATGCATGTCTGCTTGCTTACTTGAAATTTCATACATCCTTGGGTTATACATGTAAATAACAGGTTAAATAATCCCATTGTCAGTCGGTTTTTGTTCATGACAATAGGGGGATAATAATGCGCTCTTTAGCATAGCTCTTGCATACAGTCCAAGTTAGTCATACTTTCTGTACATAGTTTGGTTATACTTTTTGAACTTATCTAAAAAATTGAGCATCTGGACATATTTCAAATATCTTGCATATTGCACATCAACTTTCATTTTCTTGCTTGGTGCTCATGGTTTTCACACCTTTCTTTTATGGTAGGTTATTGCTGAGTTCGTGTGCTTTTCAATCTAATTTCCTTTTTGGTTGTTTCTCTAGACCCCCTCTTTTTGATAATGTCAAAGGGGGAGAGAGTTTTTGGTGGCCACAATAATTTGTCATCATCAAAAAGAAGGAGATTGTTGGGTTCGTGCCACTCTCTCTGTGTCTTTGATAATGGTTTTGAAGATAACAAAATATTCTGTGCATTGGATGTGTATAGAGTAACATCCGTATGTATAAATGTTGTGGCAAATGAGCTCACATGTTGATATTCTGCTTTACAGGGTTGAAATGCTTGGTGGATATCATTTACAGTTACAGTACTGTTCTTGGTGTCGACCTCAACATGCTTCTTTTTATGGTTACATTTTCTCTTAGTTCTGCAAATCATGAATGAGTTTTAATGTCAATAGTATATGGATGGTTGGCAATCTAAAGGGCTGAATGGGTCACATATTGCTTAATTGCCCCTTGTTAAATTGGGTTTCATGTATTCACATCATGCTATTTAACTAAGGGTTTAATGCTTCAATTGTTATACAATTCTGGGTTTTCTGAACCTTGGTTGACCGAAATTCTCAGCTCCTTGGTTGATGGCTCATGCATTTTGATTGTCTGGGCTATATGCTCTCATGCTTGAAATTCTGGACTGAATTTGAATTTCATGAGTGATTTGATGAACCAATTTGGAATTGGGTGTTTCATGTTTAGAAATGATTCATCACTTGAAATTTCTGAAATACGAAACTCACCTGGATGTATGGCTGCATCTTAATATATCAATGTGCAGGTTGTCTGAGATATCATTGAAGCTTGTTTGAAAGACCTTGCTTTGCAGGACTGACAGTTATGGTGAATATACTTCTGGAGTCAATGGATTGAAAGATCAAGTACCTTGTCATGCACAACATAAAACAGGTCAAAAATTTCATTCATGTTCATAGTCCGTCCATTGGTAAGGCTTAACTTTCAGAAAATCATCCAAGTGAACCTTCTGGGTAAGTGGGCAGTAAGTGTCGATACTTAGTGTCGACACTCCTTCGTTTGTTTCATCAATGCACCGACCGTCCTTAGCATTTTTCAATATGTGCAACGACTTTATCTTTTTTGTGCACCGACCCTATCCATTTGTGCACCGACCGTGCTTGCCTTCTTTATAAACTTGCACCGACCCTAACTATAGCTTCTACATAATGTGCACCGACCTTATTTGGCATCTTTAAAACTTGCACCGAGTTTCATAAAAGTGCACCGACCTTGTTTATACCTGCACCGACCTTGTATATAGGTTTTACATTATTTGCACCGACCTGGTCTTTGGTGTTTTACAAACATGCACCGACCCTGCCTTCTCATATGCATCGACCATGGGTTCATATGCATAGACCTTGTCTGTACACCTGCACAGACTATGCCACACCATGGTCAGGCCTTGGGGCCACTTGCATTGACTTGTTTAATCTACTCAAGTTTTCATCTGACGGAATATGATTTCCTTTCCCTGACGATGCTTAAATGGTGTTTTTCAAAGCACTCGAATTCATGTCCTTTTTTATTTGCATATCATGTTTTCAATGGGCTGATCAGTTCTAACTTGGTTTGGACTGCCTTAGGTAGTTTCTTGTTTGGTCAGAGCAAGTGTCGACTCACAGAGTCGACACTTACATGCCAGAGAACGTTTTATGCTGCAGATAGAACCCCTAGTGAAAAGTGTCGACTCTGGGAGTCGACACTCTCACTGTGGGTCATGTTTCCCTTTAACAGGACAGAATGCTTTGAAAAGAGTGTTGACTCCAAGAGTCGACACTTCCTTTGGGTTGTCCGGATCGTGATTTTCATTTTGGTTTCGAAATGCCCATTTGAAGATCCGAATGACTTGATCTTTTACACCATTACTCTTAGGGTTTCTCGTATGGTTTGGGCGTAGTTTTGAGTGATTTTTACAAGGGCTTTTGCGGTCTTTTGTTTATATTCCTGCCCTATATGTATGCTGCGATCTCCATCGAAGAAGATGGTCCCTTGGCTAATATTTCTCTATCCTTTGCAGGGAAAGGAGGAAGGGGGCGACACATCTATCTGGAGGAGGAAGAGGAAGATCAGGAGGACGCCATCAACGTGGGATATCTGCCGATTTGATCCCGTCTTTGAACTCCATAGCTGAACCTTCTTCTGTGGGCATCTCCTGTGATTTCGACCGGCTTCCACTCCGCGGACGACTACTTCCAGCGCACCCATCCATCTCGTCTATGGGTTTCACTGCGGATTCGAGGGGGAATCCTTGATCTCTCATTTCCGTTCTTTCATTTGAGCATAGATTTATGTTTAGGCGCTCATTGTATATCTTTTCATTTTATTGAACTCGAAATACTATTGTGTGTGGGCGGAGCTGCGTCTCTGAGTGTGTGGATTTATTATGGGGAAAGTTTCCCCGAGTTTTTATGTGTAGATGGAGCTGCGTCTCCATGTGATTTTTGCGTCCGGGGTGTGTTCCCCGACTGCGTGTGTGTGTGCTGCAGTGGCAGCGTCTTGGGGCCAGACCCCGTGTGTGCATTGCTGCGAAAGTAGCGTGTGTGGTGTTGGGGTTCATCTTCATGTTGCTACATTTTGTAGTGTGTAGTAAAGCCTCACCGGGCTTCGGTGAGGGGTGGACGTAGGGAGCCCGTCGTGGTCCCGAACCACCTAAAAATCTTTGTGTCTTGTGTAAATGCCTGTGTGATTGTTCATTTCATCTACCTCCCTTCACAGGTCAAACTAATAAATTTTTACTCACTGCACCACTGCACATTGCTACATCTACTATCTGTCTTAGGCTTAGATTTAATCGTTCTTTGCATTAATATTCCGTGTGAGATCGAGAAGATCGAGAGAACATTTTAATCTCACTCTATTTTAAGATAATTAACATAGCCATTTTTAATTTTGCTATGTTTAGTTTAGAAAGTTTTTAAAATCTGACATCTCCGCTGGGGGACAATTCAATCCCCCTTCTTATCCGCCATCTAGTCTGGGCCAACAATTGGTATCTGAGCCTAGTCTCTGATTTTTATTCTGCGAACCTCACGGTCTAGGAGAAAAGATCTTTTTATGATGGCTAGCATTAATTTGGTTCCTGTCTTTGATGGTTTTGATTATCCTCTATGGCTTGGAAAATTTTGTATTTGGATTACCAATATTGATCCGAAACTTATGAATCTAATCACTCATGGTCCTCACACTCTTCCGAAAAATAAGTTAAGGTGGATCGATGAGGATGAGAAAAAGAATTCTGATAATTCTTTAGTTTTGAATGCTCTTAAGGCTACTGTGGACCCTAATCAATTTACTTTTGTTTCATCTTGTAGGTCAGCCAAAGAGATCTGGGATGGGCTAAGCGAAGCCCAAGAAGAAAGTCGGAATAGTGAATGTCTCGTGGCTAACAATGAGATTGAACGTCAAAGCGAGGAAAGCTCCAAGGTAAACTCCGATTCTGAAGATGGAGATGAGCTTAGCTATGATGAATTGGTGAATGCCTATGATGAACTATTTGTTAGATATAAAGTAATAAAAATCTAAAAATTGAAAATTGAAAAAGAAACTTGATAACTCTTCATGTGGAAAATACATTGAGCTTGAAAGATTAGTTGAGTCTCACATGTTTGATGTTGAAGAACACAAAGAGATAATTACAAATCTTAGATATGAAAATAAATCCTTACTGGCCAAAATTTCAAAACTTCAATAAACATATAAAGACAATGAGAAGCTAAAAGAGTTGAATACTGCCATATCTGAAAAACTGCTCCTTCGTGAAAAATGGAAAGCTAGTCTGAAAGTTGACAAGTCTGAAAAGCTGAAGGAACTAAGAGAGGAAATAGAAAGTCTTAAGAACATGAATGAAAAAACTATTGAATTAGAAGAGGAGTTGAGAAATCTGAAGAATGATCTGTCTAAGTCCATCGACTCAAATGAAATCATGAATGAAATCCCTGATAAAAAATTGAGTTTTCAAAAGAACGAACTTGAACACACCTCCATGAACGGAAACTCATTTGAAAAACTCCAAAATGAAAATAGTGCTTTGTTAATTCAAATTTCCTTGCTTAAAGGTAGATTGAAAAGTCTTGAAAAGGTTGAGAAAGGAAAATATGTGATCATTGATGATTGTGATAATTTGCATACTCTTGAACGAGAAATTGAAAGTCACAAAACTATTAATACTTTATTGAATGAGAAAATTGCGTCATGTGAAGAAGAGATTGCTAATTCTGAATTGCATATCTTAAATCTGGAAAATGAAATCAAGAGCTTAAATGAGTCATTGTCCTTGTGTGATAAAAGAAAATAAAAATAGAAAAATGTCGTTGATTGTTCTTGCGTGTATGTAAAACATCCGACTATGAAATATGATCATGCATCCAGAAGAAGAATGAACGTTTCATGCTTTTACTGTGGTAAATTTGGACATGAAATGTATGATTACTTTTTGATGAAAAATGATGATGAATGGTCTGTTAAAAAGAATTTTTCATGTCATTACTGCGGTGAAGTTGGACACATGATGAATAAATGTTCTTTATTGAAAAATGATAAAAAGTGGTCCATGAAAAGAAAATCTTCTCACTGCTTTTATTGTGGCCAAAATGGTCATTCTATGGACGATTGTGCCACAATGAAATATGATGATGTTTGGTGGTCCAGGAGATATAAGAATACATCTCCTCATGCTAGAACTAACCCCTCGGGACCCAAGATGGCTTGGGTACCCAAATCTCTAAAATGAGAATTTGTTTTGTAGGGGCGTCTTGAGGCCAAGGAAAGTCAATAAATAAAGGACTCTCAAGGCGAGAAACAAAAATAGTTTGTTTTTGAAATTTTTTTACTTAAGTTCATTTTGAAAGATCTACAAAGGTAAAAATTATGTTTGGAGCTGTTTCACGTTTTGTGAATAAATTTGGCTTTTGAATGCTTTACTATGTACACAAAGTCTCTTACATCTTCGTTCACTATTTGTGAATAACAATTACATGTTTACACAGTTTACACATATCATACACATCCTTACATGCTTGTAAATAAAGAAAGTCTTCGATCATTTCTATTTACATACATACACTTGCATATATACTTGACCTACTTGTGTGCTTGAATTTTATGATTATCCGGTATATCAAATGGTGATTGTGAAAGGTTGGATTATGTCCAACTGGAAGCTTTCTTCACGCGTGATGGTGATCTTCGGACCTACGTTCTCTGCCAAGTATCGATAATCAATTTGCTTGAAAATTTTGAAAGGTCCTCGATTGATTGCATGTATACATACTTCTAGAAAATCTTTTCTTGAAAATCTTCTAAGACCTCACCTCCTTGATAAATAAAACACATTGTTCTTGATCTTTTGTGAAGCATGACATATACAAAGAAGGAGGATTTATTTCTAACTGTGCATACATTTAGGGGGAGTCATAACTATGTCTAGACAAATTCACTTTCTACATACAAAGCAATTATCCATACCTTGTTCAAAAAATGATGCATATGACTTTGATTGATAAGGATTTCAGAAATTCCTTTTAATACTTCAAGGGAAACAAATTTCTACATGGAAATTAAGAGAATCGTGAGGAAAAAGCTACCTACCCCGCAAGCTTCAATAAGTGAAATGTCTAACCAAGTAGCAGGGAATCTTCACTGAAATAAATGAGGAAACTCGCGTCGAAAGGTGAAACAAAAATTCACATTGCGTGATGAATCCTAGTAGCCGGGAAACCCCATTGAGACATATGAGGTGACTCGCGTCGAACGGTGAAATCCAATAAAAGAAAAGTAAATAAAAAGGGGTTGTGTGAAGTTACCAAAAGTCGAGGATCGAAATGGAAGTGTAGGAAGGAAATAACCCTCTAGTATTTTCTAGAAATTCTGGTCATATCCATATAATTTTGAAGTTCATTGCTCATTTACACAAATTTCAATTTTAGGTATTATTGTGATGACTGTATATCTAGAATTTTTTCTTATCATGGTTTATGCAATACCTTTAGCATATGCATGCACTACCTTTTCTGATTATCCTTCATGTTTCACATTTCGATTTTGAATGAACTGTTCAGTTCTTATCCTTTTTACCCCATTGAGGGAGAGCTATAGCTTACTACATGCTTGCCACATGCAAGTCTGCTTGCTTACTTGAAATTTCATACATCCTTGGGTTATACATGTAAATAACATGTTAAATAATCCCATTGTCAGTCGATTTTTGTTCATGACAATAGGGGGATAATAATGTGCTCTTTAGCATAGCTCTTGCATATAGTCCAAGTTAGTCATACTTTCTATACATAGTTTGGTTATACTTTTTGAACTTATCTCAAAAATTGAGCATCTGGACATATTTCAAACATCTTGCATATTGCACATCAACTTTCATTTTCTTGCTTGGTGCTCATGATTTTCACGCCTTCCTTTTATGGTAGGTTATTACTGAGTTCGTGCGCTTTTCAATCTAATTTCATTTTTGGTTATTTCTCTAGACCCCCACTTTTTGATAATGTCAAAGGGGGAGAGAGTTTTGGGTGACCACAATATTTTGTCATCATCAAAAAGGAGGAGATTATTGGGTTCGTGCCACTCCCTCTCTGTCTTTGATAATGGTTTTGATGATAACAAAATATTGTGTGCGTTGGATGTGTATAGAGTAACATCCGTATGTATAAATGTTGTGGCAAATGAGCTCACATTTTGATATTCTGCTTTGTAGGGTTAAAATGTGTAACGACCCGAGAATCCGATTACCGGGAGAGACCCGATAACCCGAGACTTGAACTGCCGCCCACGAGCCGGTAGGGCTGGGAAGGGCTAAAAGGAGTGTGGAGGCACAAAGAAATATGAAATAAAGTAGGACAACCAACAACAACAAGTAGAAGTAAAAGAACAACTACAGCTACAACATAGTCCAGTCTAACAAGAAGTATAGTCTAAAGCAGTAAAAACGTACCACATGCCAAGTGAACACTCGGCCCGGCGAGTTGACAACTGAGAACCTCCGAACAGCACCCTCGAACCTCGAGGAAGAACCGCCACACCTGAAAGGCAGGGAGTGAGTCTCCAAAATAGAGACTCAGCAGGGATCCTGTGGAACCCCACCAAGAACCAACGGCGGCACATAAAGCTGTAATTATGAGAGCAACAGTAACAGCAGGAACAGTAAACCCTGTGGCCGGTCGAAACACGGCACTACAACTATTCCTACTGTACCAGAAGGCACACCTCGGGCTCGTAGTCGAGGTTACCGAACCACACTAGTATCACCTACCAAAGTAAAAGCCCACGGTAATCGCACCGCAGAGGCCTGTCTCCCATAACACGGCCAACCTGGACACGCTGTCCAAGGTGCAACCCCGACCACCTGGTCACGGGTACCTCACAGAAAGACGCAACCTCAGTAAAGTTACTAGCACTAGTCTCACGGCACGAAAACTGACACACGCGCCACCGCGAGACCACCGAAACTAGACGGTCAAGATGACTAAATGCGAAGGTCAAAGTCATAGAGACTGACAGTCTGTCACTCCCGACTCGACAGGAGTACCTCCCACTAGAAGCACAGCCGGTAGCGTCCCCTGACGTCTTGCACCGCACCGCAGGTGAACTGCTTGACGTGGTAGCTCCTACCAAAGGCACGAACACCGCACAAGTAACGACAATCAAGTGACTAGCTGGGGTCACGCCTGTCGACGTGGGTCCAACCGCCCCCAACCACGTGTGCACACACAGACCACGCGTCCCTGGTCTGCCCCTCCGATCGATTTTCCCCTCAGCCGGACTCTGACTGCAAGATGTGGGGCCCGATGGAAATCGGTCCACAAACCGTCTTTAAGGGTAGCCTCTCCCCCACTCCTTGGTTGGACCACACGCGTGTAAGCATGCTACGACTAGTGGAGGGTCACTGAAGGAGTAGACACTCGAGTCAACGGAAAACAACGTCTGAATCCGACGACATATGGGGACCATCCCACGTACCGGCACCGTCGCACGGCGACCACAGTGGGAGAAGGAACGGGACTCGCAGCCCACGGCTACGCACGCACCCTGCGCGAGAGTCGAGAAAACCCAAGTGACGCTAAGCCACTGGACTCTGGGCAGTCCTCTAGACGCACTACAGCCAACGGTCCTTGAGTCAGAAGACTCGGGGTCAAGATCGTCGCACGCAACAGCACAAGGCCGTCAATCTAGTCCAATCTCTAGGTCTAAAACCACGGTAGCACGCGTACCGAGGTAGCTCACGAGCCGCCGAGACCATTCCCTCGGGAAGGGAACTCACGGGACTAAGGCCACACACACGGCCCACGCGGAAAGTACATAAGTACGATTCCCAAGGCAACTCGCGCACCGCCAAGCTGCAGCCCAACTCAAGGAGAAGAGGGAAGCCTCCAGCCACAGACTGGACAACTGGGCTCGCAGCCCAAGGCCTCACACAGGACCCACTGGGGAATCACTTTTCGGAGAAACCAACGACGCACGCCAACACACGGTGACACGAGTCGAGAACGCTACACCCGGGACTACAACCGACCACGACACCTGGCCCCAACGACGTGCACAGCATCTGTCAGGCAACGGGTCGGCACGAGGTTCGAGGACCACACACCCGGGACTCGAATCGGTCAAAACGGAAACACCGGGTTAGACTGGCACATGTGCGGTTCACCCTGGGCCGCTTCAAGGGATGTGCAGCTGGGGCATAGCCGCTCAAGAGACATGCGGTCAGGTAGGAGCCGCACAAGGCCCTAATCAGACTAACCCCAAAGGAGGATGGACGGTTAGGGCTAGACCGCCCAAAGGGATGTGCGGCCAAGGATCGTCCGCACAAACCAACCGACCTACTCCAGTGTCGGTCAAAACGGTCTTGACCAAACCGCACAACCCAACTGACACCCAACTGTTGACCAAGGGTCAACTGGGATATGCGGTCAGCTCTTAGCCATACAAGCCCACGGAAGGACAGACGGCTGGGGACCAGCCGCCCATGGGGGAGACATGCGGTCCTCACCTGGATGCACATCACATGTGTGGTCTATCATCCGATCGCACAACCCCAAAACTAAGAGAAGATGAACGGACCAAAGGCAACCGCCCATGCGATGGACGGGCCCTGGTTCGACCGCCCAACCATCACGGCGGGTAAACCCAGGGGGTCACGGGATCGCTGCCTTTCCACGCCCCGTTCGCGCCAAAACGAAGGGGATACAACCACAACCACCCTGGCAATCACATGGACTCCGACCGGTGTCAAAACGACGCACGAATCGCGAGAAACGAGTGATTCTACCGAAGTTGCCCTTAAAGGGGTTACCGAGCTTCCCGAAGCTCTACCGGTCCAACGGGACCACCAATCGAGACGAAATTAGGGGGAAAAGAACGCTCTCGCCCCAAGGAATCCGTTGACAATAACCGATCTGGAAACCGTCGCCGTTTCCCGACCGACCCTACGAAACCTACAAAACCACGGTTTCGCTAGAACGGACCCAAACATAGCCATTTCCACGCCGAACGACGTGCAATGGTAGGGAAAACGAGCAGAATGCAGTAGTGTTCCATCACCCTACCTCCACCGAAGAAACCGCGCGCCTAAGCGACTAATCCATGCCGAAAACCGCCCAGAACGCGAACGACGCCATCTCAGAATCCACCGAGGGATCGCGCCTGCAACCGCCTCGATCCTCGCCCATTCTCGCCCGCGTCCTCGCCCGCGCCGCCTCCACCTCGTCCCCGCCTCGCTCCGTCGGCCGCCGGAGAAGAGAGAGGAGAAAGAGAGCGTGAGAGAAGAGAGAGGGGAGTGAGTGAGAAATGAGAGGGAAGAGAGAGAAATAGGCTATATATAGGGAAAATCTAAAAATTCCAGAAAATACCAAAAAATAGAAAATCACGTTTCCGCGATCGTCGGAACGCACCGATCGCAACGGTACCACTCGCACCCAGGTGAACGGCCCGGTTCACCCGCAACGAGATTCCGAAGGTATTACCGAAACACACACTAGGAATCAGAAAATACACGCGGAACGCATTCCGGCCTCCGAAATAGCTCCGGACCGCGCCGATCCGAACACGAAAGATGTCCGAAACATCATTTCGAACACAACGGAGCCAGATACACCGAAAACGTATATCCGAGACCCGAGAAGAAGGATCCGAAAAATCCGGGGCATTACAACCCTCCCCCTTAAAGGAATTTCGTCCTCAAAATTCAGGACAAGCACAGGAACAGGGGAAGAACGCCGTAACCCACTGATGACGCTCTCAGAACCCCAGCGCAGAAAACCATGATTCACACGAAAGCTCCAGACCTGAGGGACACAGCCAGACTATAAATACAAACAACGCCTCGCTCTACGCGCCGAGCACACCGGCCATCAGAGCAGGCACTCACAAAGGACACAGTCCAGCGTCACCTCAGTCACAACACAACGAACACGGCACCGCAGCCAACAGCATGCCCATCGGGGAAACACAGTCCCCAACACAAGGAACAGCTGCCAATGCAACCCACAGTCGGCAGACGACCCAGACGCCAGTTTCACAAACCCGCCGACTGGTCTCACGCCCGACACAAGGGAACAACCAAACCAAGCTCCCACCAGCAGACATGGTTACCTAAGCAGATCGTAACCACCACAACGTCTCAGCGCTGAACAGGAGCCACAAACGCCAACAGCAACGCCTGACTGTGGAAGACCACGCACGGGCTGCCATACACGCGTCAACGGGAAACCTCCACCGGCACAACAGGCACGATCCAATCACGACAGGCCATCCGCTGACACTCCACAGACTGACATTACGGCTCGAGCCAGATCCCGCTAAAACACGGCAACCAATCTTGAACCTCCTGCCCATACTTCCCACTCCGGGGAGCACGGCAGAACCACGAGATAAGGATCTCCCCACGGTCCCCACGGTACTCGACACAGACTTACCGGGAATCCTCCCTTACTAGTCACAGACCAAGGACTGCCACACCAACGACAACATCTCAACGGAGACCCTCGCACATAGGCACCGCTCTTCGAACCGAACTCCTCACAAAACAACCTTGAAGGATGCTTGCGAACTCAGTTCGCACTCTTACCACGGAGCCACTGAGCACCACCGAGACCACAGCAACCTGGTCGACAATGACACGACTAGTAGACACGGGTTCCCAAGTAAAGCACAACTTACCACGGTCGGTCACTCGGCCAACCCGCAAGCCACTCTCGGCAACCAACCAGTCCCACAATCTATCAGAGATCACCTCTCCCAGCGCGGTCTCACCCAAGAACGTGATCTCTAACACAGAAACAGGGTACTCATGCTGCACACGAGCCAACATATTTCCCCCGGGGACACCAACCACCAGTGCCACAAACCACAAATGCCACAAGCACTGGCACGGCAGCAACATGTTTCACACAGAGGAACCAATCCTCCCGTGCTCAGCGCAACTCAGGAATCCGCCCGTAGCAACCAACGCTACGATCCTGAACCAGTGGGTCACAAGCCCACCATGCTTCCGCTGCGCACTCTGATCCACGCGCGCACAGCCAACAAAGGAAACACCGCTCAACCGTCACTCATCCTTCCGGAACAGCGCCAGCACACCCTCACATGACAAGGGAATGGGCACAGCTTCTCACAGGCAACCACCTTGCCAAGACGAGGAGCACGTCTCACACGGACTTCATGGCACACAAGGACAACCAATTCGGGCATACAAAGGAAGACGACGAGCCTCAGCCCAGCACAATCTCTCCAATCAAAGGAGAAACCAAACGCACTTCCGACCAACGGAAGAACTCAACGCTCGACCTGACCTCGAACCTCGCGCAAGCTGAAAACAGCACCATCCAACACCAAGGAAAAACCATCGCTCCCGTCAGGTCAGCGCCTCCGACACACTCGGTGAGTGTCACGTCGGACCACGAACACAGCATCTCTCGGTGCACCACCACTGCAATTCCTCGAACTACAGCGCACCGCGCCAAGAGCCGCAACACAAGTCATAACGACAACCACCAACACTCATCCTCGAGTCTCGAACTTGCCGTGGAGCCTTCATATCTCACACCAACTCCAGGGCGAATACAACCCATCCACTGACAGAAGCGCAGGAGCAAAGACTTACCGGGACATCTCTGCCAAACCCTGCCTCAAAATCAGTAGAATAATAGGGACCGACACGTCATTTCTGACGCCACAGAGCACGACAAGAACATCAGGCTCGACGAAACAGCAGCTCATCGAGAAGATATTCTGCTCACCCGAGCACACTTCTCGATCAAAACACTTCAGGAGCTGGATAAACCTCCAGCTGGAGTGGCCAAAACCGACAGCAGCTCCCTCGAAGCACGCTCACGGTGACATAACTACGAACAATCCTCTCCAGCCACCTGACCACGCTGTAGGTTCCTCGAACGCAGCACCGCGAGCTCACGCCTGCCAGCAACCTCTGCCCAACGTAGCACAACCAGGGCCACCACCGATGAGGGAGAAGGCTCTCGACCTCGATCCTTAGACCCCATGCTGGCACAGAAACCGCGGACAACCACCACCCTCACAGCGCCACGCAGCGCACTCAAGCTCTCGAGCGAGAAGTAGAGCGAAAAAACAAGCACAAAACCCTAAGCCAGCTGCCGACTGTACTGGACCTCATGGACTCCGATCACTGCAATATTTTGAATTCCTATGTACGTCCACAACCACTGCTCTGATACCAGCCGTAACGACCCGAGAATCCGATTACCGGGAGAGACCCGATAACCCGAGACTCGAACCGCCGCCCACGAGCCGGGAGGGCTCGGAAGGGCTGAAAGGAGTGTGGAGGCACAAAGAAATAGGAAATAAAGCAGGACAACCAACAACAACAAGTAGAAGTAAAAGAACAACTACAGCTACAACAGAGTCCAGTCCAACAAGAAGTACAGTCTAAAGTAGTAAAAACGTACCACATGCCGAGTGAACACTCGGCCCGGCGAGCTGGCAACTGAGAACCTCCGAACAGCACCCTCGAACCTCGAGGAAGAACCACCAGACCGGAAAGGTAGGGAGTGAGTCTCCAAAACAGAGACTCAGCAGGGATCCCGTGAAACCCCACCAAGAACCAACGGCGGCACAGAAAGCTGTAATTACGAGAGCAACAATAACAGCAGGAACAGTAAACTCAGTGGCCGGTCGAAACACGGCACTACAACTACTCCTACTGTACCAGAAGGCACACCTCGGGCTCGCAGTCGAGGTTACCGAACCACACTAGTATCACCTACCGAAGTAAAAGCCCACGGTAATCGCACTGAAGAGGCCTGTCTCCCAGAACACGGCCAACCTGGACACGCTGTCCAAGGTGCAACCCTGACCGCCTGGTCACGGGTACCGCACAGCAAGACGCAACCTCGGTAAAGCTACTAGCACTAGTCTCATGGCACGAAAACCAACACACGCGTCACCGCGAGACCACCGAAACTCAACGATAAACACGACTAAACCCGAAGGTCAAAGTCATAGAGACTGACAGTCTGTCACTCCCGACTTGACAGGAGTACCTCCCACTAGAAGCACAGCCGGTAGCGTCCCCTGACGTCTTACACCGCACCGCAGGTGAACTGCCTGACGTGGTAGCTCCTACCAAAGGCACGAACACCGTACAAATAACCACAATCAAGTAACTAGCTGGGGTCACGCCCGTCAACGTGGGTCCAACCGCCCCCAACCACGTGTGCACACACAGACAGCGCGTCCCTGGTCTGGCCCTCTGACTGGTTTTCCCCTCAACCGGACTCTGACTGCAAGACGTGGGGCCCGACGGAAACCGATCCAGAAACCGTCTCTAAGGGTAGCCTCTCCACCACTCCCTGGTGGGACCACACGCGTGTAAGCAGGCTACGACTAGTGGAGGGTCACTGAAGGAGTAGACTCTCGAGTCAACGAAAAATAATGTCCGAATCCGACGACGTACGGGGACCATCCCACGTACCGGCACCGTCGCACGGTGACCACAGTCGGAGAAGGAACAGGACTCGCAGCCCACGGCTACGCACGCACCCTGCACGAGAGTCGAGAAAACTCAAGTGACGCTAAGCCACTAGACTCTGGGCAATCCTCTAGACGCACTTCAGCCAACGGTCCTTGAGTCAGAAGACTCGGGGTCAAGATCGTCGCACGCAATAGCACAAGGCCGTCAATCTAGTCCAATCTCTAGGTCTAAAACTACGGTAGCACGTGTACCGAGGTAGCTCACGAGCCGCCGAGAGAATTCTCTCGGGAAGGGAACTCACGGGACTAAGGCCTCACACATGGCCCACGCGAAAAGCACAGAAGTACGATTCCCAAGGCAACTCGCGCACCGCCAAGCTGCAACCCAACTCAAGGAGAAGAGGGAAGCCTCCAGCCCCAGACTGGACAACTGGGCTCGCAGCCCAAGGCCTCACACAGGACACACTCGGGAATCGCTTTATGGAGAAACCGACGACGCACGCCAACACACGGTGACACGAGTCGAGAACGCTACACCCGGGACTACAACGTACCACGACACCTGGCCCCGACGACGTGCATAGCATCCGTCAGACCATGGGTCGGCACGTGGTTCGAGAACCACACACCCGGGACTCGAATCGGTCAAAATGAAAACACCAGGTTAGACTAGCACATGTGCTGTTCACCCTGGGCCGCTTCAAGGGATGTGCGGCTAGGGCACAGCTGCTCAAGAGATATGCGGTCAGGCAGGAGCCGCATAAGGCCCTAATCGGACTAACCCTAAAGGAGGATGGACGGTTAGGGCTGGACCGCCCAAAGGGATGTGCGGCCAAGGATCGTCTGCACAACCCAACCGACCTACTCCAGTGTCGGTCAAAACGGTCTTGACCAAACTGCACAACCCAACCGACACTCAACTATCGGCCAAGGGTCAACTGGGATATGCGGTCAGCTCCTGGCCACACAAGCCCACGGAAGGACAAACGGTTGGGGACCAGCCGCCCATGGGGGAGACATGCGGTCCTCACCTGGCCGCACATCACATGTGTGATCTATCATCGATAGCACAACCCCAAAACCAAGAGAAGATGAACGGACCAAAGGCAACCGCCCATGCGATGGACGGGCCCTGGTTCGACCGCCCAACCATCACGGCGGGTAAACCCAGGGGGTCGCCCGATCGCGGCCTTTCCACGCCCCGTTCACGCCGAAACGAAGGGGATACAGCCACAACCACCCTAGCAATCACATGGACTCTGACCGGAGTCAAAACGACGCACGAATCGTGAGAAACGAGCGATTCTACCGAAGTTGCCCTAAAAGGGGTTACCGAGCTTCCCGAATCTCTACCGGTCCAACGGGACCACCAACCGAGATGAAATTGGGGGGAAAAGAATGCTCTCGCCCCAAGGAATCTGTTGACAGTAACCGATCTAGAAACCGTCGTCGTTTCCCGACCGACCCTACGAAACCTACAAAACCACGGTTTCGCTAGAACGGACCCAAACATAGCCATTTCCACATCGAACGACGTGCAATGGTAGGGAAAATGAGTAGAATGCAGCAGTGTTCCGTCACCCTACCTCCACCGAAGAAACCGCGTGCCGAAGCGACTAATCCACGTCGAAAACCGCCCGGAATGCGAACGACGCCATCTCAGAATCCACCTAGGGATCGCGCCCGCAACCGCCTCGATCCTCGCCCATTCTCGCCCCCACTGCCTCCACCTCGCCCCCGCCTCACTCCGTCGGCCGCCGGAGAAGAGAGGGGAGAAAGAGAGCGTGAGAGAAGAGAGAGGGGAGTGAGTGAGAAATGAGAGGGAAGAGAGAGAAATAGGCTATATATAGGGAAAATCCAGAAATTTCAGAAAATACCTAAAAATAGAAACTCACGTTTCCGCGATCCTCGGAACACACCGATCGCAACGGTACCACTCGCGGCCAGGTGAACGGCCCGGTTCACCCGCAATGAGATTCCGAAGGCATTACCGAAACACACATCGGGAATCGAAAAACACACGCGGAACATATTCTGGCCTCCGAAATAGCTTCGGACCGCGCCAATCCGAACACGAAAGATGTCTGAAACATCATTTCGGACACAACGGAGCCAGATACACCGGAAACGCAGATCCGAGACCCGAGAAGAAGGATCCAAAAAATCCGGGGCATTATAAAATAGTTGGTGGATATCATTTACAGTTGCAGTACTATTCTTGGTGTCGACCTCAACATGTTTCTTTTTATGGTAACATTTTCTCTTCGTTCTATAAATCATGAATGAGCTTTAATGTCAATAGTATATGGATGGTTGGCAATCTAAATGGCTGAATGGGTCACATATTGCTTAATTGCCCCTTGTTAAACTAGGTTTCATGTATTCACATCATGCTATTTAACTAAGGGTTTAATGCTTCAATAGTTATATAATTATGGGTTTTCTGAACCTTCGTTGACCGAAATTCTCAGCTCCTTGGTTGGTGGCTCATGCATTTTGATTGTCTGGGCTATATGCTCTCATGCTTGAAATTCTGGACTGAATTTGCATTTCATGAGTGATTTGATGAACCAATTTGGAAGTGGGTGTTTCATGTTTAGAAATGATTCATCACTTGATATTTCTGAAATACGAAACTCACCTGGATGTATGGCTGCATCTTAATATATCAATGTGCAGGTTGTCTGAGATATCATTGAAGCTTGTTTGAAAGACCTTGCTTTGCAGGACTGACAGTTATGGTGAATATACTTCTGGAGTCAATGGATTGAAAGATCAAGTACCTTGTCATGCACAACATAAAACAGGTCAAAAATTTCATTCATGTTCATAGTCCGTCCATTGGTAAGGCTTAACTTTCAGAAAATCATCTAAGTGAACCTTCTGGGTAAGTGGGCAGTAAGTGTCGATACTTAGTGTCGACACTCCTTCGTTTGTTTCATCAATGCACCGACCGTCCTTAGCATTTTTCAATATGTGCACCGACTTTATCTTTTTGTGCACCGACCCGATCCATTTGTGCACCGACCGTGCTTGCCTTCTTTATAAACTTGCACCGACCCTAACTATAGCTTCTACATAATGTGCACCGACCTTCTTTGGCATCTTTCAAACTTGCACCGAGTTTCATAAAAGTGCACCGACCTTATCTCATTGTTCTATAGATGTGCACCGACCTTGTTTATACCTGCACCGACCTTGTATATAGGTTTTACATTATTTGCACCGACCTGGTCTTTGGTGTTTTACAAACATGCACCGACCCTGCCTTCTCATATGCATCGACCATGGGTTCATATGCACAGACCTTGTCTGTACACCTGCACAGACTATGCCACACCATGGTCAGGCCTTGGGGCCACTTGCATTGACTTGTTTAATCTACTCAAGTTTTCATCTGACGGAATATGATTTCCTTTCCCTGACGATGCTTAAATGGTGTTTTTCAAAGCACTCGAATTCATGTCCTTTTTTATTTGCATATCATGTTTTCAATGGGCTGATCAGTTCTAACTTGGTTTGGACTGCCTTAGGCAGTTTCTTGTTTGGTCAGAGCAAGTGTAGACTCACAGAGTCGACACTTACATGCCAGAGAACGTTTTATGCTGTAGATAGAACCCCTAGGGAAAAGTGTCGACTCTGGGAGTCGACACTCTCACTGTGGGTCCTGTTTCCCTTTAACAGGACAGAATGCTTTGAAAAGAGTGTTGACTCCAAGAGTCGACACTTCCTCTGGGTTGTCCGGATCGTGATTTTCATTTTGGTTTCGAAATGCCCATTTGAAGATCCGAATGACTTGATCTTTTACACCATTACCCTTTGGGTTTCTCGTATGGTTTGGGTGTAGTTTTGATTGATTTTTACAAGGGCTTTTATGGTCTTTTGTTTATATTCCTGCCCTATATGTATGCTGCGATCTCCATCGAAGAAGATGGTCCCTTGGCTAATATTTCTCTATCCTTTGCAGGGAAAGGAGGAAGGGGGCGACACATCTATCTGGAGGAGGAAGAGGAAGATCAGGAGGACGCCATCAACGTGGGATATCTGCCGATTTGATCCCGTCTTTGAACTCCATAGATGAACCTTCTTCTGTGGGCATCTCCTGTGATTTCGACCGGCTTCCACTCCGCGGACGACTACTTCCAGCGCACCCATCCATCTCGTCTATGGGTTTCACTGCGGATTCGAGGGGGAATCCTTGATCTCTCATTTCCGTCCTTTCATTTAAGCATAGATTTATGTTTAGGGGCTCATTGTATATCTTTTCATTTTATTGAACTCGAAATACTATTGTGTGTGGGCGGAGCTGTGTCTCCGAGTGTGTGGATTTATTGTGGGGAAAGTTTCCCTGAGTTTTTATGTGTAGATGGAACTACGTCCCCATGTGATTTTTGCGTCCGGGGTGTGTTCCCCGACTGCGTGTGTGTGTGCTGCAGTGGCAGCGTCTTGGGGCCAGACCCCGTGTGTGCATTGCTGCGAAAGTAGCGTGTGTGGTGTTGGGGTTCATCTTCGTGTTGCTACATTTTGTAGCGTGTAGTGAAGCCTCACCGGGTTCGGTGAGGGGTGGACGTAGGGAGCCCGTCGTGGTCCCGAACCACCTAAAAATCTTTGTGTCTTGTGTAAATGCCTGTGTGATTGTTCATTTCATCTACCTCCCTTCACAGGTCAAACTAATAAATTTTTACTCACTGCACCACTGCACATTGCTACATCTACTATCTGTCTTAGGCTTAGATTTAATCGTTCTTTGCATTAATATTCCGTGTGAGATCAAGAAGATCGAGAGAACATTTTAATCTCACTCTAGTTTAAGATAATTAACATAGGCATTTTTAATTCTGCTATGTTTAGTTTAGAAAGGTTTTAAAATCCGACATCTCTGCTGGGGGACAATTCAATCCCTCTTCTTGTCCGCCATCTAGTCTGGGCCAACAATTGGTATCAGAGCCTAGTCTCTGATTTTTATTCTGCGAACCTCACGGTCTAGGAGAAAAGATCTTTTTATGATGGCTAGCATTAATTTGGTTCCCGTCTTTGGTGGTTTTGATTATCCTCTATGGCTTGGAAAATTTTGTATTTGGATTACCAATATTGATCCGAAACTTATGAATCTAATCACTCATGGTCCTCACACTCTTCCGAAAAATAAGTTAAGGTGGACCGATGAGGACGAGAAAAAGAATTCTGATAATTCTTTAGTTTTGAATGCTCTTAAGGCTACTGTGGACCCTAATCAATTTACTTTTGTTTCATCTTGTAGGTCAGCCAAAGAGATCTGGGATGGGCTAAGCGAAGCCCAAGAAGAAAGTCGGAATAGTGAATGTCTCGTGGCTAACAATGAGATTGAACGTCAAAGTGAGGAAAGCTCCAAGGTAAACTCCGATTCTGATGATGGAGATGAGCTTAGCTATGATGAATTGGTGAATGCCTATGATGAACTGTTTGTTAGATATAAAATAATAAAAATAGAAAAATAGAAAATTGAAAAAGAAACTTGATAACTCTTCATGTGGAAAATACATTGAGCTTGAAAGATTAGTTGAGTCTCACATGTTTGATGTTGAAGAACACAAAGAGATAATTACAAATCTTAGATATGAAAATAAATCCTTACTGGCCAAAATTTCAAAACTTCAACAAACAGATAAAGACAATGAGAAGCTAAAAGAGTTTAATACTGCCATATCTGAAAAACTGCTCCTTCGTGAAAAATGGAAAGCTACTCTGAAAGTTGACAAGTCTGAAAAGCTGAAGGAACTAAGAGAGGAAATAGAAAGTCTTAAGAACATGAATGAAAAAACTATTGAATTAGAAGAGGAGTTGAGAAATCTGAAGAATGATCTGTCTAAGTCCATCGACTCAAATGAAACCATGAATGAAATCCCTGATAAAAAATTGAGTTTTCAAAAGAACGAACTTGAACACACCTCCATGAACGGAAACTCATTTGAAAAACTCCAAAACGAAAATAGTGCTTTGTTAATTCTAATTTCCTTGCTTAAAGGCAGATTGAAAGTCTTGAAAAGGTTGAGAAAGGAAAATATGTGATCATTGATGATTGTGACAATTTGCATGCTCTTGAACGAGAAATTGAAAGTCACAAAACTATTAATACTTTATTGAATGAGAAAATTGCGTCATGTGAAGAAGAGATTGCTAATTCTGAATTGCATATCTCAAATCTGGAAAATGAAATCAAGAGCTTAAATGAGTCATTGTCCTTGTGTGATAAAAGAAAATAAAAATAGAAAAATGTCATTGATTGTTCTTGTGTGTATGTAAAACATCCGACTATGAAATATGATCATGCATCCAGAAGAAGAATGAACGTTTCATGCTTTTACTGTGGTAAATTTGGACATGAAATGTATGATTACTTTTTGATGAAAAATGATGATGAACGGTCTGTTAAAAAGAATTTTTCATGTCATTACTGCGGTGAAGTTGGACACATGATGAATAAATGTTCTTTATTGAAAAATGATAAAAAGTGGTCCATGAAAAGAAAATCTTCTCACTACTTTTATTGTGGCCAAAATGGTCATTCTATGGACGATTGTGCCACAGTGAAATATGATGATGATTGGTGTTCCAGGAGATATAAGAATACATCTCCTCATGCTAGAACTAACCCCTCGGGACCCAAGATGGCTTGGGTACCCAAATCTCCAAAATGAGAATTTGTTTTGCAGGGGCGTCTTGAGGCCAAGGAAAGTCAATAAATAAAGGACTCTCAAGGCGAGAAACAAAAATGGTTTGTTTTGAAATTTTTTTACTTAAGTTCATTTTGAAAGATCTACAAAGATAAAAATTATGTTTGGAGCTGTTTCACGTTTTGTGAATAAATTTGGCTTTTGAATGCTTTACTCTGTACACAAAGTCTCTTACATCTTCGTTCACTCTTTGGGAATAACAATTACATGTTTACACAGTTTGCACATATCATACACATCCTTACATGCTTGTAAATAAAGAAAGTCTTCGATCATTTCTATTTACATACATACACTTGCATATATACTTGACATACTTGTGTGCTTGAATTTCATGATTATCCGGTATATCAAATGGTGATTGTGGAAGGTTGGATTATGTCCAACTGGAAGCTTTCTTCACACGTGATGGTGATCTTCGGACCTACGTTCTCCGCCAAGTATCGATAATCAATTTGCTTGAAAATTTTGAAAGGTCCTCGATTGATTGCATGTATACATACTTCTAGAAAACCTTTTCTTGAAAATCTTCTAAGACCTCACCTCCTTGATAAATAAAACACATTGTTCTTGATCTTTTGTGAACCATGACATATACAAAGGAGGAGGATTTATTTCTAACTATGCATACATTTAGGGGGAGTCATAACTATGTCTAGACAAATTCACTTTCTAAGTATATCTATGTGCAGGTTGTCTGAGATATCATTGAAGCTTGTTTGAAAGACCTTGCTTTGCAAGACTAACAGTTATGGTGAATATACTTCTGGAGTCATTGGATTGAAAGATCAAGTACCTTGTCATCCACAACACAAAATAGGTCAAAAATTTAATTCATGTTCATAGTCGGTCCATTGGTAAGGCTTAACTTTCAGAAAATCATCTAAGTGAGCCTTCTGGGTAATAGGGCAGTAAGTGTCGACACTTAGTGTCGACACTCCTTCGTTTGTTTCATCAATGCACTGATCATCCTTAGCATTTTTCAGTATGTGCACCGACTTTATCTTTTTATGTACCGACCCTTTCCATTTGTGCACCGGCCGTGCTTGCCTTCTTTATAAACTTGCACCGACCCTAACTATAGCTTCTACATAATGTGCACCGACCTTCTTTGGCATCTTTCAAACTTGCACCGAGTTTCATAAAAGTGCACCGACCTTATCTCATTGTTCTATAGATGTGCACCGACCTTGTTTATACCTGCACCGACCTTGTATATAGGTTTTACATTATTTGCACCGACCCGGTCTTTGGTGTTTTACAAACATGCACCGACCCTGCCTTCTCATATGCATCGACCATGGGTTCATATGCACAGACCTTGTCTGTACACCTGCACAGACTATGCCATACCATGGTCAGGCCTTGGGGCCACTTGCATTGACTTGTTTAATCTACTCAAGTTTTCATCTGACGGAATATGATTTCCTTTCCCTGACGATGCTTAAATGGTGTTTTTCAAAGCACTCGAATTCATGTCCTTTTTTATTCGCATATCATATTTTCAATGGGTTGATCAGTTCTAACTTGGTTTGGACTGCCTTAGGCAGTTTCTTGTTTGGTCAGAGCAAGTGTCGACTCACAAAGTTGACACTTACATGCCAGAGAACGTTTTATGATGCAGACAGAACCCCTAGTGAAAAGTGTCGACTCTGGGAGTCGACACTCTCACTGTGGGTCTGTTTTCTTTTAACAGGACAGAACGCTTTGAAAAGAGTGTCTGTAATGCCCGAGAAAATTTTGAGATTTAAAAATATAATTATTAAGCATTTAATGGGCTATAAATGAATTTTGTTTAATTAAATCTAATTATTTAAGCCCTACATAAATCCAAGAGGATTAGGCCCATATATTAAACCCAATAGGCCCAAAAAGATTATTTTGCACCTTAGCACATATTCTAGAAGCTAGGAATGGGTGTAAACACGGATTTAAAGGAGATAATTACTCCTTGGTATATAAGTAAAGGGATAATAGTGAAGATAATAAAAAAAAAGAGTTTGAACTAGTTGAAATTCGGTGCTCACGAAGTCAAACGGTCTATCGCGAGACCGTATGGGGAGTCAAACGGTCCAGAGCTAGACCGCTTATCTCTGTCAGTTCCGTGAGTATGAGAAAACGTGAAAATGATGGGTTTTTAGCATCCAAATCACCTAGGATCGACTCTATCTACCAATTAGATAAGTCTAGAAGGATAGTAGATCGAATTGAAAGCCTAAATGGGACTCTAAGTTTGTTCTAATCCTCAAAACCCTAGCTAACCCTATAAATAGATCCCAGATTTGACCTGTGCAACCCTTACTTTTGACTGGCATGGAATTAAGGTAAGGAGGATGAATTAGAGGTAAGTTTCTTCTTGTAATTTGATTATTATAGTTAGAACTAATTACCCTCCAAATTTTGTTCTAGGAGATCACACTTACAAGAAGATAGACGTTTCCAAAGTTGCTGATTCTACACAAGTAACTCAGGAATTAGTGTGTCTGACCTAGATTGATCAAGTAATTCGGAGCTCTAAATGAGGTATTTAGCAACAGTGTCTTTAGAACTTTCTGTTACCCTTCAAATCTTCTATTTACCTTCAAAATTTCACGTTAATAGGTCAAGGGAATCAGGAGATACAAGGGCGTGAAGTTGCTGATTTAGCACGAGAACGTGCAGAACTAGGGCTTACTTCCAGTCCGAAATTAACAGTCTAGGAGCATTAATTAAGATAGGTTATCTCATGAATGGCTCAAATTTGAAGTAAGGAATAAAAGCCCTCTGATTTCGTGCGTTTTCATACATTGTACTTTGAGAATTTCATGTTTTAGTAGGACTATGCATCTAAGTTTAATCCTCATGCATGAACTAGCCCTAATAAAGTAAAAATGAATTTTTCTTGTTAAATACATTAACCTATGCATATTGTTGGTCTATATTTATTCTATCATGATTATGGAAGTTTATATATGTTGATTTCCATGCATGATGTATCTTAGTTTGGCATTTGGCTTTACTATTATTTGAACTCGTATTTATACAGGAGCAAACGGTCATCCTGTAGACCGCCTGGTATCTTAACGGTCCTACGATAGACCGCTAGCCCGATAGCATAAGCGGTCGCCCGACTGACCGTTTGGCCAATTAAACGGTTCTGTTCTAGACCGTTTGGTTTTCTGATTTTTCTGCAATATTGATAATCCAAACATATTACGGATTAGCCAAAATTAATATATGATAAGCCTAGTTAACTAAGTTTATTTCCTGGTTTGATTAATGGTTTTATATACTTAGTTAATTTCATTGTTTATCATCATAGATTTCATGTTTTGTGCACATTGGTATTATTTTAACTTATGTTAGTTTATGACCAAAATTATATATTCTTGTAATAAATATATGTTCAAAGATGATAGATGATTCATGATTTAACTTGATCACTGGTTTATCACGATTCTCTCTCTTCTAAGAGTCATTTTCATAAGTACATGGCACATATCCCGATATGTTATCATTAGTTACACTTTTTACACATTAAGAACACAATCATGGACTTGATGACCTCTCCTTTAGATATTCCTTCCAACGGACTAGGAAGTCTTGTTTCAAGGCCTCCATAAGACTCCACGAGCCTGGGATTCCCACTAGGACGTCAAGCTGGTTGTACCATTAAAGCCCATTGTCTAGAAAAGCACTTATCGATATTTTGTATTTCTGGACCTAAGCGGCCATATGGTTGACCGTCTGAGTTTGCTAGCGGCCATTCACTAGACTGCTAAAGGACATTAAACGGCCATCCACTAGACCGCAAGGCTTCAGATATGAGTTTTTTTTTGTATATCAGACTTTATCTTATCAACCGGTCCTTCACTTGACCGCTTGGATTTCTAAACGGTCCTATATATGACCGCTTGCATTTCAAAACGGCCAAGTAATAGACCGTTTGGATCCTGATTATGTCTAACCCGAGGTTTGAACTTTGGGGTTGGCTTTCTTGAATGCCTAGATGGTCTTCTGATTATCTAGGGCCTAAATTATGGTTAACCAAGTTAAAATAGAATTATGAAACTTAAAGAAAGTATCGTTATGCTGTCGACTTTTTTCTAGCATGACCTAGTTATAAACTCATTCCTTGAAATCTCTTGTTCTTAATTGAAGCATTCTTATTTTTGTTACCTTATCATGGAACTTTTGTTGAACTTGTGCATTGTTGGCCACATTATTGCTATAAACGTGGAAGTAGCTTGATTTATACTTGAAGATACAATTTGAGCACTGATTGTGTTCAAGGGCTCTATGTTAGTCCCCTTGGCCGATTGTCGAAAATATACTGTAAACCATGGGATATGATGCTACTGACATCGCATTACGCTGGGAGTAATTTCATTATAAATAAGTGAAATGTCCACGGGAATCCACATGAATTCACGAAGTACTTGCTACTAAGTGAAGAGTACATTCTTGCTTGTTACATGACTTTCTAGTGCATAGCCTTCATGGTTATGAAAAGTACATTCTTGTTACATTCTTGAAAAGGCCAGATCTACATTCTTGGTATATACTTGATCAAATCATATTCTTGTATCTCAAGTTTGATCATATCTTGTTACTTTGGCTTTATTCGCATGTTTCATCGTATTTGCATGATTTACCTTATTCTTTAGAGCTAAAATGCTAATCATTTAAATTTGCCTTCATGTTGATACGAAGATACCTACTGGGCAAGTGTGCTCATTACCCTACTTTTCAATCTTTTTCAAGAAATTCTAGTGGGACGGATTTCGATTACTCAAGTGATGGATCCAGGAGTGATTAAAGGACAAACGACTTGAGAGAAGCCTTAGTTATCAATGTCTAGTCGAGTCATGATGTAATTTTATTTTCTTGAGTCTAGTGAAAAGATCTTATGTACTTTAGGAATTATTTTATGAAATAATAAAGTTGAAGGTTTTAGTGAATTATATTGTGCAATTACTCTTATGTGATTGTCTTGCACTCTGATTATATTGCTTACTCGAGGCGTACTAGCCGGCTATTCACATTCCCGATTGTTTCCGCTGCATAATCTCGGGACGTGACAGTGAAAGTAATATCAGAGCCCTAGGACTAGAATTCCCAGGGAAAAGTCATGTCATAGGTTAAGTCCAAGGTTTAAGGACCCACACCTATGAAACTAGGAAAGAAATTCCCAACCTATGAGAGGAATTGGGTAGAACCTGTGATGAGATAGTCATTAGGATTAATTCTATGATATACCCCACTCATTCCATTAGAATTAACAAATTCATTGCTCTTCTCAGGTACCTCACTCTCATAATGGCTCATCGCGTAGATTGGAACGGTATGCAAGAGACCGTTGCGGGTCTTACTCAAGCGTTACAAACTATGGCTCAAGCCGACGTAGGGGCAAGAGCGGTAGACTTACATCGTAACTTCCGGAGCTTAAATCCTCCTCGATTTTTGGGTTCCTCTAATCCCAATGAAGCCGAAAATTGGATAGATGAGATGAACAGCATCTTTGAAGTTATGCAATGTGCTGATCAAGAGAAGATTCGTCTAGCCACGTTCCAATTAAATAAAGATGCTCGTACATGGTGGAAGTCAGTTCCGGCACTGCCAGCTGATGCACCTCATACTTGGGAGGGTTTCCTTACACTCTTCCGAGCTAGGTACTTCTCCGAACATGTTAAGAAGAGGAAGGCTATGGAATTCACTTCGTTACGCCAAGGCATGATGACCGTAGCGGAGTATGAACTCCAATTTTCTAGGCTGGTGCCTTATGCTCCTCACTTGGTTAGCACTGAGTTGTTAAAAGTTAACCGATTTATGGATGGATTGAGGCCCGGATTTATTCAACAACTTGGGATTCAGAATATCCGTACGTATGCGGAAACGGTCCAACGGGTGCATCTATGCGAGAGGACCTTGGAAAAGGTCAAGAAATTAAAAGTCAAGGGAGAGGAGCCTAGCCGAAGGTCTGATCGGCATGAAAAGAAAAGAAAGTTTAGTATCACGGAACCCTACAAATCCTGTGATAACAAGAAGAGATCTCGGAATGGGAGTGGTAGTGGCTACCAAAAGAATAAAAAAGTCAAGGAAAAAGACAACCAAGTCGCCACGGCTTGCACATTTTGCGAGAAGTTCGGTCATTCGGCCGAAGAATGCTGGAAGCGTCTCGGTGCTTGTCTACGATGTGGCAGTCGGGAGCACCGTATGCCGGATTGCCCCCTTATGAAAGAATAATCTTCCGGTGGTGGACGTAAGCGACAGGCTCGTCTCAATGCTATTATGGAAGAGGAAGAAGCGCACAAGAATGATGGGCTAATGGAAGGTACTATCCAAATCTATTCCCATCCTGCATTCATACTATTTGATACTGATGTCACACCCCGGTGCGGAATATCGGAACGTAGCAGTTATATACATTCATGATAAACAGAGCAATAACGACATTTAAAAGACAAAAAATGCAATAGAAAAGGAATTAACCCAAAAGAACCAACTTGTTTAAAAATAGAAGAAATAATAATGTTTCCACACCTACACTTCCTTAAGTTACGACTCAATAAAGAGAAAAATTACAACTCGATTCAACTGGTTGAACTGACAACATAACTATATGACTAATACTACTCAGGTTCACGCCGGCCAGGGTTCACTTCGGTCTTTACTCTTGCCCATCCCCATCCGTTTGCGTTTCATCACCAGAACTACCTGAAAAGAGGGGGAAAATTGGGTGAGCGAACGCTCAGTAGGCAATAGCAGGCAAGTTTAAGTAGTTAACCAAATTAAATAACTGTCATGCATGCGAACTAAGATGATAACAAGTTGACATAAGAACTGATGGAAACGAAGCTTAATAGATTGAATTGAATCGAGATATATCAATTTCCAGGAAATTGGCTGATCAAACACGCAAGCAAGTCATATCGAGACAATATCCATGTAGGAAAAATGTATAGAGAAAAGAGATGAATGTCATAGACACACGCTAGTCATGCACTCGTTGCAATGCCTCACCATGTCATTACAACTCCCCGGGAGACTAGTACTTTTCGGGCGCTCTTCCCAAGACCAGATCGGGCCCTTACGATGCGTTGGCATTGATTTGATGGATCCAAGATCTCAAGTAATATCTAGACATTCATTGGAATCGGCCAAGAATTCCAAGGTTAAGCTATGCAACTTAATCTCTAAGATTAAGTAAGTTCTCAGTAATGGAATGGAAATCCATAAGCCCATTTTGGCTCGGCAAACCAGAACATACAAGAAACACGTAAAACAAGCTTCAGGCTGAGTTGCGGTCGAACCTGGGCCGCAACAAGACGAAAATGGTCTAACATGGACCGCTACAAGTGATATCGGGCCAAAGGAACAAGACCCAAAAATCAGGAATACAACGGTCCTAGATGGGCCGTTAACAATTGAAAACGGTCTACAGGGGGCCGCCATGCACGAGAAGGTCCCTGGGCCAGAGCGAACGTAAATGGTCACTCGTTGGGCTGCCCCATCCTAAAACGGTCCATGGACGATCGCTAGGAGGATGAAAACAGTCCAATGACAACCGCGATGACCTGGGCCCAGTAAGATTGAATCAATCGACCGAAAGCGCTCCCAACATGCCCAAGACATGATGGAACTGAACTAGGGTCCAGCCCACACCTCTCCGGTCGAGCCAGAGGTGATTTGATCAATTTTGACATTGCTAGGTCGATGGAATCAAGGATGACGACCAGCAGAACCTGGCTCATGGCCAGCAAGAAAACGGTCATGACTGGACCCCTTAAATCACCACACGGTCTAGCCCAGGGCCGCCTTTAAGCCAAGACAGACCCGAATTCTGGGCTATAAAGCGGACAATACCTCGACGGTATAGAGTACGGGGCGTGACAATTGGTGCTTCTCATTCCTTTATATCTTCTACTTTTGCAAAAACATTACATATATGCATCAGTTCCTCTACCTTCGAACCTAGCAATCACTACACCTTTAGGTCCCGGAACCAAACTTACAACCTACTATCCTGATAGTGAAGTAGTGGTAGAAGGTCACAACCTACTAGCAAACCTCGTATGTCTTGACATGGAGGGCTACGATGCTATATTAGGTGTAGATTGGCTTGTAGACCGTGATGCCTATATAAATTGTTGCAAGCGGATTATCTCTTTTCGAAAACTTGGTCTTCCAAGATTTTCCTTCCTTGGTATCAAATATAGGAAGCATCCTGCCATTATTTCATCTCTACATGCTTACAAATTAATTTCGCAAGGATGTGTAGCTTTTCTTGCTTCTGTAATCCTCACCAAATCCAAGGAGATCGTCTTAGAGGATATTCCTATTGTCAATGAATTTTCGGATGTATTTCCATCATATTTACCCGGTTTACCAGCCGAAAGGGAAGTAAACTTATTTATTGAACTCATCCCCAGAGCAGCACCCGTTTCAATAGCTCCCTACAGGATGACCCCCACGGAACTCAAGGAATTGAAGAAACAGCTTCAGGAGTTATTAGATAAGGGTTTCATTGAACCTAGCACATCCCTCTAGGGTGCGCCAGTTCTATCGGTCAAGAAGAAGGATGGATCCCTCAGGCTGTGTATCGACTACCGATGACTAAATCAACTCATAATTAAGAATAAATATCCGTTGCTACGTATCGATGAGCTCTTTGATCAGATTTCAGGAGCGAAATATTTTTCCAAAAACCTCAGGTCAGGTTATCATCAGCTCAAGATCAAAGATGAGGACATACATA
This sequence comes from Amorphophallus konjac, assembly GCA_022559845.1. Lineage (NCBI taxonomy): Eukaryota > Viridiplantae > Streptophyta > Magnoliopsida > Alismatales > Araceae > Amorphophallus > Amorphophallus konjac. The sequence goes on from CM040123.1 coordinate 150,791,656, forward strand.
AAACTACTTTTCGAAGTAGATATGGCCACTATGAATTCGTGGTAATGCCGTTTGGGTTAACCAATGTCCCGGCAGCATTTATGCAACTTATGAATAATATCTTCAGGCCTTATCTGGACTAGTTTATAGTCATCTTCATTGACGATGTTCTTATTTACTCCAAAACAAAGGAGGATCATGAAGAGCACTTAAGAATAGCCTTACAAATGCTAAGAGAGCACAAAATTTATACAAAGCTTAGTAAGTGCGAGTTCTGGCTAAAGGAGGTATCTTTCCTTGGCCATATTATTTCAAGAGAAGGTATCGCTGTTGATCCTTCAAAAATAGAAGCTGTTAAGAACTGGAGCTGGCCGACAACCGTGTCTGAAGTCAGAAGTTTTCTAGGTCTGGCTGGTTATTACAGGAGATTTATTAAAGATTTCTCAAAGATCACTGTCCCTTTGACTAGACTCACCAGAAAGGAGAATCCTTTTATATGGTCGAAGGACTGTGAGGAGAGTTTTCAAACTCTTAAAGAACACCTTACCACTACACCAATATTAACATTACCCACTGAAGGTGGTGGATTTGAAGTCTATACGGATGCGTCTAGCATTGGGTTAGGGTGTGTCCTTATACACAATGATAAGGTGATTTGCTATTTATCAGGGCAGTTAAAGCGTCACGAAGAAAATTACCCTGTACATGATCTAGAGCTAGCTGCGGTTATATTTGCATTGAAGATTTGGCGAAATTACCTTTATGGGTAGAAATTCATTATATTTTCAGATCATAAAAGTTTGAAATATTTATTCACCCAGAAGAAGTTGAATATGCGACAATGCAGATGGTTGGAGTATCTCAAGGACTTTGACTTTACTATCCAATATCATCCAGGAAAAGCAAATGATGTAGCTGATGCTCTTAGCAGGAAACTAATGGCAACTCTAGCAAGCCTCCGGAAAGGTATAACTTGTCTTATTAAAGATTTTTCTCATTTAAATCTTGATATTGATAGAGAAGGAGAAGGACGTATGATTGGCAATATAAGGTCTCAACCTACATTGATCGAGGACCTAGTCCAATTGTAATAAAATGATCCCACGTTGATGGAGATTAAGGATAATATTGATCAGAGGCCGGAATTTTCTATCTCAAATGATGGAAGACTATTATTTAAGGGTCGAATTTGTGTGCCAAATCATGATGACACTAAGAAATTGATCATGGAAGAAGCTCACAAATCAAGGCATGCTATTCACTCTAGTGCTACCAAGATGTATCAAGATTTGAAAAGAAACTTTTGGTGGCCCAATATGAAAAGAGAAGTAGCAGATTTTGTGTCCCGATGTCTCACTTGTCAACAAGTAAAGGCAGAACATTTAAAACCTGCTAAGAAATTACACCCCTTGAATATTCCCGAGTGGAAGTGGGAAAGTATAGGGATGAATTTTATCATGGGTTTACCTAGGACAAGAGGTGGACACGATGGCATATGGCTGATCATAGACCGATTGACTAAATCTGCACATTTTCTACGATTCAAAAGTCGATGATCCGTGGATGTACTAGCAGCACTATACATAAAGGAGATTGTCAAACTACATGGTGTCCTTGTCACCATCATATCTGACCGAGATCCTCGGTTCACATCACAATTCTGGAAGGGTCTACAACATTCATTAGGGACCCGACTGAACTTTAGCATTGCATTCCATCCACAAACTGATGGTCAAACTGAAAGGATAAATCAAGTGGTGGAAGATATGCTCAGGGCTTATGCTATTGACTATGGAGGAAGTTGGCACGACCATTTACCTCTGGCGGAGTTTGCATACAATAATAGCTATCAAGCTAGCATACAAATGGCACCATTCGAGGCTCTATATGGAAGAAGCTGTCGTTCACCTATTTGCTAGAATGAAGTAGGAGAAAGGTAATTTCTTGGTCCCGACATCATTAGGGATACTACCGAGAAGATAAAACTTATTCGGGAGAGACTCCAGATGGCACAAGATAGGCAAAAATCATATGCTGACAATCAAAGGCACGACTTGGAGTTCCAAGTAGGAGACCATGTATTCCTTAAAGTTTCTCCGGGTCGAGGTATTCAAAGATTTGGTATTAAAGGCAAGCTTACTCCAAGATTCATTGGCCCCTTTGAGATTCTCAATAGGGTTGGTGAAGTCGCTTATCGGATAACTTTACCATCTCAATTATCTGAAGTCCATGATATATTTCACGTCTCGATGCTCAAGAAGTATGTACCTGATCCATTCCATGTCATTACTTATGATAATCTGGAGATTAAAAAGGATTTGACATACGAGCAAAAGCCTGTCAAGATCATTGAACGAGAAGTGCGTCAACTTCGGAATAAAACTATTCCTATGGTCAAGATCCAATGGACCAAATCATGGCCACATGAAGCAACATGGGAAACTGAAGAAGCCAAGCGCAAAAGATTCCCTGAAATATTTGAATGTAAGTACACTCTCCATAAATCCATGTATTGAATTTGGGGACAAATTCTTTTTAAGTGGGGGAGGGCGTAACGCCCAAGAAAATTTTGAGATTTAAAAATATAATTATTTGTTGAGTTATGGTTTTGATGATTGTTGTGATTGTTAAGTTATGGTTTTGATGATAACTAAACTTAATGTGTGATTAAGTGATGATAACTAAACGTGTGGTTGATTGCTCATGCTCTTGTTATCTATGTATGATTGAGATGGCAAATGGCAACAGTTACATCGTCTTGATCCTTGGTTTGCATATGTTGGTTTTACAAGAGGTAAGAGATTTCATAACCTCTTTAATATGCACGAGCATGGTATTAACTCTGACTATCTTGCTTGCAGGATTAAACTCATGGCAGTCACCTGGTGAACATAATGTGTGGATACTCACCCTGCTCCTCTATAATCCAAAACAGGTGATATATGTCATTTACTGTCAAGAACCATTGGTAAGATACTTACCTTGTTGTAGCATCAATCTCACCATGGGTATTTCATATACCTCTCCTTAATCCACCTCATTCATGCACCTTAAACATGGAACCCTTTAGATTGAATGTGGCTTGCAAATGAAGTTTTTCAAGCCCTTATAAAACTCACCATCGGGCGCCCTCGCACGCGGATCGACCTGCGCGGTCAGGTCGCTGGGATTTTTAGGGGCGGAGCCCCCGAAACAAAATTTTAATTTCATACTCAATGGTTTGCATGAAGCTCATGCATTCATCATATGATGTTTGAGCTATAGTTCTAAACAATTATCCATGTGTTTGCAGGTCCATATACTCAGTATAAATCTTCAAGGTCGAAGGAGTTTGAATCCATGGACTGCAAATGGGTTTTAGGGGTTGAATGATCAAAATCTAGAAAATCCTAGATTTCGGTCGACCGTCAGCCTAGGGGCGGTCGACCGAATTTTCCAGTAGCCCAACATCTACGGAAATGTCTCAGAGCGGTCGATCGCCAGCCTGATCCAGGTCGGCTGGAAACAACAGAAGCTGTCTGTCTACAGGGTTGTTACAGAGCGGTCGACCGCCAGCCCCGATAAGCCCAAAATGTTGACTTTTGTTCACCTCGAAAGAAGCCCCTCCTTTTGATATTGTTTTATCCCAAAGCCACCAAACCCTCCAGGTTTTGTGGATCTGGTCTCGGGGTTGTCCATGGACCAATCAAAGGTTATAAAACATCCTATTAGAGTCATAACCCTAACTATCCAAGAGATCCAAGGGGAGATCAAGGGAGAGAGCTATCAAAGTAAGAAGAAGGTTGCTACAACCCTCCGTGAACAGTACTCTGTCCAGCAACTTCTTCATCCATCTGAAGGTATTCAAGCTCCATTTGAAGCCAGCAACCAAAGAGGAAGAGGAGAAGCAAGCAAACATCAAGGAGATCAAGAAAGGTGTCCAAGGAAGAAGAAGCTGTACTGTAGCCGTGAACAGTACCTCGCGGAAGATCGCTTCATCCCTACACAAGCCTTTCAAGCTCCATCCAAAGCCATTCAAGTGAAGCAGGAAGCATTGTTCCAAGCTCTACATCACACACTCAGTGGAAGCCAAATTAGGAGTCTTCTAAACTGTGCTTCATTATTTTTATGTTTTGGGCTTTATATTTGTGTTCTTTATAATCTGGAAACATTTATGTGTGTGTGGATCGTTGTTGGATCTGTGGTCGTGTGTGTGTGTCATACTTGATTCGTGTGTGTGCGTGGATCTTCCTAGATCTGCATTTGTGTGTGTGTGGGTCTATTTAGATCGGTTCTATCTCGTGTGTGTGGTTTGCTGCACTTATGGCAGCGGGTGTTTGTGTTGGTGATCCGTTTGTTGGATTGTGTTTGAGACCTCGTCTCCGTGTGTGTGTGTGTGTGTGTGTGTGTATTGGGGCGCGTCCTCGTGTGTGTGTGCAGGCGTCGTCCTGCGTGTGTGGTTGGAGCATCGTCTCCGTTTGGAGATTTATCCCCGAGTGAAGCCTCACCGGGTTTGGTGAGGGGTGGACATAGGATTGCCATCATTGCATCCGAACCACCTTAAAAACCGTTGTGCATTGTGTTTTGAATTGTGTGGTTCGGTCCTTTTCTTCTACCTCCATTCTACGTGAGTGCTAGTGTAATTGCGATTCCGGATTTATCCACGTATATCTTGCCTAATCCATCTCATCACCAAATAGATTTTGATAAATCCAATTTATGATTGAATAGTTTTGAATCTCTTAACTAGCACTGTATCACATATTTCAAAAAGACCAGAAGTTTTAGTAAAATTTGTAATCACCCAATTCACCCCCCTCTTAGGTGTCATTGATCGCGGGACTTCATTTTTAAGCATTTAATGGGCTATAAATGAATTTTGTTTAATTAAATATAATTATTTAAGCCCTACATAAATCCAAGAGGATTAGGCCCATATAATAAACCCAATAGGCCCAAAAAGATTATTTTGGACCTTAGCCCATATTCTAGAAGCTAGGAATGGGTGTAAACACGGAATTAAAGGAGATAATTACTCCTTGGTATATAAGTAAAGGGATAATAGTGAAGATAATAAAAAAAAAGAGTTTGAACTAGTTGAAATTCGGGGCTAACGAAGTTAAATAGTCTATCGCAAGACCGTATGGGGAGTCAAACGGTCCAGAGCTAGACCGCTTATCTCTGTCAATTCCGTGAGTATGAGAAAACGTGAAAATGATGGATTTTTAGCATCCAAATCACCTAGGATCGACTCTATCTACCAATTATATAAGTCTAGAAGGATAGTAGATCGAATTGAAAGCCTAAATGGGACTCTAAGTTCGTTCTAATCCTCAAAACCCGAGCTAACCCTATAAATAGATCCCAGATTTGACCTATGCAACCCTTACTTTTGACTGGCATGGAATTAAGGTAAGGAGGATGAATTAGAGGTAAGTTTCTTCTAGGAATTTGATTATTATAGTTAGAACTAATTACCCTCCAAATTTTATTCCAGGGGATCACTCTTACAGGAAGATAGAAGTTTCCAAAGTTGCTGATTCTACACAAGTAACTCAGGAATTAGTGTGTTCGACCCAGATTGATCAAGTAATTCGGAGCTCTAAATGAGGTATTTAGCAACAGTGTCTTTAGAACTTTCTGTTACCCTTCATATCTTCTATTTACCTTCAAAATTTCACGTTAATAGGTCAAGGGAATCAGGAGATACAAGGGTGTGAAGTTGCTGATTTAGCACGAGAACGTGCAAAACTAGGGCTTACATCCAGTCTGAAATTAACAGTCTAGAAGCATTAATTAAGATAGGTTATCTCATGAATGGCTCAAATTTGAAGTCAAGAATAAAAGCCCTATGATTTCGTGCGTTTTCATGGATTGTACTTTGAGAATTTCATGTTTTAGTAGGACTATGCATCTAAGTTTAATCCTCATGCATGAACTAGCCCTAATAAAGTAAAAAGGAATTTTTCTTGTTAAATACATTAACATATGCATATTGTTGGTCTATATTTGTTCTATCATGATTATGGAAGTTTATATATGTTGATTTCCAAGCATGATGTATCTTAGTTTGGCATTTGGCTTTACTATTATTTGAACTCGGATTTATACAGGAGCAAACGGTCGTCCTGTAGACCGCCTGGTATCTTAACGGTCCTACGATAGACCGCTAGCCCGATAGCATAAGTGGTCGCCCGACTGACCGTTTGGCCAGTTAAACGGTTCTGTTCTAGACCGTTTGGTTTTCTGATTTTTCTGCAATATTGATAATCCAAACATATTACGGATTAGCCAAAATTAATATATGATAAGCCTAGTTAACTAAGTTTATTTCCTGGTTTGATTAATGGTTTTATATACTTAGTTAATTTCATTGTTTATCATCATAGATTTCATGTTTTGTGCACATTGGTATTATTTTAACTTATGTTAGTTTATGACCAAAATTATATATTCTTGTAATAAATATATGTTCAAAGATGATAGATGATTCATGATTTAACTTGATCACTGGTTTATCACGATTCTCTCTCTTCTAAGAGTCATTTTCATAAGTACATGGCACATATCCCGGTATGTTATCATTAGTTACACTTTTTGCACATTAAGAACACAATCATGGACTTGATGACCTCTCCTTTGGATATTCCTTCCAACGGACTAGGAAGTCTTGTTTCAAGGCCTCCATCAGACTCCACGAGCCTGGGATTCCCACTAGGACGTCGAGCTGGTTGTACCATTAAAGCCCATTGTCTAGAAAAGCACTTATCGATATTTTGTATTTCTGGACCTAAGCAGCCATATGGTTGACCATCTGAGTTTGCTAGCAGCCATTCACTAGACCGCTAAAGGACATTAAACGGCCATCCACTAGACCGCAAGGCTTCAGAGATGAGTTTTTTTCTTGTATATCAGACTTTATCTTATCAAACGGTCCTTCACTTGACCGCTTGGATTTCTAAACGGTCCTATATATGACCGCTTGCATTTCAAAACGGCCAAGTAATAGACCGTTTGGATCCTGATTATGTCTAACCCGAGGTTTGAACTTTGGGGTTGGCTTTCTTGAATGTCTAGATGGTCTTCTGATTATCTAGGGCCCAAATTATGGTTAACCAAGTTAAACTAGAATTATGAAACTTACAGAAAGTACCGTTATGCTGTCGACTTTTTTCTAGCATGACCTAGTTATAAACTCATTCCTTGAAATCTCTTGTTCTTAATTGAAGCATTCTTATTTTTGTTACCTTATCATGGAACTTTTGTTGAACTTGTGCATTGTTGGCCACATTATTGCTATAAACGTGGAAGTAGCTTGATTTATACTTGAAGATACAGTTTGAGCACTGATTGTGTTCAAGGGCTCTATGCTAGTCCCCTTGGTTGATTGTCGAAAACATACTGTAAATCATGGGGTATGATGCTACTGACATCGCATTACGCTGGGAGTAATTTCATTATAAATAAGTGAAATGTCCACGGGAATCCTCATGAATTTACGAAGTACTTGCTACTAAGTGAAGAGTGCATTCTTGCTTGTTACATGACTTTCTAGTGCATAGCCTTCATGGTTATGAAAAGTACATTCTTGTTACATTCTTGAAAAGGCCAGATCTACATTCTTGTTATATACTTGATCAAATCATATTCTTGTATCTCAAGTTTGATCATATCTTGTTACTTTGGCTTTATTCGTATGTTTCATCGTATTTGCATGATTTACCTTATTCTTTAGAGCTAAAATGCTAATCATTTAAATTTGCCTTCATGTTGATACGAAGATACCTACTGGGCAAGTGTGCTCATTACCCTACTTTCCAATCTTTTTCAGGAAATTCTAGTGGGACAGATTTCGATTACTTAAGTGATGGATCCAGGAGTGATTAAAGGACAAACGACTTGAGAGAAGCCTTAGTTATCAATGTCTAGTCGAGTCATGATGTAATTTTATTTTCTTGAGTCTAGTGAAAAGATCTTATGTACTTTAGGAATTATTTTATGAAATAATAAAGTTGAAGGTTTTAGTGAATTATATTGTGCAATTACTCTTATGTGATTGTCTTGCGCTCTGATTATATTACTTGCTCGAGGCGTACAAGCCGACTATTCACATTCCCGATTGTTTCCGCTACATAATCTCGGGACGTGACAGTGTCGACTCCAAGAGTCGACACTTCCTCTGGGTTGCCCGGATCGTGATTTTCGTTTTGGTTTCAAAGTGCCCATTTGAAGATCCGAATGACTTGATCTTTTACACCATTACCCTTAGGGTTTCTCCTATGGTTTGGGTGTAGTTTTGAGAGGTTTTTACAAGGGCTTTTGTGGTATTTTATTTATATTGCTGCCCTATATGTCTGCTGCGATCTCCATCGAAGAAGATGGTCCCTTGGCTAATATTTCTCTATCCTTTGCAGGGAAAGGAGGAAGGGGGAGAGGCATCTATCTGGAGAAGGAAGAGGAAGATCAGGAGGATGACATCAACGTGGGATATCTACCGATTTGATCCCGTCTTTGAACTCCATAGCTGAACCTTCTTCTATGGGCATCTCCTGCGGTTTCGGTCGACTTCCACTCTGCGGACGACTACTTCTAGCGCACCCATCCATCTCGTCTACGGGTTTCACTGTAGATTTGAGGGGGAATCCTTGATCTCTCATTTCCATCCTTTCATTTGAGCATAGATTTATGTTTATGCGGTCATTGCATATCTTTTCATTTTATTGAACTCGAACATTTTATTTGCATATCATGTTTTCAATGGGCTGATCAGTTCTAACTTGGTTTGGACTGCCTTAGGCAGTTTCTTGTTTGGTCAGAGCAAGTGTAGACTCACAGAGTCGACACTTACATGCCAGAGAACGTTTTATGCTGTAGATAGAACCCCTAGGGAAAAGTGTCGACTCTGGGAGTCGACACTCTCACTGTGGGTCCTGTTTCCCTTTAACAGGACAGAATGCTTTGAAAAGAGTGTTGACTCCAAGAGTCGACACTTCCTCTGGGTTGTCGGATCGTGATTTTCATTTTGGTTTCGAAATGCCCATTTGAGGATCCGAATGACTTGATCTTTTACACCATTACCCTTTGGGTTTCTCGTATGGTTTGGGTGTAGTTTTGATTGATTTTTACAAGGGCTTTTATGGTCTTTTGTTTATATTCCTGCCCTATATGTATGCTGCGATCTCCATCGAAGAAGATGGTCCCTTGGCTAATATTTCTCTATCCTTTGCAGGGAAAGGAGGAAGGGGGCGACACATCTATCTGGAGGAGGAAGAGGAAGATCAGGAGGACGCCATCAACGTGGGATATCTGCCGATTTGATCCCGTCTTTGAACTCCATAGCTGAACCTTCTTCTGTGGGCATCTCCTGTGATTTCGACCGGCTTCCACTCCGCGGACGACTACTTCCAGCGCACCCATCCATCTCGTCTATGGGTTTCACTGCGGATTCGAGGGGGAATCCTTGATCTCTCATTTCCGTCCTTTCATTTAAGCATAGATTTATGTTTAGGGGCTCATTGTATATCTTTTCATTTTATTGAACTCGAAATACTATTGTGTGCGGGCAGAGCTACGTCTCCGAGTGTGTGGATTTATTGTGGGGAAAGTTTTCCCGAGTTTTTGTGTGTAGACGGAGCTACGTCTCCATGTGGTTTTTGCGTCTGGGGTGTGTTACCCGACTACGTGTGTGTGTGCTGCAGTGGCAGCGTCTTGGGGTCGGGCCCCGTGTGTGCATTGCTGCGGAAGCAGCGTGTGTGGTGTTGGGGTTCGTCCCCATGTTGCTATATTTTGTAGCGTGTAGTGAAGCCTCACCGGGATTCGGTGAGGGATGAACGTAGGGAGCCCATCGTGGTCCCGAACCACTTAAAAATTTGTGTCTCGTATGAATGCCTGTGTGATTGTTCATTTCATCTACCTCCCTTCACATGTCAAACTAATAAATTTTTACTCACTGCACCACTGCACATTGCTACATCTACTATCTATCTTAGGGTTAGATTTAATCGTTCTTTGCATTAATATTCCGTGTGAGATCGGGAAGATCGAGAGAACATTTTAATCTCACTCTAGTTTAAGATAATTAACGTAGTCATTTTTAATTCTGCTGTGTTTAGTTTAGAAAGTTTTTAAAATCCGACATCTCCGCTGGGGGACAATTCAACCCCCCTTCTTGTCCGCCATCTAGTCTGGGCCAAAAATTATTATTTGGTTCTTGATTAGTGACTGTCTGAAGAATGAGAGCGGTCTGCGTCGACCCCTCCTCTATTAGTGAGCAAAGCTCTCCATTTTTTTATTCTTCTTTCATTCATTTTTTTTACGCTATGGATTCATCCTAGCAAATCTGGAGGTGTTAGATTCCCATCTTTTATTCCATGTCCATTTTTTTGTTCATGTTGTGCATTCAACGAAGTGGGATGAGGTAGGGTTGTTGGTCCTTTCCTCTTTCGCTTCATTCATTATTTTCATTTATTTCATACCCCCCTTTTTCAAGTGCACAGGGCCCAAGAGGCTCGTGCCTGGCAGTTCAGTAGACTGCTGAGGGGTAGGTCAATCTGTGCTGCACCCTGGGTCGACGCAGTGCAGTGCTGCATCAATGTGGCAGTGCACTGCGTTGATGCAGAGTAGTGTTGAGCATACCCCTGGACCATGCTGCATCAACGCAGCTTAAACAGCTAGGTGGGCTCACCCCTTTAGCAACGAACAAAATTGCTTGTTCTTCCCTCTTCTTTTCATCCTTCCATTTGTGTGCGCTCATGTTGTTGGCGTGACAAGATAAATTAGGAATGATTAAGCTCCTACTTCCTTTTTTTGAGATTTCAATTTATCCCCTTTTATTTCTTCTTCTTCTTTATTTTTTTTGTATACAGGCATATGGCAGAGCATGCATGTGTATACAAGCACACATACATATGTGCATATGTGGAAGGGGGGCAAAAGGGGGTCTGCTGATTGCAATGAACTAGCAGGCCTTTGCCCAGTGGCAGACTTCTACTTTGGAGCAAGCTTTTCTTCTTGTTCTTTCTCTTCATAATGCCATTAAAATGCATGAATGTATGATTTTTATTCATCAAGGATGCTATGCCCTTGGAAATGCAAAAGAAAATATGTTTATGCAAACACGTTGCATGCATGAGCTATGTGGTGTATTTTTATGCAATGTGACTTCGGTACAAGGTGGAGTTATGTACTCACGTATAGTGGGAGTATCCAATTGGGCATATGTGGGAATAGAATTTTATTTTATTTTATTATTATTTTTTATTTATTTATTGGGGGTTTTATTTAAGCGTAGGCGTGCCAGTCACAGAGTGACGAGTTTATTGTACGCACCGTCTGACTAATTAGATAATCATGGGTGATCGTGTTGGGACCCGAAGTCCGTCATATCATAAAGGCTATGGCGTTAATTACGTCCTTCCGAAAGAAGGACAATCCTTGATTAATCGCCAAAGTAGAAGAGGCCTCGGGGCTGAAGGAATACGTGAAAACAATGCTCATTTTATGAATTGGAAGCAGGATTGAATCGTGCATGCAAGCAAGCAATACGGTGATATTTATTCTATTTAGCCGGTTCTGGGTACGAGACAGAGAACTTAGATCTAAAGATCACCTCACGCTTAGTGATAGTTTCTGGCCGGACTTTATCCGACCTTCCGCTAATCACCATTTTATATACCAGAGAATCGGGAGATGCAAGCATTCATACACGTGCATATACAATCAGATATGAGCAAATATACATATGGGGGTTGATTTATTTATTTGGAATCGTATGCAGATGTTGAGATTAGTTGAATCACGAGTAGAAGTCAATTTCGACTTAATGCAGGTTGGTTGAAAATATGTTATCGTGACTTTATTTAACCATTTATTTATGTGTTCGTTTGACATATTCAGGGAAGATTTTGGTAGCACCTCCCCCATCTCGAAAAGTATCGGGGAGGGTATAGGAGACTCATCCACGAAGTGTCGAGACGAACTCCGGAATGACGGTCATGCCAAAACGGCAATCTCGTACCCTATGACGAGTGGGGAACCTGAGGGCTAGCCCTCTAGGTAACCATGGTCACTTGTAGGGCTGTCGATCCATAGTGTCTTTTCATTATGAGACCGCGTTAATCATAGTGATACATGCATATGGGCCCACGAGTGTGGATATGGTATAACCGCATTCAGGCGGACTCATATGTTGCCAAGACAATGTATGCCGAGAATGGACTTATTAATGATTTATTCCCTTTTGTTGGGTACTTGGTCCTCATAATTCGACATGAGTAGCCGTGAGGCCGTTACCACCATAGGGTATAGAAATCGAGCGTAAAACCTAAGAAACACGATACAAAATTAAATCACAGATTCTTAACAGCATTTCAGCAGCATCTCCCCCTGCCCAAGAATATGTTGGGGGAGATGTATAGGAAATCTGTTCATAGCAAGCTGATACGAGCTCCATAAAAGATAGGCATGACGGAACGACAGCCTGTGAACCAAGGGGCCGAGAGCCGATGGGACACTATTAGCCATTAAGGCGGCATATTCGATGTTCCCCTAATGAGGTCATCGGAGATTACGCCGCAGTAGATAGCGAATCGCCCTGACTCGATGGGGTGAACGGAAAAATCCGGTAAGCATGTATAGGTATAGGTAAGAAAGCATAATGTTGGGGGGAATGACCCCTTGATGCTATAGCCCCGGAGAATAGCTCAACACTGGGGTGATCTAGTAATACTCTGAGTTGGCGACCATAGGGACACCAAGGGGAGCGGTGCGGTAGCTAGGAGTGTGCGAATTAGTATCTATGGTAATGGGTTTGAAGTTGACATGGTGGCTAAGAGGGGTATGGCCCCTTGATCCGGTGGCTGAGGAAAGGACGAGGAGGGGCTGGCAGCCATGCTAAGGCGACACGACGGTTAGAGGAATCACCCCTGGTACGGCGGCCATAGGAATACCCAGCCCAAATGCTGATACGGCGGCTCATGGTGGCTCTAGTAGCTGGGGACTATAGAGTGAAAGGGGACTCGGTGGCTAGATCAAGGGAGAAAGCATAATATGGCGGCCAGCCACTTAAGGTGATCCGGCGTCCAGCACTTGGAGAGGGGCAGAAGGCAATCCGGCGGTCACATGTGGGCTGATCCAGCGCACAAAAGGGGAATGTTATTGAAGGTGACACGGCGGCCTCACAACGGAAGGGTTCCGGCGGCTGGGGAGTGGCTTGAAATGGCAGCTAGGGGTGGGAAGAGGTGATCCGGCGCACTACACGCATCGGATCAAGGCAGAAAGGGGTCTGCCGCTGGCTCAGAACTTGTGATCGAGCAAAGAGATAAAAAGGGGAAAATCTCAAGCCATGGCAAGTTTCAACAGTTAGATTGAGATGCCACGCGCAACCAGAACATCCTGCTGGGCCTCGAGATGGCCTAGATCCTCGACCAAACTGAGTGGAGCTCAGTGAAATGGCATCCAGGGTGTGTTTTATTTCAGACAAGAGAATGGAGAAAATCACAGAGATGTGTGTCCCTCGTTCATTCAGGGAAGACCAGAGATTTTGCTGGGGAATTCGCAAGTCTCTGATTCCTAGTGGAGGAGATAAGCGACAATTAGAACCCACCAATGCGGAAATATAGGAGGGGACAAAACCCCATTAATGCGGAAATACAGGAGGGGATAAAACCCCATTAATGCGCAAATATAGGAGGGGATAAAACCCCATTAGCACAGAAATATAGGAGGGGATAAAAGCCCATTAATGTGGAAATATAGGAGGGGATAAACGCCCATCAGGACCCTATTAATGCGGAAATACAGGAGAAGAATTCAGACAACGTTAACATTACTGCCAGGGGTTATGCAGAAGAGGGGGAAATGACATTAGACTATACCCTCATCTAGAGACGCCCAGGGGTCACGTCTGGACACTGACGAACCCCTGGCGGCCAGCAGGGTTTATTAGCAAAGGGAAGGGGAGCTATAAAATGATTCAATTGATGAAGCTCATATATAGCCTCGTTGGGCATTCTATTCGACTCAGGTGACACTCTGACCTTCGGAAAATCAAACAGACTCACGAGGGAGACGACGATCGAAACATGTGGCCCCGAACGAGGTGATTTATTCGGTCCAGAAATTGCCCCAACTGCTATTCAACCACAGAGAACGAGACAAGGATGGAGGCAGAATAATCAACTTAACAGAACAACTTCCATTCATTCATTTATTTCCAGAATGCGATACATGACGGTGAAACATGAAAGAAACATTACAAAGGGGTGGAACAATGGGGAAGAGAGGAATTGTAGCACAGGATGGGCATTATTTGACGATGAGACCCACCTTCGTAGTAGCTTCGAACCCCCTTCCCTCTATCTGCTCCCTCTTCTCTCGTTTCGCTCTCTCTTAGTAGATCTTTTTTCTCTTTTATTTGTTATTTCTCACTACTCTGCTCTCACCATTCTGCTCCTTCAGATGCTCTCTTCTTCTTTTTTTTCTCCTCTCTTGTCTCCCCTTTCCCTTCTATTCGAAGGAGGGGGATTTATATAGGCGTAGGGCAGCTTGATACGGCGGCACGATGCGGAGGGGTGAATCGGTGGCAGGAAGCACACCTGGCTGCCGGATAAGGGGTGGCCACTAGGTCCCCATGACCCTTGGCCCATTTCCTTCCTCTTAAGCCCATTCGAATCCTGCTTTGGCCCATTTAATCTCTTTAGACTCATTTGATCATCCTTCTTCTTTTTCTTCTTCCTTTTTTCCTCTTATTTCTGAAAATAAGAAACTATAGAAATAAGATAGTTCAACATTATTATTATTATTATTATTATTATTATTATTATTATTATTCGTGTGTCAACAAATGCCCCCCCACCCGCAGGTGGCGCGAATGAGGGCCGAGTGGGCGGGGCCTGCGAGTGCGGCTTGTTTGAAAATGTTATGTGTGTCTTTTTATTCTTTATTTTTATTCATGCAAGCATGCAGGCATTCATTGACCGCAAGCAAAAGATAGATATGTAGGATAGCTCCCCTCTATCAGGGATAGGATAAGAATAGCGCCCATGATCTATGGATAGAGTGCTGCTCATGAAGCACGACTAAGGGAGATGTGCATTTGTAAAGAGGACACCGCATAGAATATGTGCATAGCGTAAACCACAATCTACACCCAAGACTATTCCTCTGTGATGTGAAAGTGCAAGTATGTGAGCAACAACTCCTAAACATAGGGATACATAGATGTTCTAAGTAACACTAGAGGATTACTCTATCGTCTTCACATACATTTGGGGTTCTCAACTTTTGGTAGCTTCGCACAACCCCCTTGTTTATTCTAGATTCCAGACTTCACCGTTCGACGAGAGTCTCCCCATGTGTCTCAATGGGGATTCTCGGCTACTAGGAGTCTTCCTTCATTATGATTTTATTGCGGGGTTTGCTTCACCGTGCCACACGAGTCTCCTCATTTGTTTCAGTGGAGATTCTCAGTTTCTTGGATCATTCCCTTATAGCGATTTTATTGTGGAGTTTGTTTTACCATTTCACGCGAGTTTCCTCATTTGTTTCAGTGGGGATTCTCGGCTTCTTGGATCTGCATTCCACTTATCATTTTTTTTAATTTTTTAAGGGGGGCAGGCAACTTTTTCCTCAGGATACCCCTTGTGTGGGAGTAGAAATTTGAGCATCCATAAAGTGTTCGAAAGAACTTTTCAGCATCCCTATGGTTAGACATGGTTGAACACATTGTGTGTGAAGTGTGGGAGTTTTGTTTCGGGTGTATCTTGTGAGTTATGCTAGCGACGTGGCTATGATTCTTCCTCGAGACGTATGCACTCACTGACAATCGATTTTTCATTCCTTAGCGTACGTCCTGACACACACATATCTAGAATTAGGGTAGCGTTATTTAGTAAGGAAACACGGACCTAGAAATTTGAAGGAGGTGTATTAATCTATATTATAGGCAAGCATGCAAGCAAGGCGAGCAAGCATTCAGAATCAGAAGCATGCAAGAGATTTTTTTTAATATATATGTATATATCATTATTATATATGCATATCCCATGTATCATCATTCTGCTAGATGCCAATACCTACAAGTTAGTCATTTGAGAGTAAGTAAAAACATTAATGCCAAAGCGAGAGGAAAATGGTTTTATGCACTGTGGTGAGTCCTGGTGGGACAGAAGGGGTTGGCGTTAGCCAACGGTTGTCATTTTATTCAGATGGTAAGCCTGGGTTAGAGGTAACATGATAGGCCTTGACAGAATGTCTCAGCCAGAAACGAACAGCGGGTTTTGACGGGAGGTCTAGCCCGCAAGTGAAATAGCAGGTTTTGACAAGAAGTCTAACCCGAAAGTGGGAGAGCGGGCTGTGAAAGCCGAAAGATAGTAAGAAAGCGGGCCATGAAAGCTGGAAGGTAGTAATAAAGCAAGCCGTGAAAGTCGGTAGATAGTAGGAGAGCGGGTTGTGAAACCTGATAGATAACAAGAAAGCGGGCCGTGAAAGTTGGAAGGTAGTAATAAAGTGGGCCGTGAAAGCCAGTAGATAGCAAGAAAGCGGGTCGTGAAAGCCGGAAGGTAGTAATAATGCGGGCTGTGAAAGTCGATAGATAGCAAGAAAGCGGGCCGTGAAAGCCAGAAGGTAGTAATAAAGTGGACCGTGAAAGTGGGTAGATAGCAAGAAAATGGGCCGTGAAAGCAGGAAGGTAGTTATAAAGGGGGCTGTGAACGCCGGTAGATAGCAGGAGAGTATGCTATGAAAGGCGGAAAGTAGAAATAAAGCGGGCCATGAAAGCCAGTAGATAGCAGGAGAGCAAGCTGTGTAAGCCAATGGATAGAGGGATAGCAGGCTTCGAGGGGAGGCCTAAGTCATCAAGTTGTACCGATTATCATGGTGGGACATGATAGTAATTATTGAGAGAGGCCTAAGCCAAAGGGTAGCAAGATAGTGGGCTTGGACGAAAAATCTAAGCCGAGAGATATGAGGATGGCGGGCTTCGACAATGTGTCTAAGCTGAGAGATAGGGAGATAGCAGGCTTTGGCCGAAGAATATCAAGGTAGCGCGCTTCGATGATATGTCTAAGCCGAAGGGCAGCAGGCCTTAACTAAAGATCTAAGCCGAAGGATAGTGTGACGACCCGGACTCCGGATACCGGATATACCCGATAGGACTACCGAGTAGACCCGATATCGCTTGGAATCCGTGAAGCCTCCTAAGAGCTGTAAAGCTCCGAATGGAAAAAGGAATGTTGTGTAGTACATTGAAGTCGCAGATATAACAGTAAGCAATTAAATTTCATTAACCAGGTTTGCTAAAGTAGCAGAAAAAAATTACTTTTTAATTAACAGTTACAAATTAACAATTATACCAGAGTTCAGCCCAAGAAATTAAAGGCAAGTACAGTCTAACAGAAAGAAAGACGTACACTGAGGTCAGGGGAAGCCCGACGCAGGTACCGCTGGCAACTACGAACTCGCCACACCAGGAACCACAAGGAAGAAGAGACGACCACACCTGAAAAGCAGGGGTGAGCCTCATGTCACTGGCCCAGTAGGGGTCACGCGGATGCCCACTGAAAAATAACGCAGTAACACGGAACAACAACTAAAATAGCAGTAGTAAAGCAGAAAAAGCTAAACTACAACTAGAAAGCTGTAAAAGAAAATCGGAAACGGAAGGAGTAGAGCAGCTAAAAGAGAAGAGAAAAGAAGCCGTACCTGAATGAAAACATGGTTGCCGAAAGGACTTCGGCTCCCCTCACTACTCCGAGCAGCAACAGAACGGCGAACCCTAATCTCACAGAGTCAGGCGTCATCGATCCGTCGACAAACTCAGGGCCTACTAAAGCAGATAAAAGGCTAGTAAAGACCTAGACAGACAAGACAGACCTAAAGCACACACGACTCGATTGTCGCGCACGCTCTTCTTGACACGACCACATACATGACTGGAACGTCTGGTACACGACACAAGACTGACCTCGGGTAAGGCCACGAAGAGGCTAACCCGGAAGGGTCACGACAAGCGAAAAACACGGGAGTCACGTGTCATGTGACGGAAGCACCTCCTCACTAGAAGAACAGACAGCTGCGTCCACTGATGTCTTATGCTGCGCCTAAAGTGTCTCGCCTAACGCTGCCAAGCACACGACAGAGACTAAGACACTGTCTGAACAGAACAGGAACTACAGTCGCGAGTGACTAGTCAGGGTCACGCCCGTCGGCGCAAGTCCAAGCTTCTAACCACGTGTGCACACACAAGCTCAATGCCTTGAGCCAGGCCACTAGCTAGTTTTCTCCCCCAGCAGGACACTACTGCAAGGTAAGGGAGCCCACGGCAACTAGCCTAAAAACCATATCTCGGGAACTGCCACGCCACCACTTCCAGGTGGGTCGACACGCCGTAACGCGTCACCATGCTACGACTAGTGGAGGCTCACTAGACATAGAACTCTGAAACACAAGCGTTGTAATACTGACAGGCAAGGAAGCACTATTGCACGTACAATGAAGCACAAAGGCAGTACACCAACTGCCAACAGACTCAGGACAGGGCAACTAGACCTACCAACACAACGATCCTTGAGTCTCACGACTCGGAGTCAAGATCGTCGTACTAAGCAGAACTAGCCGCCAATCGGTCTAATCCTAAGCTAGAGAAAACGGCACACCGCAAGAAATGACTCACAGAGTCCTGAGGGAACACCAAGACCCTCAGCACACCTGGACAAGCAAACCGAGGTAGGACAATACCTCCGGGCGTCCAGAACCACTGTCTCGAGCTATTCAGAATAGTCGAGACACACACAAGGTTACTTGTCAACCATTGGATCTCACCGGGTTGACCAGAACCTAAATAGTGATTGGGAAGCAATACAGAAACAGACAGGCATGGCTACCTTATAACGTGGTCATAGCCCTCTTAGGATGTCAAGAGACATCCACGGTTCAGCGGGAAAACCACAAGGTCATGCCAAGACCCTTGGAAATCAAAACCCCGGAAAACAACACCCTGGGGATATGGCGGTCCACCTTTAAGCCGCTATATAGAAGAAGCGGTCGAGGGTAGAGCCGCTATACCCCAACATGGACAAGACTCTAGCGGTCCTAGAGTGGGCCGCTAGGGGACTGTGGCGGTCAAGGATTAGGCCGCTAGGCTCAGTCACCCTGAACCGACCTATCTAGTCAAACCACCCGTAGCGGTCTAAGATAGACGCGCTGCACGAACTTGGCGGTCTAAGAATGAACCGCCACACAAACCGCCCTAGGATACTGACCTAAGACGCACAGACTGTAGCGGCCGAAGGAAGGCGCGCTACAACAAAATGGCGGTCAAAGGTTGGTCCGCCAGGGCCAACCGACATAAAACTTGAACCCGGTCAAAACACACTGTGGCGGCCTAGAGTAGGCGCGCTATAGTAAAGTGGCGATCATACACTAGGCCGCCAACACGAACAGACATAGACTGTTGACTCTAGTCAACGACTCCTGGTGCTCCAAGAAAGGGCTACCGGAGAGAACCGACTAACACGAACATCGAGAAACAACGAGCCTTGGCGCACCACTATAGGGCCGCTAAAGGCAAGTAGCGATCGGAGGTTAGGCCGCCAACCTCAACCGACCTCGAAATCGCCGACACACTGAAGGATGTGGCGGTCTATCGTGGGTCTGCCAGAGACCTGTAGCGGTCACTCGAACGGCCGCCAAAGCGATACGGCTAGAAAACTAGGGAAAAGGCCGATCTCAGCCGTTCCATGCCCCATTCGCGTCTAAACGCAGGGGAAACAGTCCTAGACGGTGAAAAACACCTTCCGCAAGCCGGAAGGGTCACATGCAACCATTCGTTCGCGAGAAACGGGCGATTCTAGCGAATCGACCCAAATTGGGTCATTGGGGTTCCCGGACTCCTACCGGCCCCGAATGACGACCAATCGCGGTGAAACTTGCGGGAACGGGATCCAGACATCCCGAGGGTTCGTTTGATACTAATTTTACTGAAAACGGGCGCCATTTTCCGGCGAACCCTACGAACTCCTAAAATTATGATTTTACCTAAACGAGCCTAAACTCGCCCGTTCTAGCACCGAACAACATGAAACTATAGGAAAAAGCGCAGAGAAGTAGGTGATCCGTCTCCCTACCTCCACGAAGAAATCGTGCGCCGAAGCGACTAATCCATGCCGAAAACATCACACAAATGAAATCGCGTCGGCTTTGAATCCACCGTGGGATCGCGCCGTGACACGCCCCAACCGTCGCTCCATCCCACGTCCCGATCACTCCATCACGTCCCCGCCTCGGCCAGCTCTCCACGGTCGTGCGCCCCGCGTCGAGCGGCCCAGAGACGAGAGAGAATGAGAGAGAGAAAGAGATGAGAGAAATGAGGGAGGAGAGAGGGGGTTGAAGGTTAAAATAGAAGAAATTAGGAAATTTTCCTAATTTCTGAAAATTCTGATTATTGGCTCGAAAATGGACTAATTCAGAAAAATATGCAAAAATAGTCAAAACGATCCTCTCAAAGAGTACATCACTACTGTAACGTCCTCGAGTCGATGAACTGAAGAATAAACTCACCGCAGGGTTCTGTAACTTGTACGAGAGAAAAATCCACACGGATCGTAAAACTCAACTTAGGACTCACAAAAGTGATCTGAAACCCTCCAATAAGGATTCGAAAGACCTAATAAGAATCCGACAAGAATCCAGGTCATTACATCCTCCCCTCCTTTAAGAAATTTCATCCTCGAAATTTAAGGACTAGCAAAGGAGAAGTAAGGAAGAACAACCCCAAGATACAACTTGAAACAGCACGAATCTCGAGAAACATAATTCAGAGGGACATAGTCGAACCATAATCACAAGTACACGCTCTGTATCGAGCACGACACAAGTGAACACAAGTCTGACACCTCCGAAACAGGGCAACGTAGCTTACGTCTCACAGGAAAGGAGACACGACACATGCCACGACACAGATATCGGAAAAAACAAAGCGACAGACACGACAAGCATCAGCTTAACCAAGGAAGCATAATCCTCTCAGCTGATAGCTCGACAACATCGGCTCCAGTGCCAAAGGCAACATAGAACGCCTGGCACACAAGACACCAATGAGAGCACCGGACCACAACATAATCAAGTCAGTCCTCACTCAGATATTACATTTGATCGAGTCGCATGCTAACTCTATCAGGAAAGAAGAGTAGAGCACAACTAGCCGACAAGATCATGGTCCACACAGTGCCAAGGCAGATTCACGGGGAAACAATGACAAAACGACAACAACAGCACTTGCAGGATCCTGGCTTCGTACTGAACATTGAACCACGAAACACAACTGCAAGCTGGGTCACATCAAGGCACAATAACAGCTGAACACACGACTATAATGGACTAGTCATGCAACGAGTAGCTCACCAAGAAAAGACCCACAACAACAAGAATGATAATCTTGGGAAACGTATCTCAAGGACCACGATCACGTCCCGAGAGCACAACGTCCAAGAAAGAATATAGAGCAGAGGGTACTCAATCAACAGAAATGCCGACAGAGTCCCCAATACTCACAAATGCCAGTGCCAACACCAGAATGACTCCAGCAACGACACGGCAAGAGACCACATCAAGGCACAAGAAGCCAAGATGAAGTCACATCGAGAAAAATAATTCTCTCGACCGGTCAAAATCTCACAACAACGATCCTCGGCCCATGGTTTATCAGCCCACACGCTTCCGCTGCGCACTCATACAACGCACACAGGCATCAGAAATATCTCGGTATCCGTATCTCAGCACACACTCGGTGCCATCGCAATTCACAAATATCACAATATAACACGCCACGAGTACTGATCCTGCGAACAACCGATCACACGTCACCAAAGTGAAAATGAAGGAGAGTACCAACTTCAGCACAAAGCACAAAGAAAAGCTAATCTCATCTTACCATTACGTCCTGAAAGAATAAATGAGCCTTCACAATACATCGACCGTTAGACATGGCACGACGAACACGGTGCACAATGGCTCTTAACACAAAGATTAGGTACAAAGCTAAGCAACCGTAGAACAGAGAGCAGATCAGGCTCAAAATAAATACTGTTTACACTTAAGTAGACACAGGACTAATGTCTCACTAAGACAGCAATTCCAAGGCTTACCTCGAAAAGACTCCACCAAATAGGATTAGAAGCATCAAGCTCGACTAACAGTAGCTCACCAGGAAGGGAAATCCTCGGTTCGCTTGAGCATCTTCTCAATCGAGGCAATAAAGTAATCACTTCAACAGAAATGAAACACCTCAGGAGCTGAACAGACTTAAGCTGGGATGACCAAAACAACGTAAGAACGTGTACGTCCATCGCACCAACTCGAAATGTCACCAGCCACCTAAACAAACCACGGAAAAATCTAGAACAATGTACTGCAGATTCAAGCCTATCGGTGAACTCTAACAAGTACAGCATGATCGAGACGAACACCATGACGAAAAAGAAGCATCCCGTCACATCCTTACGAGAGTAAAACCAACTCGCACAGTGCTAATACAGCACGCACAAGACCACACACGGAAAATAAAGCGACAAAGAATCGCAAAACCTAAGCCAGCGAAAGACTGTACTGGACTTTCGGGACTCTGGACACTGTATATCTCGAATTCCCATGTACTTCACACAACAATGCTCTGATACCACCTGTGACGACCTGGATTCCGGATACCGGATATACCCGATAGGACTACCGAGTAGACCCGATACTGCTTGGAACCCGTGAAGCCTCCCAAGAGCTGTAAAGCTCCGAAGGGAAAAATGAATGTCGTGTAGTATATTGAAGTCGCAGATATAGCAGTAAGTAATTAAATTTCATTAATGAGGTTTGCTAAAGTAGCAGAAAAAAATTACTTTTTAATTAACAGTTACAAATTAACAATTATATCAGAGTCCAGTCCAAGAAATTAAAGGCAAGTACGTCTAACAGAAAGAAAGACGTACACTGAGGTCGGGGGAAGCCCGACGTAGGTACCGCTGGCAACTACGAACTTGCCACACCAGGAACCGCAAGGAAGAAGAGACGACCACACCTGAAAAGTAGGGGTGAGCCTCGTGGCACTGGCCCAGTAGGGGTCACACGGATCCCCACTGAAAAATAACACAATAACACGGAACAACAACAAAAACAACAGTAGTAAAGCAGGAAAAGCTAAACTACAACTAGAAAGCTATAAAAGAAAATCAGAAACGGAAGGAGTAGAGCAGCTAAAAGAGAATGGAAAAGAAGCCATACCTGAATGAAAACACGGTTGCCGAAAGGACTTCGGCTCCCCACACTACTCCGAGCAGTAATAGAATGGCGAACCCTGATCTCACAGAGTCAGGCGTCACCGATCCGTCGATAAACTCAGGGCCAACTAATGCAGACAAAAGCCTAGTAAAGACCTAGACAGGCAAGACAGACCTAAAGCACACACGACTCGATTATCATGCACGCACTTCTAGACACGACCATATACATGACTGGAACGTCGTGTACACGACACAAGACTGACCTCGGGTAAGGCCACGAAGAGGCTAACCCAGAAGGGTCACGACAAGCGAAAAACACGGGAGTCACGTGTCACAAGACAGAAGCACCTCCTCACTAGAAGAACAGCAAGCTATTTCCACTGATGTCTTATGCTGCGCCTAAAGTGTCTCGCCTAACGCTGCCAAGCACACGGTAGAGACTAAGACACTGTCTGAACAGAACAGGAACTACAGTCGCGAGTGACTAGTCAGGGTCACGCCCGTCGGCGCAAGTCCAAGCCCCTAACCACGTGTGCACACACAAGCTCAATGTCTTGAGCCAGGCCTCTAGCTAGTTTTCTCCCCCAGCAGGACGCTACTGCAAGGCAAGGGAGCCCACAGGCAACTAGCCTAAAAACCGTATCTCGGGAACTGCCACGCCACCACTTCCAGGTGGGTCAACACACGGTAACGTGTCGCCAGACTACGACTAGTGGAGCCTCACTAGACACAGAACTCTGAAACACAAGCACTGTAGTACTGACAGGCAAGGAAGCACTGTCGCACGTACTACGAAGCACAAAGGTAGTACACCAACTGCCAACAGACTCAGGACAGGACAACTAGACCTACCAACGTAACGATCCTTGAGTCTCACGACTCGGAGTCAAGATCATCGTACTAAGCGGAACAAGCTGCCAATCGGTCTAATCCTAAGCTACAGGAAATGACACACCGCAGGAAATGACTCACGGAGACCTGAGGGAACACCAAGACCCTCAGCACACCTGGACACACAAACGGAGGTAGGACAATACCTCCGGGCGTCCAGAACCACTGTCTCGAGCTATTCAGAATAGTTGAGACACACACAAAGTTACTTGTTAACCATTGGATCTCACCGGGTTGACCAGAACCTAAATAGTGACTGGGAAGCAATATAGAAACAGGCAGGCATGGCTACCTTATAACGTGGTCATAGCCCTCTTAGGATGTCAAGAGACATCCACGGTTCAGCGACAAACCATAAGGTCAAGCCAAGACCCTTAGAAATCAAAACCCCGGAAAACAACACCCTGGGGATATGGCGGTCCACCTTTAGGCCACTATATCGAAGAAGCGGTCGAGGGTAGAGCCGCTACACCCTAACAGGGACAAGACTCTAGCTGTCCTAGACTAGGTCGGTAGGGGACTGTGGCGGTCAAGAATTAGGTCGCTAGGCTCAGTCACCCTGAACCGACTTATCTAGTCAAACCACCCGTAGCGGTCTAAGATAGACACGCTACACGAACTTGGCGGTCCAAGAATGAACCGCCACACAAACCGCCCTAAGATACTGACCTAAGACGCACAGACTGTGGCGACCGAAGGAAGGCGCGCTACAACAAAATCGTGGTCAAAGGTTTGTCCGCCAGGGCCAACCGACATAAAACTTGAACCCGGTCAAAACACACTGTGGCGGCCTAGAGTAGGCGCGCTAAAGTAAAGTGGCGATCATACACTAGGCCGCCAACACGAACCGACATAGACTATTGACTCTAGTCAACGACTCCTGGCGCTCCAAGAAAGGGCCGCCGGAGAGAACCAACTGACACGAACATCGAGAAACAATGAGCGTTGGCGCACCACTATAGGGCCGCTAAAGGCAAGTAGCGGTCAGAGGTTAGGCCGCCAACCTCAATCGACCTCGAAATTGCCAACACACTGAAGGATGTGGCGGTCTATCGTGGGGCCGCCAGAGACCTGTAGCAGTCATTGGAACGACCGCCAAAGCGATACGGCTAGAAAACTAGGGAAAAGACCGATCTCGGCCGTTCCACGCCCCATTCGCATCTAAATGCAGGAAAAACAGTCCGAGACGGGAAAAACACCTTTCGCAAGCCGGAAGTGTCACATGCAAGCATTCGTTCGCGAGAAACGGGCGATTCTAATGAATCGACCCAAATTGGGTCACCGGGATTCCCGGACTCCTACCGGCCCCGAATGACGACCAATCGCTGTGAAACTTGCGGGAACGGGATCCAGACATCCCGAGGGTTCGTTTGATACTAATTTTACTGAAAACGATCATCGTTTTTCGACGAACCTTATGAAATCCTAAAATCATGATTTTACCTAAACGAGCCTAAACTCGCCCGTTCTAGCACCGAACAACACGAAACTGTAGGAAAAAGCACAGGAGAAGTAGGTGATCCGTCTCCCTACCTCCACCAAAGAAACCATGCGCCGAAGCGACTAATCCACGCCGAAAATGTCATAGGAACGAAACCGCGTCGGCTTTGAATCCACAGAGGGATTGCGCCACGCCACGCCCCAACCGTCGCTCCATCCCACGTCCCAATCACTCAATCGCGTCCCCGCCTCGGCCAGCTCTCCATGGTCGCGCGCCCCACGTCGAACGGCCTAGAGACGAGAGAGAACGAGAGAGAGAAAGAGATGAGAGAAATGAGGGAGGAGAGAGGGGGTTGAAGGTTAAAATAGAAGAAATTAGGAAATTTTCCTAATTTCCAAAAATTCTGATTATTGGCCCAAAAATGGACTAATTCAGAAAAATATGCAAAAATAGTCGAAACGTTCCTCTCAAAGAGTACATCGCTGCTGTAACGTCCTCGAGTCTATGAACTGAAGAATACACTCACCGCAGGGTTCCATAACTTGTACGAGAGAAAAACTACATGGATCGTAAAACTCAACCCAGGACCCACATAAGCGATCCGAAACCCTCCAATAAGGATCCGAAAGACCTAATAAGAATCCAACAAGAATCCAGGGCATTATAGATAGCAGGATAGCGGGCTTCGACGATGTGTCTAGGCCGAAGGGCAGCGGGCCTTGACTGAAGGTCTAAGCCGAATGGTAGTAGGAAAGTGGGCTGTGAAAGCCGGCATAACAGGGAAGCGGGCTATAAAAGTCGAAAGGTAGCAGGACAGCAGGCTGCAAGAGCCAGAAAGTAGCGGGATGGTAGGCTGCAAGTGCCAGAAGGTAATAAGGTAGCAGACTGTGAAAGCCATAGATAGTGGGATAGTAGGCTACGAGAACTAGGGCTAGCGGGACAGCAGGCTACGGGAGCCAAGAATAGCAGAATAGTAGGCTACGAGAGCCAGAAACGGCGAGATAACAGGATACGAGAGCCAGAGATATATAGTAGGTTGAGCTAGAGATATATAGTAGGCTAAGCTAGAGATAGTGGAATAGCAGACTATGAGAGCCAGAGTTAGCAGGCTAAGCCAGAGATAGCAAGCTACAAGAGCCAGAGATAGCGGAATAGCAGGCTACAAGAACCAAAGATAGCAGGCTACAAGAGCCAGAAATAGCCAGATAGCAAGCTTTGAGGGCCAAAATATAGCAAGGAAGCAGATTGTGAAAGTCAGTGAATAGCTGGGAAGCGTGCTATAAAGCCTAAAGATAGCAGGGATAGTAGGCTGTGAACACCAGAAGGTAATAGGGAAGCGGGCCCTGAAAGTCGGAAAGTAGTTTAGCCAAATTATATGATAGCAGGCTTTTAGCCGCGAAGGCTAAGCCATTTTGTAAGCTAGCTGAAATGCGAGATAGCGAGATTTGGCCAAAGTGGCTGAGCCAAAAGAGAGGATAAATGACAATCCTGATAGGGGGCTTTGGCCGAAATGGATAAGCCAAGAGATAGAATAGTTAAAGAATTGTGATAGCAGACTTGAGCCGAAATGGCTAAGCCGAAAGGTAAAACAACTGAGATATAAGGTAGCGGGCTTTGACCGGCATGGCTAAGCCGAAAGATAAGATGGCTTGAGCAATCATGACAGTGGGCTTTGGCCGAAATGGCGGAGCCGAAAGATAGGATGATAGCCATGATAGCGGGCATTTGCCAAGCCAAAAATCAGGGAAAATGATCTTGTGAGTCGAAATCAAGGGGAATGGGCTTTCGAGCCGACATCCAGGAAGGCGGACTATGAGCTGAATTTAAGAAGAGAGAGACTGAAAGCCAAAATCAGGAGGAGTGGGCTTATAAGCCAGAATCAATGGAAGCGGGCTTATAAGCCAGAATTATGAGGAGCAGGCTTCGACGAAAGGTCTAGGCCGCTAAGTTGCATTGATTATTGCGGTGGGGCGGGTGGATGAACCCTAATAGCGGGCTTTGGCCTGAAATGGCTAAGCTGAGGGATAGAGTAGTTGAAAGTTGTGATAGCGGCCTCAACTGAAGTGGCTAAGCTGAAGGATAGAATAGTTGAAAATTATGATAGTGGCTTTGGCCAAAAGATAGAATAGTCAAATTATAAGATAACAAGCCTTGACCGAAGGCCTAAGCCAGAATGTAAGATATTTGAAAATTGTGATAGCGGCTTTGACCGGGATGGCTAAGCTGAAAGGTATGACAGCTGAAAGGCATGGTAGCAGGCCTCGGTCGAGAGAGCTAAGTTGAAAGATAGAGTAGCTGAAAACATATGGTAGCGGACTTTAGCCGGAATGGTTAAGCCGAGAAAATAAGATAGCTAAAAATTGTTATAGTGGCTTTGGCTGGAACGACTAAGCCGAAAGGTAGGGTAGCTGAAAGAGATGGTAGCGGCTTCGGCCGAAATGGCTAGGCTAGAAGATGGAATAGCTGAAAGTTGTAATAGTGGCTTCGGCCGAGGTGGCTAAGCTGAAGGATAGAATAGCTGGAAAGTATGGTAGCGGGCTTGGGTCGAAATAGCTAAGCCGAAATGTAGGATAGTTGAGAAATAAGGTAGTAGGCTTTGGTCGGAATGGCTGAGTCGAAGGATAGAATGGCTGAAGGGTATAATTGCGGCTTCGGTCGAAATGGCTAAACCGAAGAATAAAATAGTCGAAAGTAGTGATGGCGGCTTCAGCCGAGATGGCTTAGCCGAGGATAAGATAGCTGAACATTATGTTAGCGGGTTTTAGCCAAAATGGCTAAGCCGGGAGATATAATAGCTGAAATGTATGATAAGTTGTTGAGCTTGCAAACAAGGATAGTTGATTTTGACTAGACGTCAAGGCCAGAAAATAGGATAGCAAATCTTGGTAGGATGTCGGGCTCGAAAGCAATGTGGGATAGATGTTGCCTCGGCAGACTGTCGAAGTCAACCAACATGACTCAGATGGGAGGTCTGGGTCAAGGGCAGAATATAGACGTTGATCCGATGAGATATCAGAGTCAACAAACCTTGCTCAGATGGCAGGTCCAAGGCAAGGGCAGAACACGTGGATGAGGATGTCGACTTGATGGTACATCGAGGTCAACCGACCTGACGAAGATGAGAGATCTAGACCAGGGCAGAATACATGCATCGACTTGACGAGATGTCAAAGTCAACCAACCTTGCTCAGACTGAAGGTCCGGGATAAGGGCAGAATGTGTAGATGCAGATGTCGACTTGATGGTACATCGAGGTCAACCAACCAGGTAGAGACGTGAGGTCTACACCAGGATAGAATACAACTGTTGACTTGTCAGAATACCGAAGTCAACCAACTTGGAGAAGACGTGATGTCTAAGGCAAGGGAGGCATGTGGGTGCTAACTCACAGAATGTCGAAGTCAACCGACTTGGCAAAGACGTGAGGTCTAAGCCAAGGTTGGCATGTAGGTGTTGACCCAGCAGAATATCGAGGTCAACTAACTTGGCGAAGACGTGGGGTCTAGGCCGAAGGTAGAATATAGCTGTTGACTCGATAGAATGTCGAAGTCAACCAACTTGGCGAAGACGTGAGATCTAAGCCAAGGGAGGGATATAACTTGTCACGCCCCGAGCCTTTATTACAGCGGAAGACTCGCTCGAGGAACGTGAACAGCCGTCATGGTAAGGCTCTTGCAAGCAAGAATGATCAGAGCGTAAGGCAATCACACAATATTTACTCAACTTCAACTTTCATTAATAATCAAATCCAATATTCGAATACAACCACTAATTCAACTTCCATCATGCTAGACTCAAGAAATAAGAAATTACATAGACTCGATCTAAACAATGTAAACTTCCTAAGTCTTTGCTCATTCTTTATTCACTCCCGGATCCGCTACTTGAACATTCCGAATCCGAACCCGACTCACTTCCATTTCTGAAAAAGAATGGAAATAGGCAATGAGCACACTTGCCCAGTAGGTATCTTCGCATCAACATGAAGGCATCATTAAAGTAATTAACATTTTTACTCTAGAGGAATAAGGTAAAATCATGCGAATGCGATCAATCATGCGATTAAAACAAAGTATGTAAGATAGAATGAGAGCAAGTATGAACTAGCAAGAATGTTATAAGAACATGATATGGCCTTTCATGAACAAGAGTGTAACGAGAATGTACTAGTAAGCCACATAATCATCACTCCAGTATCTTTTGCTTATGAGCAAGTACTTCGTGAATTTATGTGGAATATCAAGAAAGTCATGTATAAGTATCAATCATGCTGTATCGTGTTGTGGATTTTCACTTATTTATAAAGAAAGTACTCCCAGCGCAATACGACGTCAGTAGCATCATACCCCATGGTTTATAATAATATATTTTCGACAATCAGTCGAGGGGACTAGCATAGAGCCCGTGAACACAATCAGTGCTCGATCGCATCTTCAAGTATAAATCAAGCTTTTTCCACGCATGTAACAATAAAGTATGACCAAGAATGTACAATTCCAACAAGCTCTTGATAACAATAATTCAATGAATGAATGCTTTAATAAGAATCATGAGAAATCAAGAATGACTTATACTATGTTATGCTTATGAAAATAAATCGGCAGTATAACGGTACGTTCTTTATTTTCCATTCATTATATTAGGTTTCTTGATCAATATGATAAGTTCTAGATCATCAAGAGTCCATCTAGAAACCTTGGAATATCAACCCTTGGTCAAACCTTGGGTTAAAATACTCAAGCAGTGTGATGGTCGTGTACTGGGCCGTTACATGATGTGACGCTCCGGTATTGGGCCGTTACATTAGTCTGATTCCAGAATCAAGAAATCGGACTCAGTTGAATGTGACGGTCGTATATTGGGCAGTTACATGTGCCTGACGGTCCAATATAGATCCGTTACACTACTGATAACCAGAAACATCGATAGTGTAATCTAAACAATTGAGCTTTAATGGTACAACCAACTCGGCGTCCTAGTGGGAATCCCAGGCTCGCGGAGAATTATGGAGGCCTTGCAACAAGATTTCCTAGTCCATTGGAAGGAATATCCAATAGAGAGATCCTCATGTCCAAGAATAATGTTCCTATAGTGCAAAGTGAACTAATGGACAACATACCAGAATATGTGCCATGTACTTAAAGAAATGACTCTATTGATAGAGTGGATGTGTAACAATAGGAAATCAAGATAAAATTCCGTCAATACATCTTTGGAAAATCATGATTTAGATACAAATCTATAGAATTTTGGCACATGAAATTAACATAACTTAAAATAACTTAAGATATCTTAATCATGCAATTTCTATTATGAATAAGTAAATAAACTTAAAGTCATGATAACAGGTCCAAACTTAGATAACTAGGCTTATTTATAAGTTAAATTAACTAGTTTCCCATTCTGTCTACAGTTACCCTGACGGTCTAGAATGGGTGCGTCACAGTGACTATGATGGTTTATCGTGAGGCCGTTACAGTAATGTAACGCTCCATAGATGGTGCGTGAGAGACAACAGAGAACTTCAAACACAAAAGAAGGTGTGACGGCTTATAGTAAGGCCGTTACAGTCTGTGCTAAGTATGATGCGTTAGAGTCCCTGCTAACAGTATAAAGAAATTAAATGACTATGATTTAAAACTATGTCATGTTTGAAAAAGATTTAACTACTCCAATCAGGACAAAACGAAGTAAAGGTCATCTAGATGCATAGGTTGCAGTGAATTGACAAGATAATAATCCTTGATCTTTGATTAGGGCTAAGAATATGTATGTATGCATGAACCCACTAAAACATGGAATTCATAGTCTATAATGCATGAAATCAAGTACAATCAGAGGACTTTTATCCCTAACAAGACATTTTTACCAATCATGAGATAACTTACCTCTTAACTAGGCTTTAAGCTTCTAATTTGAATCTAAAAATCGAGCCCTAGCTCTCCTTTCCCAGCGATTTTCCAGCAACTTCCTGCTGCTCTGTCTCTCCAACCTCTTGTCCTAAAGATGTGAAATTTTGAGGGTAAGAATATGAAACTAAGGTGATCAAAAAGTTCTAAAGGATTGAATTCTAATTACCTCGTTTAGACGTCCTAATCTCTTGATCTTTGGGGGTCTTTTGCTCTGAATCCTGAGTTACTATGGTCGAACCAGCAACTTTGGAAGCTTCAATCTTCTTGATTGCTTGATCTCGTAACATGAAATTTGGAGAACTATTAGCCTAAAGTATACTAAACAAAAGCTTCTAAAGAACTTACCTGAAATTCTATCTCCTTACCTTGATTCTTTACGAGCCAAAAGTAAGGGTCGCTCAGTTCAGAACTAGGTCCTATTTATAGGGTTTTGAAGATTAGATCGAGTCTAGAGTCCTTAATTTGCCAGAACCTAATCCCTAAGAGTCTTTAGTAATCTTACAAGTTGTCCCAATTAGGTCTCTTGTAGATAGGATCCCAAAGTTCTAATCTTTTTGCTCGTTCTTTCATTCACGGAACTGACAGAATGCAACGCATCAAGACTGGTGCGTTACATGGCTGTGGCGGTCGCACGATAGACCGCTACATCCAACGTGCACAGAGTTCAACATCAATCAAACTCTTTTGTTAATTATCCGTATTATTATCCATAAAAATGGTATTTTATCCTTAAAATACGTAAATAGGCTAAATAGCCTTCTAGAATATGGGCCAAACTTAATGGGCTTGGGCCTTAAACCTTTTGGATTTTATTTAAATAGGCTAGGTTAATTATTTAACATAATTGGGCCTTATAATAACGTATTAATCCAATAATCCTTTTATTAATCTATTTAGCCCTTATAAATTCCAGAAAGTTCTATAAATAACTCAAAAATTATTACATAAATTCTGGGGCACTACACCCTCCCCCACTTAGAAGAATTTGGTCCCCAAATTTAATACATGGGTTATGAGAGTGTACTTACAGTTGAATAATTCTGAAAATCTTTTCCACATGGCTGCTTCGGTTTCCCATGTTACTTCATATGGCCATGTTTTCTTCCATTGAATCTTGACCATAGGAATAACTTTATTTCTTAGTTGACGCACTTCCCATTCCAGAATCTTTATTGGCGTTTGCTCGTACGTCATATCCTTCTGAATCTCCAGATTGTCATAAGTGTCACCGGTAATCGATGCATAGCCTGAGAGAACCATCCTTTTTCTTGACAAATAGAATCGGCGCACCCCAAGGGGATGTGCTAGGTCTGATGAAGCCTTTGGCTAGTAATTCCTGTAACTGCCTTTTTAATTCCTTGAGTTCTATGGGGGACATCCTATAAGGGGCTATAGAAACAGGTGCTGCTCCTGAGATGAGTTCAATAGTGAAGTTTACTTCCCTCTCGGGTGGTAAACTGGGTAATTCGGATGGGAACACATCGGGGAACTCATTTACAATAGGAATGTCTGCTAAGATAATATCCTTGGATTCGGTAACAATGACAGAAGCAAGAAAAGCTTCAAATCCTTGCGAGATAAGTTTGCAAGCGTAAAGAGAAGATATGATAGTAGGATGCTTCTTGTACTTGATGCCAAGAAAAGAGAATCTTGGAAGACTGGGCTTTCGAAAGGATATAATCCTATTTTGGCAATTGATATAAGCATCATGATCTACAAGCCAATCTACCCCTAAAATGACATCGTAACCTTTCATGTCAAGGCATACTAAGTTTATGGGGAGATTGTGACCTTCTATCATCACCTCACTATCAGGATAATAGTTGGTAAGCTTTGTTCCAGAACCTAAGGGTGTGGTAATAACGAGATCTGAAGGTAGGGGAACTGATACAATTGATAATGTTTTTACAAAAGTAGTGGAGATAAAAGAATGAGAGGCACTAGTGTCAAATAACACAAATGCAGGACGAGAACAAATTTGAAGAGTACCTTCCATAAGCCCACCATCCCTGGGCACTTCCTCTTCTTCTAGAATGGCATTGAGGCGAGCCTGCCTCCTACGTCCGCCACCAGATGATTGGTCTTTCATAAGGGGGCAATTTGGCATGCTATGCTCCCTGCTCCCACAACGTAAACAAGCGCCGAGGCACTTCCAACACTCCTCAGCCGAATGGCCGAATTTTTCACAAAATGTGCAAGCGTGGCGACCTGCTCCTTCTCCTCCTTGATTTTCTTTTGCTTATGGGAACTTCCACCATTCCCATTCCTGGATCTCTTCTTACTATCACGGCTCTTGTAGGGCTCCGTCATGCTGAACTTTTCTTTCTTATAACGCTGATCTGAGCGTCGGCTGGATTCTTCTCCTTTCCCTTTTAATTTTTTGACCTTTTCTAAGGTCCTTTCACACAAATACGCTCGTTGAACCATTTCCGCATAAGTACGGATGTTTTGGGTCCCCAGCTGCTGAATGAAACTGGGCCGTAACCCGTCCATGAACTGATTTACCTTCAATAAATCGATGCTGATAAGATGCGGTGCGTAAGATGCAAGCCTTGAGAATTGCAGTTCATATTCGACAACCGTTATCATTTCTTGCCGAAGAGCGGCGAACTCCATAGCCTTTCAATCCTTTGCGTGCTCAGAAAAGTACTTGGCGCGGAATAGGGTAAGAAAACCATCCCATGTATGAGGTGCATCGGCCGGAGGTGCCGGAACCGACTTCCACCATGTACGGGCATCTTTGTTGAGTTGAAAGGTTGCGAGACGCACCTTCTCTTGATCGGTGCATTGAATAACATCAAAGATACGATTCATTTCATCTATCCAATTCTCCGCTTCGTCCGGATTAGAAGAACCATAGAAACGCGGAGGGTTTAAGCTCCAAACGTTACGATGTAAATCACCAGCCCTTGCTCCTGCGCCAGCTTGCGCCATGGTTTGTAATGCCTGAGTGAGGCCAGCAACCGTTTACTGCATGCCATCCCAATTTACGCGATGAGCCATGGTAATAATAAGGTACCTGAGAGAAAAATAACATCTTGTTATTTCTCGTGGAATTGGAAGGAAAATCAATCTTAAAGCTAATTAACTATCTTATCCCGGGCTCTACCCAATTCTCACATGGGTGTGAAAATTTCTTCCTTAGTTCATAGGTAGGGGTCCTTAAACCTTGGACTTATCCTATGACATAACTCTTCTTCCTAAGTCCTGAGACTTAGGCTCTGATACCAACTTAACTGTCACGTCCCGAGCCTTTATTATAGCGGAAGACTCGCTCAAGGAACGCGAACAGCCGGCATGGTAAGTCTCTTGCGAGCAAGAACGATCAGAGCGCAAGGTAATCACACATAAGAATGCAATCGCACAATATTTACTCAACTTTAACTTTCATTAATAATCAAATCCAATATTCAAATACAACCACTAATTCAACTTCCATCATGCTAGACTCAAGAAACAAGGAATTACATAGACTCGATCTAAACAATGTAAACTTCCTAAGTCTTCGCTCATTCTTTATTAACTCTCGGATCCGCTACTTGAACATTCCGAATCCGAACCCGACTCACTTCCATTTCTTGAAAAAGAATGGAAATAGGTAATGAGTGTTGATTTATTTGCTTCTTTCTCTTTGTGGGTTTGTGATGTATGATAAAGACGATAAGCAAAAAATAGTGATCTCAATCAACCCAAGGACATGTGAATCATGAACCTAGGCAATCAGAACAAGCTCTAGCATGGGCATGCTATCTCAATCAAACTAAGCTAAAGAAAGAAAAGAAAAACACACGCCAGAGCGTGGAGCAAGGGGCAAATAAAAACACACCGCGTGGGTGGAGCAAATAAGGGAAATAAGGGATATGAGAGAGAAATCAATGCCCAATACTAAGAAAAGAACATGATCGCCACCAAAGTAAACACAAGCCAAAGACTTGAAAATACCTTGGAAATAGGTGGATGAAGCACCCGCCCACGGGAGAGAGAAAATCAGTGAAATCTGCAGATCAACTGAATGAGACGGCCCAGACCCTGTGCGTCACAGAAGTGTGACGGTCGCTCGATGAACCGTTATATGAACCTGACGCGTCTCCTCAAGACCATCAGACAACCTGCAGTAAGAGCTTATAAATTCTTTGAACTCCAAATCTTCCAGCCGGCCAGAAGACTTGGGCCTCGTGTAATGAACCTGTAAACCTGCCAAAGAACGTGAAACACAAGAAAACAAACCCAGATTAGCCCTTTAAACAAGCGTAGTATCAATTCTTAAGGGAATGAAGATCATTCAAAAGGAAAGGGAAGTACCGGGAAAGTTTTGGTTTTTTAACCCCTCTGGGCGTTTTAAAAGATAGGAAGATGTTTAGATGATGAAAACAGATGCAGAACGTGGAAACAAGGAGAGGGACAATGCTTTGATGAGAGGAGAAGAAGAACACAATATGAATGATGAACTTTAAAACTCAATAGAACGAATACTCCCTTCACCGTGAAGCAGATGGACGTGAAAGACAAGTCTCCTTGGTTGGATGTGGCTCCAGGATGCGGCAGCACTTCGACGTAAACTCCAGATCTTCCTTTCTCGGGCCATGAAGTTAAGGGTGCTATTTATAGGCCCTCAAAATCTCCGGTCGAACAGAGGATAATCTAGCAAGAAAAAAAAGATAACTCTTAGTAAATCCTCAAAGATAACATCACCAAGTGTCCATAGAAATAAACAGAAGGTTCTGAGGATCAGATTTGAAAGAGAAATCACCAATTCAAACTCTTATCTCGACCACGGAGTAGCAGAGAAAAGGCCTGAATTGCCAGGACACTCTGTTGGATGTAACGGCTGCATGACAGACCGCCACAGGTAAATAACGCGCCATGAAACGTCCGTTACATTCAACCTTATCTCAAAAAGAGATAGGATCCATGGAGAAAGATCAAACAAGTTGGACTCTGCAAGATAAGCAACGGCCATGGCTGGATGCGTTGGAAGAAAGTAACGGCTGCACGACAAACCGTTAGATTCAATGGATAGGCCAACGGATAAGCTTTGAAACAAAGACCTCAAATTTTAGGACTCTTCAAGATATAACGGCCATGGGATCATGCGTTATAGGTAAGCAACGCGCCTGATGCAGACCGTTAGTAATAAATGAGGATTAAATAATTATGAACTAGAAATAAGCCCTAAGGGTGAGGACTTCTCAAGATATAACGGTCAAGGCACGACGCGTTATAAGAATGTAACGCCCCTCCAAAGGACCGTTTTAGACAATAAGGATTGAAAAATGAGATAGGAACTTGCTAAGCTTCATCCAATGAAAAAGCCACCAGGAACAATACTCAACCAAGGAGAGAAGACCCATAAAATGAGCTTCAAACTGACGAAGGAGACTCAATGAAGAGTGAACAACTTGGAGCATCACATGGATAGAACAAGGAGATGACCCAACTTATTGGTCATAAAACGGGTGTCAACAGATGCCCCTCCTTAACGTCCTCTTTGCAGGGGAGCGAGCAGAGGTGAAGCGAAAGCGAAATGGAACATGGAGATGAAGCGGAAGTGAAGTGGAGTGGACCAAAAAGTGGGCGTTAAGGTAAACGACACCCGTTCTTTACCAACAAGCGATAAGAATTTTCTGAAAAACTCTGAACTGATCACAAGGATATAGCCAACCAAAGGATGCAAGTCTAGAGGAACTAACAATTAAGGAAAGGAAACACGGCTAGCCACCGGAGGCAACGTAAAGGAAAAAGAACTGACTAAACTCCAGACAGGAATCTTCAACCAACCAAATCAAGCAAATTAGATCGAAGGACACCTTCTAATTCAGAGTGGAATGATTCTCCTTATTCGAGATCAAGAACACAGCTATTCACTAGTCATCGAGATACCTTGAACAGATGAAGATCATGAATGCTCAAATATGCGGATGATGCATGCTGGGCTAAATAAAAAGGAATCGTTAAAACAAATGCAAAGAAAAGTAAAAATAACAAGATACTCGAGAATAATATTGCTAGACCGGAGAAATCAGGGTCAGGACACTATCTGCAACCACGGCGTGCAAGATAGAACCATCGTCCCCAAAAATTTTCCAACCTAACGGCCTATCCAACGATTAAACATGTGAACTTAGATCATCATCATTTTTGTTTAAGAGGAACATCAGACCCCAGAACACATGAATGACTAGCCGGTTCTTGAGGTAATATATCATAGATACCATATATTAATGCATTAAAGGGATAAGGAATCGAGATACAATATCTGACTTACCTGCCTGACGAACGGCAAAGCATGTTGTTATTCACAACTTCATTCAGGAGAAAGAGGTTAGCCAAATAATAGATATGAGCATGAAACATGGCATAACTATTTGAACGTGGGAGAAGCATCAATAATGAACATCATGGCAGAAAATGCAGTCATTCAATCATCAAACAGACCATTTTATTCATCAAGAAACTTGCAAGCTGTAACAGTCTGCTGAGAGGGCGTTATATAAAGTAACGGACCAGGGAAGGGCCGTTAGAGACTAGGCGGTTCACATTCTTCAATGAAACAGTTCAAATCCATGTAACGGTCAAAAGAGTACGCGTCAGAGGATGTAACGATCAGACGAAAGACCGTCACATTTCCTGAGCGTTCAAAAAAAACAAACCGAACGGTCACGGCCTCATTCATTCAACACTCAATCGCTCAAACGCCCAAAAAAACCCCAATTGAGAGCTACCGGCGACCACCGTCCTACACCCAAGAAAGATGGCCGGCGACGAGGCCCCACAGCCACCGAAGAAGAGGGAGAGAGGGAAGAAGAAGGCGATACGCCGCCTCCACCGTCGGATAGAGCGGGAAGTGGAACGACGGCCGGAGGAAGAAAAAATGAGGAAGGGAGCTCCAAGGGTCGAAGAAGAGGCTCCAATGGCCGAGGAGGACCAAGGGGAAACTCTCCTGGACGAGGGAGAACCCAAGGAACAGGAGAAGAAGAAGAAGAGGGGCCAAGACCATGAGGTAGGCCTCCGCCCTAATTTTCAAAATTTTAATTTTTTTGTGTTTTTTGTATGAATGCATGTGGGAATGGGGGGTAGAAAATGGGTCCCAGAGCCCTTTAGGATCATTTGTAGGCCTTTTGGCCAAAGTGGGAGAGCCACGGAATGCAAAGGAAAAATGCCCTTTAGCAGGGAATGTGACGGTCCTTCCAGTGACCGTCACAAGCCTAACGCGTCACTCTAGATGCGTTAGAGCCATGTGACGCCCCATCCCAGGGCCGTTACATGCACCAGAGGCCAGAACTCTTTTTAGGTTTTCAATTATTCAATTTTTTTGTTTTGTTTTTATTTTATAAATGTTATGCAATGATTTTATGATGCATTTGACTGACTTATGACTTAAATGAATGTAGGGAAAAAGACGGACGGGGATCTCCTGGCTTCATATCCGAGCGGTGTACCAGGCACTGCCCGATTACCAGAAAGAGAGGCTAGCCGGCATGGGGTTCGCCGAGGTGCTAAGCATCGAGGTGATCCGGATGGACACGCCACTGCTATACGCTTTGCACGAGAGGTGGGATCCGATTAGCAGGGCGTTCATCTTCCCGTGGGTCACATGATCCCGACATTGGAAGACATAGCGAGGATCGCTGGACTGAGACTCCACGGAGCTGCCGTGACCGGGTGGACGTACAGAGACTACCGAGAGATGGCCCAGGAGCTGCTGGGGCTAGATTTGATCAGACCAGGGCAGACGTCATCCCAGCTCTCACGATCAGTAATGTAGGAGAGCTTAGGACTGAGAGGAGCGGCGATAGCCGTGAGTGAGCTACCAGAGGAGCATCTGGGTAGAGTGATTGACCAGGTGCGCCTATGAGTGGCGGCAGAGGCGGGACTGGAGGGAGATTGCATCCTGAGACGCTTCCTCATCCTACTGTTCGGGAAGCCCCTATTTGCAACTCGGGCAGATGTCATCGGCTGCAGGCTGCTGTCGATGATCAGAGATTTAGGCAGTGTTGGGAAGTACGCCTGGGGAGCGGCAGTGCTAGCCTTCTTGTTCGAGTCCCTCAGCACGACAGACCGACAGACGATGCTGGGCGGCTTCTCGCCTTTCCTACAGATAAATGCAATTTAAATGCCTTCTATATGATTATGATTATGCTTATGAAAATGATTATGCAGTTGACTGACTTGACTTCTAAATGTAGATCTGGAGCTACATGTACCTCCCGGGCATCGGGAGAGGCACGCTACTCCACGCCGGCCGCATCCCGATCGTGAGGCGATGGGTGGTCGCGAGGGACCCGGGGTCGATCATCAGATTGACCCGGGCGATCCAGGATGATTTGGATTCCTTCCCACACACGGCGGTAAGTCCGAAACTCAAACATACTTTTTAAATGCTTCAAATGCTTATAAATGATGATAAATGGACTAACATGTTGATGGATGGACTAATATGCTTTCAGGTGAGATGGACCCCGTACAGAGGCGAGAGCTACGAGGGACAGCCATGGGTGGAGGCAGCCCTTTCGTACCGGGGACGAGACATATGGTTGAACTGCATCCATATCATCAAGCCACTCCACTACCGATTGATCTTGCGGACTCGGGGACTACACCAGCCCGAGGTGACCTTTCCACGCCACAGTGACGAGCGCCCGGGCAAGTCAGCGAAGGGAATTAGCGGTGACATAGATTGGTGCGCCCGGAAGGCAAAGTACGTCCATGACTGGAACAAGCGGGGCAGAGCAGTGAAGGAGCGGGACGAGAGCGACGAGGCATACTTGAAAGCCTTCGCTCGACTGTACGGGGACCGGGTGTGCCAACGTACCCGACAACCGGTATGCAATTTCTAAACCCTAAATTCTTTCTATATGACATAATGCAAAATGCTAGATGCACTGACTTATGTTTTCTAAATGTAGCTAGACCCGGAGGGAAGGATAGCCGAGCTCGAGGGGCTTCTTCACGCCACCGTGCAGCAGCGGGACGAGTACCGGACCGCTTTGGAGCTCTTGGTAAGACTCTAAAAACCTTGGACCTAAAATGATTATGTTTATGATTATGACGCGAATGCGATGGACTGACCAACGATTTCTAAATGCAGCGGGCTGAGGGAGCCCAAAGAGTGGGACCGGATGCCCCATCACCGTCCTCACAGCCTGCCGGGGACAGAGCTGAGCGGGACGCCGAGTTCGCCCGAGCGGTTGCCCGGGCCGAGGAGGCGGAGGCCACCCTCGCGGAGCGGCTAAGATGCTAAATGCTAGACTCAAAAAAAAATGCTTATGCTTGTGCAAATTAAATGCTTATGCGGCTAACTATATGAAATGTAAACTACAGGCGAGAGAGCTAGCCACATCAGCGGCCGAGGCGAAACTGGCTCGGACTGAGGCAGAGGTCCTACGAGCAGAGGTGGCTCGATTGAGAGGAGAGCTTGCGCGGACGGCAACGCAGACAGCATATTTCGAGAGATACCGGTCCGAGGCACGAGCTGCGCGACTCGAGGCCCACGACATGAAGGTCGAGGTTCGGACCTTGGAGAGGACCATACGGATGATGGGCCGAGGACCGGAGCGGAGCGTCTCTCAGAGCGGAGCGCTGAGGAGTGCTGCTCGTGCCAGATCAGTGGCAGACTACCTTGTTAGCTCCTCTGGTCAACGGAGGAATGAGAGGGCGGAGAGGGGCCAGCAGGAGGAGAGTGCCTCCATAGCACCACCGGCGAGGAAGCCGGAGAGTGGAGATGATGATGGCGGCCCGGCGGATAAGCCGGCCGAGTGATGCATTTTTTTTTTGGTTTTCTTATTTACTTGTACATAACTTATATGAAAATGAAATGAAAATGCAAATCTTTTTTGTGTTTTGTAGTGACTTTTATGTGAATGAATGGATGTGTATGCAAACAGGTGATCATGTGAAAATGAATGGGAATGAATGCAAGAAAATGCAGGAAATGCCTGTGGATGTGTGAAAGAATTGTGTGGATGAAATGTGATATGTGAGATGGACAGGATGAACGGAAGTATGTAAGACCGCCAGGTCTAAAATAGAGGCAGGAAGGAATAGTTCAATCACAGCAGCAGACAATGTAACGGTCTAGGTCCAAATCGTCAGGATCAAGTAACGCATCAGATAGAGGCCGTCAGAGAGGACAGAGCCCAATTTTTGCAGAACTGAGCAGCAGGAAAAGTAATGGCTCAGAGCTGGTGCGTCATATATATGTAACGGCCAAATGCTAGACCGTTAGAGATGGCAGAGCAGGATTGAACCATGAATGTACAGACC
This sequence comes from Amorphophallus konjac, assembly GCA_022559845.1. Lineage (NCBI taxonomy): Eukaryota > Viridiplantae > Streptophyta > Magnoliopsida > Alismatales > Araceae > Amorphophallus > Amorphophallus konjac. The sequence goes on from CM040123.1 coordinate 150,833,385, forward strand.
TCGTCCAAGTGATGTATAGACTTGGAGCGCAGATGACCAAACGATGTATAGACTTCGTTTTAGCCAAAGAGTGCTCAAACTTGAAGGATGTATGGACTTTGGACAAGGAATGTACAGACTTGGGGCTGTGCACACGTTGGGCAATGTATAGACTTGGATCAAGAATGTACAGACTTGAACGGCGTGTGGACTTTGGATGAAGACTGTACAGACTTGGAGAATGTATGGACTTGAGACTGTGGAATGTACAGACTTGAGGAATGGATGTATAGACTTGACAAACGTGCAGACTTGGGGAGAATGTATAGACTTCAACGAATGTACAGACTTGGGGAGACATGGAATGTATAGACTCCAACGAATGTACAGACTTGGGGAGACATGGAATGTATAGACTTCAACAATGGTGTATGGACCTCAAAATGTGTAGACTTGAACATGATGTATAGACTTGAGGCTGTGTAGACCTCAACATGAAGAATGAATGTGCAGACTTTAAAAATGCTGTGCAGGCTTCAAAGTAATGTATAGACTTCAACATGCTGTATGGACTTCAAAATGAAGAATGAATGTGCAGACTTCAAAATGCCGTATAGACTAGGATGCTGAATGGGATGTATAGACTTAACAAAATGTGCAGGAAATGTGACGGTCCATGCACAGTGCGTCAGAGATAGATAACGGTTATGAGCAAGACCATTGAGAATGATTGACCAAGAAGAAGCCAAAACTGATCAGCAGAGAATGTAACGGCTCAGAGAGAACGCGTCATAAGAATATAACGGTCTGATGCTAGACCGTTAAGCTTGACAGAACAAGGTTGGAAAAATTTAAACCCACAGGAAATGTGACGGCCCAGAGCTGGCGCGTCATAGTCAAGTAACGGTCCGACGACAGACCGTTATATCATGAATTGTACTCCGAGACGGATTGAGCCGTAAGGGGCAAAACTCGAGATAAGAAGCCTCCAATCCGTTCTAGACTTCTCCCAAACTTAAGATAACGCCTTCCAATCCGATTCTTATCACTTTAAAGTCAAAACCAAACCTTTAAAACTTGAAAACCTAGCCAAAATCGTATCTTTCTGAATTCTCTGCTAGAAGGCTGAAAAACCCCTCCTAAGGGCAGGAAACAAGATGAAGAGAAGCTTCGAGGCGATGGCTATAGAGGAGAGAGTCTACACTGGACCTAAAGCTGCAAGAAACGAGTATGGAGAGCTGCAAAGGCTAACCTCAATTCCCAAGCATCTAAGCTCTAATGCTCAAAGAGTGGTAAGCTTCCATAACTTAACCAAGTTCAGAAATTTCTGCACTTCATCTTCTTCCTCATGATTTTCTTTTTCTTCTTAGCCCCTTCTCGGTCCAAGATGCTATTCTAATCTGAAGTGGGTGGCTCCCATGGTAAAGGAACTCCCTTTAGAGGTTACATCAATCCTTAAAGCATGGCACCTTCAACCTCTCTTGGTTTTAGGCTATAATTTCTAGAAATCGACATTAGATTGACCTAGTATTTCAGCCCTCATAGAATTGTGGCATCCACAAACACACACCTTCATCTTCCCTTCCTTTGAAGCAACAGTCCTATTAGAGGAGGTGGAAACCTACCTAGCCCTTCCTAAGACTAAGGCGGGGGATGAAGACCTAGTTTGCTACACGGTTGAGCCTATTGACCCGTCCTTGATCTTGAGTGATTTCATCCATAATCCAAGGACGTGAGGACCATGATCAGCCCACACCACATTTACTTGATACCCTTGGCACAATGGATAGTGTCTCATTGTAAAAACAAGTGGGAGAGACATGAAGCAATAGCCAAGGCGGTGGTGGTTTGCTTATGTGGAGTCTTCCTTTTTACTACTACCGACCACCTTTTAGATACCCAAAATCTCAGCATTATTAGTGGGTTGTGGCGGGGAATGTCCATCCCTCAAGCGATCCTCTCATATCTCTATGAAGGACTAAGCTCGGCTTGCCTAGGAGGACCTCTGTTCGGTTCCATGATACTCCTTGAGTGTTGGATGGGAGTGAGAATCAAATTCCAACCAAAGGAGGATATTACTTCTTCTAGCCGTATCTTTGGGAGCCACCCTCTCTTCTTCATTGGAGGGGCATCTGGATTTTCTGCACAGGTTGAATGCAAGATGGCGGATAATAAAACACGGGATGAATGGCGCCTCTTCTTCAATATTTTACCAAAAGAGAAATTCATCATGCGACCAAGAATCCTTCGGAGCACTCCTCTTAGAATACCGCGGCGTCAAGGCCTGGACCTCCAGCTAGTGGGAAATACTACGATGGCGATCTACAACCCGCACCGGTGCCATCTTCAGATCGGACTACCTCGAATTGAAGCTCATGCACTATCACATTACCCTCCCCTTCTACCTAGGAATATGGGGACCGTGGAAGATGAAAGAGCGATCCGGAATGCGCTGACCATGTGGGAGATCAGCAAGGTACGTCCGTGGCAAGAAGAAGTTGAAGAGGACGACGAAGCGCGCCGTGGCTATGCGAAAGAGTTGAGGAAGATCCGCCCTCTTGCAGATAAGAAACTGAATGTAGCTTGATTTCGCTTTCATGAAAGGTGTATTTGACAATCAGAGTTGGAATTTTATCAATCTTATGTTACATTAAGTTCATTTGAATAAGATGGGATTGCCTTAGTTGAATGGACATGAGTTGTGGCTTGTCTTGGCTAGAATGATCTGAACAACAGAGCCTCCGGAGCATGTAACGGATCGGATCAGGGCCGTTAGAAGGATATAACGGTGGGGAGATAGGCCGTTAGAGTGTATGCTCTGAGAACTAAATTCTCTGGAGGAAGTAACGGTCCAACGATGGACGATTGGGAAGAATAACGGTCGTGCCCCAGGCCGTTAGAGAGAGAGCTGCTGAGAGAATCAAAGCCAACGTTCTGAAGGAAAGTAACGGTTTAATCAAAGACTGTTATATGAGTGTGGCGGTCCACTGATGGCGCGTTATAGCCCTGAACCTGCATAGTTATGAGATTTCAGCTTTGTTCTTGATCCTACGTTCTGCACACACTTAAACATGGAACAAGTTAGATCTGTTCTTAGACTCAACCCCTTGCCCCGAAGCAAGTTAGATAACGACTGTTTCTTGATATTTGGTCAAGGGGTGGAGCCTTATTAAATAGGCGGGAAAAACATAATAGAACTAATACGATGCATGCGATGCATATGATGGTTTTTTTTGGATTTTGGAAAATATATTTGAATTTTTGTGAGATTTTGGAAAATAGTTGATGTTTTTGGGTTTTGAAGTATGTGATTTTTTTGTTTGATTTTGGATTTTTGATGTTTTTGGTGTTTTGAAATATGTGATTTTTTTGTTTGACTTTGAAATATATGATGTTTTGGATTTTGAAAATATATGTTGTTTTTGGATTTTGAAAAGATATTGTTTTTGGATTTTGAAAATATATTGTTATTTTTGGATTTTTGAAATGTATGTTATTTTTGGATTTTTGAAAATCAGTGCTTTCCCCTAGCAATGTGAGCCCTCCGTATTGTATTGAGAGTCCCGAGGTTGGCGTGCAATGAGGTGACAAACCCTGACCAAGGCCTAGATTTTCATGACGGTGTTTCTACCAGGGCCATACCCAGGGTACTAGTTTCAATCCTAAAAAGAAAAATAGAATACGGGGGTAAGCTTAGGCCAGATCTAGAAGCTCTTTCGGACTTGGGTTCCTCTCCAGACAACCCATTAGAAATTTGGTCTGTTGCGCCGGAGCTTTGTGTCCGTCATCGAACCTTAGTCCACTCTAGGCATGCGTGTGGCCGGGCTCATCCGTCCCGCGGGGAACTGTACTGCCACTCTTGTCATGCCTAGATTCTTTTCCTTGCCTTTCTGGAGCTTTGGAATCATAATTCAATAGACTTCTGAGATAATGCTTTTGATTTTATCCTTTGCTTTCTTTTCTCCTTGTTTCTTTGCTTGTGGCATCAGGTCATAACGGACTGCCCCTATTTGAGACCTCCTCTTGTCAGGGTGCCTGGATTGGTTGTCGCCTCCTTATTCACCTCTTACCCCTGGATTCAGCCGAAGGAAGAAACGAACAGGGACTTCGACTTTCCCCCAAAGCATGGTTAAGGAGAAACGGTGTCTTTTAAAGTGGAAAACCTGACCAGGGATGTCGTGTAGTGTGTGATTGCCTTGCTCGGGACCTCTTTTTAGTGAAAGGGAGGAACCTCTTGCTGCCGGGGTGGCACTGATTAGACTCTAAGGAAAGAAACGCTTAAGATACAACCCGTTCCACGCGTGAGAGAGCTCCTCACCTTCGGCGTTCACTAAGCGATAAGCATTCCCTGGATAAGCCTCTTTTATGACGAACGGCCCTTCCCAGTTAGGTTGCAATTTAGACCTAGGACCTGCATACCGAATGAATTTGCGTTTCATAACCATATCTCATTTTTGAAATTTACGTTCGATTACCTTCGTCTGAAAATAACGCGAAACTCTCTTTTGATAAACAAACACGTGATCGGCCGCATTCATCCTCTTCTCATCCAATAGTTCCAACTAGACGAGCAACGCCTCTCGACGTTCATTGAGATTAAGTTCCTTATCGAGCTACACTCTAAGGGAAGGGATCAAAATCTCATATGGGAGCACCGCCTCCATCACGTAGATAAGAGCATAGGGAGTTTGTCCCGTAGGAGTACGGATGGAGGTGCGGTAAGCCCACAGAGCTTCCACTAATCTTTCTGGCCAATCGGAGAACTTATGAGATTCGCACGTTTTCTTTATGATTTTAAGAAGGGTTTTGTTAGTGGCCTCGGCTTGACCGTTGCCTTGAGGATAGTATGGAGATGAATGATGCAATGTAATATTGAACTTCTTACATAGGTCCTTGAGCTCTTAAGAGACGAACTAGGGTCCGTTGTCGGTGATGATGCTGCTTGGCACTCCGAACCGCGAAATGATATTCTTCATGATGAAGCGGCACACCGTTGAAGCCTTGATCTCTACGTACGCCTCGGCTTCGGCCCATTTGGTGAAGTACTCAGTGGCGGTAAGGATAAAGGATTTCTGCTTGATTTGAGAATTAGGATCGCCGAGCGGGCCAACAACATCGAAATCCCACATAGAGAATGGCCAAGGAGCGGAAAGAGGATGGAGAGATGAAGCTGGAGCATGGATTTTATCAGCATGGAGTTGGCACTTAAGACACCTCCGGACATAGAGGGAGCAATCTTCCTCTAGAGTGGGTCAATAGTAGCCCTGCCTAAGGATTTTCTTCGCTAGAGCCTGGCCATTGACATGACCTCCACACTCACTAGAATGGGCTGCTTCAGCCACCTTCTAAGCTTCATTATCATCCAAGCATCTCATGAGCATTCCATTAGTAGCGCGCCTGTATAGTTCTCCTGCAACAATAGTATACCTTGAGGTGGCTCTTCTTATTGACTTGCGCTGCTCAGCGTTTGCCCCTTCTGGGAATGACCCTTCTTTGCAAACAACTCAATTTCGTGATACCAAGGTAATTCTTCTTCGTCCAAAATCTCTTCTAGCTCCATTAGAGATACTTCCTTGAGATCTTCCTTCTCAGCCCTCGCCTCTACAGCTTTCCTAAGGTTGATGTACCAAGGATCCTGAAGAGAGGGTGCGTCCAATCTCTGAACGACGATAGTCTCAATGCTCCGACTGAGAGGAAAAGATAGGGAAGAAGCAAGCGATGCTAAGGCATCGGCTAGAATGTTCTAAGAATAGGGAGTATGGATATAGATCAGCTTACGGAATTACCTCGCCAGGAGCGTGACCAAATCTTGATAAGGCTTGAGTTTGGGGTCACGAGTGTGGTAAGTAGACAGGCCTTGCCGCAGGATGAGCTGAGAGTCTCCTATGATATTCAAATAACGCGCACCCAATAGATAGGCGTGCTTTAGTCCGGCCAGGAGAGCTTCATACTCAGCGATGTTGTTGGTAGCAGGAAATCGAAGTTGATAAGCAAGGGGAATAGTCACTCCCTCTGGAGTGAGCAGAACTGCGCCGATCCCTCGGCCTTGAGAATTGAGTGCACCATCGAAGTGCAGAGACCAAAAGGGATGATGGGTAAGGACAGAGAGATGCTCATCAGGGAAGTCATCCTGAATAGAGTCGGTATGAGGAATAGGAAGATGGGCAAGATGCTCAGCGATGGCATACCCTTTGACCGCCTTCTGAACGACAAACGTGATATCTAATTGAGAGAGGAAGCTCTACCAGCGAGCTAACCTACTAGAAAGGACAGGATTTTCTAAGAGATAGCGAATCGGTTCCATTCTAGCGATCAACCTAACTGGGTGGGCAAGGAAACAATGTTTAAGCTTCTGAGCTACCCACACTAAGGCGGCACAAGTCTTCTCCATAGCGGTGTATCTGGACTCAGCTGGGTTAAATAACCGAGAGAGGTAATACGCAGCCCGCTCTTTCCCTTCATCATCTACTTGTGCTAAGACCGCCCCTAGGGAGTCCTTAATAACCGAGATGTATAGGATCAGGGGTTTCCCAGGGACAGGAGGTTGCAAAACCGGGGGATTGGATAGATATTCCTTTTAAGTCCTCGTAGGCCTTCTGACAGTCTTGATTCCATTCAAACTTGACCCCCGCCTTAAGCAATTCATAAAACGGACGGCACCTTTGAGAATGTTGGGATATGAATCTTCTAATGAATTACAATCGACCAATCAGTCCTCGAAGTTCTGTAATGTTCTTAGGCGGAGGTATGTCCATGACGGCCTGTGCTTTGTTAGGATCAATCTGGATCCCCCGTTTGCTCACTATGAAACCTAACAGCTTTCCTGAAGAGACTCCAAATACGCACTTCTTTGGATTTATTTTGAGCTTGTACTCCCGTGCTCTTTGCAGCACCTTAGCCAGAATAGAGGGGTGTTCTTCTTTGATTCTTGACTTCACCAGAATGTCATCCACGTAAGCTTCCATATAGATATGCATCATATCGTGGAAGATGGCCATTATTGCCCTTTGATAGGTGGCACCTGCGTTCTTCAAACCAAACGGCATAACCACATAACAGTACGTGCCCCAGGGTGTGGTGAAGGAGGTTTTCTCTTGATCTTCCGGAGCGAGACAGATCTGATTATAGCCTGAGTAACCGTCCATAAATGACAGAGATTCGTACCCGGTAGTGCTATCGACCAAGACATCAATATGAGGCAGCGGGGAATCATCTTTTGGACATGCTTTGTTGAGATCCCTGAAATCGATGTAGATACGCACCTTTCCATCCTTCTTGATAACAGGGACTATGTTCGCCACCCACTGAGAATATAGAACAACTCTAATGAATCTGGCCTTATACAATTTGTCGACCTCTTCCTTAATCCTTAAGGCCATGTGGGGGTGAAATCTCCTTGACCGTTGTTTCACAGGTGTTGCCCCTGGTTTAAGCACGAGTCGATGTTCCACTAAAGAGGGGTCAAGACCTGGCATGTCTTCATAAGACCAGGTGAAAGAATCGCTATACTCCCTCAGAACCTTAATTAAATCTTCTTCTACTTGTGGAGGGAGATTAGCGGCAATAATGATGGGCCTTGGGTCTTCTTCAGTTCCCAAATTGATTTCCTTCATAGGTTCATCCACTACCGACGATGGCTCGTCGAATTTCTTAAGTCCTTGTGCATATAAATCGGCAGTGTCATCTACGTCCCTGTCCTCATTGATCAGATCTTTTTCATCAGGATTTCATAGACGCCGAGTCCGTCATCGCTCCACACCCCTTCTATTTCTTCTTCATCTTCAATCATAATTGCCGTAGCAACAAATTCTGGACACTTCAAAAGGGCATGACAACGCTGAGCTAGATCTTGCAAGAACCTATCAGGGACGGATTTGGGAGGACGCGCAAGCGGGCGCGACTCAGAGGAGGAAGGGTTGGACGACCAAGAACAAGACCCTACTTCTCTAGACCTAACTGACTCTACTTCCCTAGACTCGATAGACCCTAATCCTAACCTAGGAGGAAGAAGACCTAGTGGAAGGGAAGGAGCAGGGGACTCGTGCCCCTGGGAGGAGGACGGAGACAAGGTAGCATAATCTTCCATTGAAATCTCCATTTCGAATTTGACGTTTTTTTTTGGGAATCAGTGGAGACCACACAACAAGATGGAGGAGGCGGGAGCTGCATGGGAACAGCTCGGGGAAGATGCAATCGAAGAATGGATCGGAGGAAGAGAACCACATCTCGTGGAGCTGGGCGTTCGGAGGAGGAGGAGTGAATAGAGTGGATAGATCAATGGGCGGGCAATGCCCGGAAGCACAGGGAACAAATAGAATCTCTGGTGGATCAATAAAAGATGGATTTATCATGATAGGAGGAAGACGGGGTAAGAACTCCCATTGTTGGAGGAGAGATTGAAAGCGGGAGGGAGACCAAGAAAAGACAATCGGCGAGCTCCCCTTTTCCCGTGGATACTGAGCTGGCTGCTTCTTCGGCCTCCATTGGACGAGCCGAACCTCTTGCTGTCTCTGGTAGTCTTCTTCATGAATTAACCCCTGAAGGGCTTGGCCGTAATCAAGCATATGATCATCTAGCCCTCTTGGCAACGGGGGCGGACTGGCAATCGGACAGACTGTATCTTCCCTTGGCGGAGCTGGCTGTGGAGTTAATGTGCCGGGCTGGGGAGGCGCTCTAAAGAAGTGTTGACGGTAGTCCCAGGTGAGTGGCCCAGAATCACCCATCATAGATAATGCGGTCTCTCGGTAGCCGAGACCTCTTCTGTTCATTTTTCTGCCCTTGGGGATGGGCTTGGTTCTTCCCTGCAATTGAGCACCGAGGCCTCTCCCCGGTTGGTAGCCTAGCTTCAGTATAATGTCCCAGCCCTTGGAATCTCGGATCTGGGGCTTCACCTTGATGTCAACTGCTGCAGTGACGGGCTTGTGAGGTGCGTAAGCCCAAGGAAAGTCGAGATCTAGCACTGACATAACAGACCTACTGCTTGGCCACAATGTGGGAAGAATCTTCTCTGAAATAGCTTTCACTGATTGGACCGTGGATAAGCTTTTGACTTTGACGACCCTCCCTTGGAAAGGGAATTTAATGCATTGATGTGCAGTGGAGGGCACATCGCTGAGTGTATCGATCCACGGATGACCCAAGATAGCCTTGAACATAGGGTCAATGTCCAGCACATAGAATTCCACGGGCATAGTAAGAGGCCCAAGCTCAGCTTGAATGGTGACAATCCCGTGACATGCCCGCCGAGAGTTGTCATAAGCAGCTATGGTAGTGGGAGTTGGGCGTAGAAGTTCTTCTAAGAGATTGCAAGCCCTTAGAGTGCTGAGCGGGCATACGTTGATAGACGCCCCTGTGTCAACCAATGCTGCGTCAATGCTGACTTTGTTTAGAATGATAGTAATGCACAGCGGCATTTGCCGAGCTTCTGGTGGTGCTAGCTCAGTTTCAGAGAAAGTAATGGCTGGCCCCTTGGAGATTGTTGCCAGTGCGGTAGGTAGGCTATCAACTGCCATATCTTCACTAACCATCACCTTTTGAAGAAAGTCTCTTAATGCATCTTGGTGAAGGGTAGATCTCTTAATCAGTTCCAGCACAGATATCTTGGCGGGCACCCTATCCAAATGATGTAACAGATCATATTGGGTCCCGGGTAGTGGCTCGGCCTCTTCTTGCTCGGCAGCCGGTTGGGAAGACTGGGGATTGGAAGTGAAAGGATAGTTTCGGTGGAACATGCGCCCGCTCCGTAGGGTGAAGTTATAAGCTGCCGCGACCTCAGATGGGATTAGGATAAGTGATTTAGTAGGCCCAGTGGGATGGATGAGCGGTGCGGAAGAGGGTGTGGTGGAAAGGATGATAGGCGAGGGGTTAGTGGCAGTGGGTGCGAGCGGAAGCGGGGATATGAAGGTGGGCAGAGGTGTGATGAGTGGAGGGTTAGACGACGGTATGGCGATAGTGGATGTAAGCGTGAGCGGGGAGGGGGTGATAGTAGCGGATGTGAGCAATGGTGAGTGCGACGGAGGTGCGGGTGATGGTGCGAGTGATGAGATAGGGGTGAAAGGAAGGACGAGTGGAGGAGGGGTTTGGTGTGTAGGTATGCGGATGGGGGAAGCGGGAGGATTATGGTAGTTGTGGTGAAGGGCCATGACTTACAGCGTGGAGTTATCGTCGTTGAAGGATCACTTGGGGTTGGGAGCCGGGGGTTGGACGACATTGACCTGAGCTGGTGCCGGCGGCGGAGGCCGTGGAGCAGGAGGATGGTTTGGCATTGGGTTTTGATGAATACCCAGGTCTTGAACCGGCTGCTGTTGCTGCTGCGGCTGCTGCTGTGGCTGCGGTACCTATTGCTGCTGTACTTGCTGCCTCGGTGGCTACCTTCTCTTCCCTTTGATTTCTATGATCGCCCTGTGCATTTCGGCCCAATCTATCCTCTGTCCTTCATGAAAATCATTTACTAGGTCCCGGAATTGAAAACACCCTTCAATGGTATGCCCCGGCTGCCTGTGGAACATACAATACTTCGTCTGATCAACGACTGGGTTCCAGTTGGGTCGTTCCGGAGGAAGCTATATGGCATTCACCGACATAAGAGCTGAGAAGATGTCTGTGAGTGTTTCTGGCAAGGGTGGGTACTGAGCTCTTTTAGGAGCCGGGCGCTTATTGTTAGGGTTGTTGTTGTAGCCGTTGGGTGGAGGGACGTTGTGGTATTGTGGAGGTGGTGGTGGTTGCTGTGGTGCGGCGAAGGTATTTTGTGGAATGGTGAAGGTGGGCGGAGGGTTTTGCGGAGTGACCTGGAAGTTTTGGGGAGCGGGATTCTGTGGAGTGCGGGGATTCTGAGGGAAGCGGAAGGGTGTGGCTTGGAATGGAAAGGCAACGGCTTGAACTTGCACGTTTGTTTGGACCCCCTCGGTGACCGGCCCTTGAGGTTTCTTGTGGTACTTGGGCTTTTGATTCTCGAAGAGCGAGTGAATGGGAGAATCCTTGAACTGAGTCTGGATGAACCGCGCCCGGCTGTAGAGTTGGTGCATGTTGGCTATGTCATTCATGGCCAGAATATTTCGGAAGGTCGGAGTAGCATTGGAAATAAGTAACTTGACCTTCTCTTCCTTCGGAATATGGCCGGGCACTCTAGCGGCCATTTGCCTCCACCTATCTGCGTAAGTAGCAAACTCCTCATCCGATTTCATTTTTTCGGCCACCAGATCTGTGAATGAATATTCCGGGCCAACTCTGTCTTGGAACTACTGAATAAACTTATCCTTCACTGTCTTGAAGCTCTCGGCATCTTCCAGTGGCAGAGAGTAGAACCATTCCAACGCAATGCCGTCCAATGATTGACGGAATAAATACGCCATAAGGCGATCATCATATTGGAATTGAGCACATTCATACAAGAAATTCCTCACGTGAATAAAGGGATTGCCGTTCCCGTCATATTTGCGATAGTTGGGGAGCTCGGACTGCGGAGGGAACCTGATGTTCTGAAAGCTAGGAACTGGAACATCTGCCAAGGACTGTGGGCCAACCCATTTCTGGAGGAAATCGAGTTGCTGTTGCATGGTGGCCCATTTATCAAGTAATTCCTGCTCTCTAGAGGGAGCAGGGGTAGTGAGAGGTGATGATTGAAGTTGAGGAGCGGAAGGGTGAACCGCAGCAGAAGGTGGGAGCCCATAAGAAGGAGCATAAGGATAAACAGCCAAGGCAGGGGGCCCGTAAGAAGGATATTGGGTCGGAGACTGACCCAGATTAGAATGGGCTTGGACAACCCCTGGCTGAGGGTGCAAGAAATCTGAAGGGCCCATAAGGACCTGTGGAACCATTGGGTTAGACATGTGATGATCCACCTGAACGAAGGAAGGGATAGGAGACTTCCCCTTGTCAAAAGATTGCTGGGCCAAGGTAAAAGATTGGCCCGTCTCCATGCCAGCAAAGGTGATGGTCCGGGGTTGGACCGGAGTAAGATCGATCGGAGTGGGCTGGATGGGAGGATTGGATTGACCCCTGCATTATCGTAGGAGGGGAGATATTGGATCCTTGCATGGCCTGATAGACAGCTTGAAGTTGGGCCGGATCCAATTGGGCCATCATTTGGAGAATGGAGCCCGTGGAAGGAGTAGAGAAAGAAGGGGTGGCTTGACTACCTTCCATGAAGGTAGAGGACGGAAGAGGGGCTGTCCCCTCTCTAGAAGAGAATGAGATAACCCTAGCAGGGTTTTCTAGAAGTCCTTGAGGAAGGGAATCCTCTTGGGAACGGGGAGGATTGAAATAAGCCATGGTGGGTTCGAAAAGCAGATTTGAGTAGAACCTGAAGAAGGAATTGACTCTAGGAGGTGCTTCCAATGGACGAAAATAACTCCACATGCAACGAACAACCTTGACAAGATGCAAACAACACAAACAACCACACAATGAGTAACCAAACTTAGATGATTTCTAACAAAGATGTAAGTGACAAGAAATGAAAACACTCCAAGTCAACCAAGTTGTTTAAGATGATGCGACAAGATTTTGTGAGTTCTCCTTTGGAACTTTAGTGGATTGATTGATGTGAGCTCTCAACAATTGGTTCCTGATAGGAGAGGGTGTAAAGCTTGATTTGACTCTAAATGTGATCACTCCCTCACTTATGCCATCCTAGACACGGGGTGGGAAAGGTACAACTGGCCCGGCGTCCATGTGGGAATCCACGGCTCGCGGGGACTTATGGAGGTCCCTGGTGCGATTTCCTAGTCGGCCCCAAGGAATATGGAGACGAGAGATCCGCACACCAAGGTAGAAAAATGCAATCTAATGTATGAAAGTATGAATGAACCTATGTGCACCGGAGTGCATGCAAATTCTAACCTAGAATCTAGCAAACAATTATGCACACAACGATGTAAGTATGTAAACCAACCAAGGAGGAAGTCAGATAACACCCAAGCAAGAATATCACAGCAAAAATTGTGGAAATAGAATGCACCTCGGGATGCGTACCTATCTGGAGTATATAACGGTCTATGAGACCCGCGTCAGAAGTATTTAACGGTCGAATGCCAGACCGCCAGAAGCAATATAACGCAGGGAGCCAGGGCCGTCATATGAGCCAGAGAACCAAAAACAGCAGGAAAATAGAAGGGAAATCCGGGGAAAACCAGACAAGGAATGATGGCAGGTATAACAGAGATCAAAAAGCACGATTGGCACATGCTGTCCCACCGTGATCGCCAAAAAATTATCTATTGATTTATTTGCTTCCTTCTCTTTGTATGTTTGTGATGTATGATAAAGATGATAAGCAAAAAATAGTGATCTTAATCAACCCAAGGACATGTGAATCCTGAACCTAGGCAATCAGAACAAGCTCTAGGATGGGCATGCTATCTCAATCAAACTAAGCTAAAGAAAGAAAAGAAAAACACACGCCGGAGCGTGGAGCAAGGAGCAAATAAAAACACACCGCGTGGGTGGAGCAAAGAAGGGAAATAAGGGATATGAGAGAGAAATCAGTGCCCAATACTAAGAAAAGAACGTGATCGCCACCAAAGTAAACACAAGCCAAAGACTTGAAAATACCTTGGAAATAGGTGGATGAAGCACCCGCCCACGGGAGAGAGAAAACCAGTGAAATCTGTAGATCAACTGAATGTAACGGCCCAGACCCTGTGCGTCACAGAAGTGTGACGGTCGCTCGATGAACCGTTATATGAACCTGACGCGTCTCCTCAAGATCGTCAGACAACCTGCAGTAAGAGCTTATGAATTGTTTGAACTCCAAATCTTCCAGCCGGCCAGAAGACTTGGGCCTCGTGTAATGAACCTGTAAACCTGCCAAAGAACGTGAAACACAAGAAAACAAACCCAGATTAGCCCTTTAAACAAGCGTAGTATCAATTCTTAAGGGAATGAAGATCATTCAAAAGGAAAGGGAAGTACCGGGAAAGTTTTGGTTTTTTAACCCCTCTGGGCGTTTTAAAAGATAGGAAGATGTTTAGATGATGAAAACCAGATGCAGAACGTGGAAACAAGGAGAGGGACAATGCCTATGATGAGAGGGAGGAAGAAGAACACAATATGCAATGATGAACTTTGAAATTCAATAGAACGAATACTCCCTTCACCGTGAAGCAGATGGACGTGAAAGACAAGTCTCCTTGGTTGGATGTGGCTCCAGGATGCGGCAGCACTTCGACGTAAACTCCAGATCTTCCTCTTTCGGGCCATGAAGTTAAGGGTGCTATTTATAGGCCCTCAAAATCTCCGATCGAACAGAGGATAATCCAGCAAGAAAAAAAAAGATAACTCTTAGCAAATCCTCGAAGATAACATCACCAAGAGTCCATAGAAACAAACATAAGGTTCTGAGGATCAGATTTGAAAGAGAAATCACCAATTCAAACTCTTATCTCGACCACGGAGTAGCAGAGAAAAGGCCTGAACTGCCAGGACTCTCTGTTGGATGTAACGGCTGCACGACAGATCGCCACAGGTAAATAATGCGCCATGAAACGTCCGTTACATTCAACCTTATCTCAAAAAGAGATAAGATCAATGGAGAAAGATCAAACAAGTTGGACTCTGCAAGATAAGCAACGGCCATGGCTGGACGCGTTGGAAGAAAGTAACGGCTGCACGACAAACCGTTAGATTCAATGGATAGGCCAACGGATAAGCTTTGAAACAAAGACCTCAAATTTTAGGACTCTTCAAGATATAACGGCCATGGGATCATGCGTTATAGGTAAGCAATGCACCTGATGCAGACCGTTAGTAATAAATGAGGATTAAATAATTATGAACTGGAAATAAGCCCTAAGGGTGAGGACTTCTCAAGATATAACGGTCAAGGCACGACGCATTATAAGAATGTAACGCCCCTCCAAAGGACCGTTATAGACAATAAGGATTGAAAAATGAGATAGGAGCTTGCTAAGCTTCATCCAATGAAAAAGCCACCAGGAACAATACTCAACCAAGGAGAGAAGACCCATAAAATGAGTTTCAAACTGACGAAGGAGACTCAATGAAGAGTGAACAACTTGGAGCATCACATGGATAGAACAAGGAGATGACCCAACTTATTGGTCATAAAACGGGTGTCAACAATGAGCACACTTGCCCAGTAGGTATTTTCGCATCAACATGAAAGCATCATTAAAGTAATTAACATTTTTACTCTAGAGGAATAAGGTAAAATCATGCGAATGCGATCAATCATGCGATTAAACCAAAGTATCTAAGATAGAATGAGAGCAAGTATGAACTAGCCAGAATGTTATAAGAACATGATATGGCCTTTCATGAACAAGAATGTAACGAGAATGTACTAGCAAGCCACATAATCATCACCCCAGTATCTTTTGCTTATGAGCAAGTACTTCATGAATTTCTGTGGAATATCAAGAAAGTCATGTATAAGTATCAATCATGCTGTATCGTGTTGTGGATTTTCACTTATTTATAAAGAAAGTACTCCCAGCGCAATGCGGCGCCAGTAGCATCATACCCCATGGTTTAGAATAGTATGTTTCCGACAATCTGTCGAGGGGACTAGCATAAAGCCCTTGAACACAATCAGTGCTCGATCGTATCTTCAAGTATAAATCAAGCTTTTTCCACGCATGTAACAATAAAGTATGGCCAAGAATGTACAATTCCAACAAGCTCTTGATAACAATAATTCAATGAATGAATGCGTTAATAAGAATCATGAGAAATCAAGAATGACTTATACTATGTTATGCTTATGAAAATAAATCCGCAGCATAACGGTACGTTCTTTATTTTCCATTCATTATATTAGGTTTCTTGATCAATATGATAAGTTCTAGATCATCAAGAGTCCATCTAGAAACCTTGGAATATCAACCCTTGGTCAAACCTCGGGTTAAAATACTCAAGCAGTGTGATGGTCGTGTACTGGGCCGTTACATGATGTGACGCTCCGGTAATGGGCCGTTACATTAGTCTGAATCCAGAACCAAGAAATCGGACTCAGTTGAATGTGACGGTCGTATATTGGGACGTTACATGTGCCTGACGGTCCAATATAGATCCGTTACACTACTGATAACCAAAAACATCGATAGTGTAATCTAATCAATTGGGTTTTAATGGTACAACCAACTCGGCGTCCTAGTGGGAATCCCAGACTCGCGGAGAATTACGGAGGCGTTGCAATAAGATTTCCTGGTCAGTTGGAAGGAATATCCAATAGAGAGGTCCTCATGTCCAAGAATAATGTTTCTATAGTGCAAAGTGAACTAATGGACAACATACCGGAATATGTGCCATGTACTTAAAGAAATGACTCTATTGATAGAGAGGATGTGTAACAATAGGAAATCATGATAAAATTCCGTCAATACATCTTTGGAAAATCATGATTTAGATACAAATCTATAGAATTTTGGCACATGAAATTAACATAACTTAAGATACCTTAATCATGCAATTTCTATTATGAATAAGTAAATAAACTTAAAGTCATGATAACAGGTCCAAACTTAGATAACTAGGCTTATTTATAAGTTAAATTAACTAGTTTCCCATTCTGTCTACAGTTACCCTGACGGTCTAGAATGGGTGCATCACAGTGACTGTGACGGTTAATCGTGAGGCCGTTACAGTAATGTAACGCTCCATAGATGGTGCGTCAGAGACAACAGAGAACTTCAAATACCAAAGAAGGTGTGACGGCTTATAGTAAGGCCATTACAGTCTCTGACAGTCTAAGTATGATGCGTTAGAGTCCCTGCTAACAGTATAAAGAAATTAAACGACTATGATTTAAAACCATGTCATGTTTGAAAAAGATTTAACTACTCCAATCATGACAAAACGAAGTAAAGGTCATCTAGATGCATAGGTTGTAGTGAATTGACAAGATAATATCTTTGATCTTTGATTAGGGCTAAGAATATGTATGTATGCATGAACCCACTAAAACATGGAATTCATAGTCTATAATACATGAAATCAAGTACAATCAGAGGGCTTTTATCCCTAACAAGACGGTTTTGCCAATCATGAGATAACCTACCTCTTAACTAGGTTTTAAGCTTCTAATTTGAATCTGAAAATAGAGCCCTAGCTCTCCTTTCCCAGCGATTTTCCAGCAACTTCCTGCTGCTCTATCTCTCCAACCTCTTGTCCTAAAGATGTGAAATTTTGAGGGTAAGAATATGAAACTAAGGTGATCAAAAAGTTCTAAAGGATTGTATTTTAATTACCTCATTTAGACGTCCTAATCTCTTGATCTTCAGGGGTCTTTTGCTCTGAATCCTGAGTTACTATGGTCGAACCAGCTACTTTGGAAGCTTCAATCTCCTTAGTTGCTTGATCTCCTAACATGAAATTTGGGGAACTATTAGTCTAAAGTATACTAAACAAAATCTTTTAAAGAACTTACCCGAAATTCTATCTCCTTACCTTGATTCTTTACGAGCCAAAAGTAAGGGTCTCTCAGTTCAGAACTAGGTCCTATTTATAGGGTTTTGAAGATTAGATCGATTCTAGAGTCCTTAATTTGCTAGAACCCAATCCCTAAGAGTCCTTAGTAACCTTACAAGTTCTCCCAATTAGGTCTCTTGTAGATAGGATCCCAAAGTTCTAATCTTTTTGCTCGTTCTTTCAATCACGGAACTGACAGAATGTAACGCATCAAGACTGGTGCGTTACATGGCTGTGGCGGTCGCACGATAGACCGCTACATCCAACGTGCACAGAGTTCAACATCAATCAAACTCTTTTGTTAACTATCCATATTATTATCCATAAAATGGTATTTTATCCTTAAAATATGTAAATAGGCTAAATAACATTCTGGAATATGGGCCAAACTTAATGGGCTTGGTCCCTAAATCTTTTGGATTTTATTTAAATAGGCTAGGTTAATTATTTAACATAATTGGGCCTTCTAATGACTTATTAATCCAATAATCCTTTTATTAATCTATTTAGCCCTTATAAATTCCAGAAAGTTCTATAAATAACTCAGAAATTATTACATAAATTCTGGGGCACTACATAACTGGCTGGCGGGGACCAAGATTGGTATCCTCGAAAAGTGGTCTGCTTCTATTGTTAACCTCCATTTTTTTGTGTGTGTCATTGCTTCCTGGTACAGACCAGCCCATAGTGCGGGCTGTGTTGTCCGGTAGAACTATTAATGGACTTGACTATTTTGTTATAGCGCCGGTGGGACTGTTAATGAACTTGATTGCCTTGCTATTGCATCGGTTGGACTAGGGATTAACATCTGAGAGCTCGGCCAAGCCGGGGCATGATGTGCGTAAACACTCGTCGTTAAAAATGTCGCGCACACAATTTCAAAAAATTACCGCACTCACTCACAAAAGAATGTTAAATCTAAGCAGAGTGGTGAATACGGGTCGATCCCACGAGGAGGAATATTTTCTCTTTTAATCAAGTTGGAAAAGTCTTGTATTTTTTTTTCAGAAAACTTTGGGTGATTTTGAAAAAGAAATAAGTTGAGATTGTATAGAAAAATAAATCTATCTAGAGAATGCTAGAGGGTTGAGAAGAGAAATTTAGAGGAGATGGAGAGGGAAAAGAGACAATTGCACCAATGATTTTTTTTTTGCTAAGATGAAAGACTACAAGTGCATGAAATTACAACATGAAATCATTAGAGAAAAGGGAAGAAAATAGCCAAGTGATTGAAGAGTAGCGCCGCCCAACGTCTCGCCGAGCCTTGGAAGTTCGCCCCGCCTCGCCGTAGACACCGCCTTGAGAGGACCAAAGGAAGAAGATCCGCCTTTGGGATGTGAGATGAAATAAGAAGAGAGGGAGAGAGATGAAAGAAGAAGAAGAAAACTTTAAAACGTGAACAGTAAAAATCAAAGATAGAACATTGAAAAGGAGAGAATAACTTGAAAACTAGAAGGAATTTGAAGATGACAAAGAAGAAGAAATTGTAGAAGACAGAAAAACACACAACTTTGATAAAAGGATCAAGATGAGCAGCAGAGGGAGAAAATAGGGGGAGAACAGAGAGAAATGCTGTTTGAGAATGCACAGGATAGAATAGTGAAAAATGAAGAATAACTTGAAAACCGTGTAGAACTAGTTGAAGAGAAAGAAGAAGAAATTGAAGAGTATGAAAAAATGAAGAACTTTCATGAAGACAGTAAGACGAAAAGAGTAGCAGAAAGGGGTGAAAAAGGTCGACCTAAACTAAGGGAAGAAAGAAGGACGAGATTCTATGCTAAGAAGAAAAAGAAAAATAAGAAAACTCTCTTCCCCCCTCTTGACAAAGGGTATTTATAGAGAAACTAGGTCAAATGGAGGGTGGAGATCACATTTAATGAAGATGGATGACTGGGATTAGAGGAGATTAGGGTTTGGATGAAGAGAGGAAAGGGGCTCCCCTTGGCTTTCCTAATAAGGAGGAGATCTCCTCCTATTTTCTCTCCAAGAAATTCTCTCCAAGATAATTCAATAAAATCATTTCCTTTATATCCTTTCACACTAGAAAAGGAATGGCGGCCGCTCCATTAACTTGGTCAAGGAGGGAGGGGCGCCCTAGGGCATCCCTTGCCCTGATCTTGTGACGCTTTTGCCCCTGGCCCTTCTAGTAATTACCTTGGACGTCCTGCACACACACAATTTGGATTAAGCCCATTAAGAATTATTGCTTTATGCACAAAAATCATAAATGCTTACAATTATGCAATGGAAAATTAATTGTCATGACCCTCAACCTCTTTTCATTGAATAATTAACCACAAATTAATTTAATTTACGTGAACGGCTCAATTAATGCAAGGTTGAGATTAACTGTAAAGTATGCATAATTGGCTAATTATGTGTATATGAAATGATATATGTGATGTGAATTATCATAAAGAAATGAGCACTCATCACACCCCTCAACTTACTCATTGCTAGTCCCTTGGCTATGCAAACAAATTAAAATTTAGGACCAACAATAGTTTGCACAGTTCATACCTCCATATCCAACTCTTCCTTCACAGAATCAACCAAAGATTAGGAATCAGGAAGCATTAATGCGTACTAGTCTTATGTTGGAAATTAAGGGACATGACTAAGAATGCATCCCAAAGTTCAACATCACTTGTGCATGTGTAATACTAAATTGACAGTTAAGATAATTGTGTCTGTCATTTTCTATTCTAAGCAAGTATCTTTCAACTCTGCACCTCTTAATCAGAGCATTAAGCATACTAACTTTTTGTCCGCGTTATTTATTTGTCTCCTTTGGGATCTTTTATTTCACACATGATGCTGCACTACCCTTCACTGTTTAACATGAACCTCGACTCTTACCTTAGGAGAAGCAGGCCCAGTTACATCGATCAAGGTTCCCTTTTTCGTTTGACGCGAACCTCAACTTGTTAGGTGAAGTAGGCCCAGTTACTAAGATTAGGGGCATTTTTCACTGTGTTTTTTTTTTCAATAATGTGCTTTTGCACTTATTTGATAAAACTTGTTAGAAAGCTTTCTCAAAATAACTCTTCCTCAAGAAGTGCAGAGCATCAGATACAATACCCAAAATAACAGAAGACTTGCCATGCTTGCTTCATTAGCGTGCAATGTGATTTTTATTTTTCTAAAGTGCACATGAACTTTAAAGATATTCTTACATCAGTTTTCCATGGCTAAATCGAAGTAAATTTTTCATCATCCTTCTCCCTAGTCTTTTCTATTCCAGAATCACTTTCAATAAAAGCATGAATCAATAAAACTCAGTCGGGGATTTCATCTTTTTATTTTATGCAAAAATGTAAGACATTATGATCATGCACGAACTCCTTTCAATTTTTTTTCTCTCCCCCCTAACTTAAATGGCATTATCCTCAATGGCATAAGCAATAAAAGTAATGGAACCATGTAACAAGAAATATTGCTGAGTAGGAGATAGACAACCTGATATGCGAGGCGAAACCACCTTTATATGGATAGCGACAACTTCTTCTCCTTGGCCTGTCTACTGAAAAACAAACTAAAAATAAAGCATCAAATAACAAAGAACCTTGGGTTGCCTCCCAGAAGCGCTAAGTTTTCCGTCTTCAGCTAGACGCATGAAAGCTCTATAACCAACATGTAGATTTAAGAATGAGCCACCACGTTATCTCATCTTTATTGAAAAACCAATCATTATACCACAACAAGACGAGATTGAACATGATTACGTAGGAGTTAGAGTGGTTGTTATCACAATTAGATTGATCATGTGATGCATGGGTTAATAACGGTACTTTGAATGGGGTGGCCTACGGCAAATACCATGATGGATCAGTTAGGCCAAAAGGATCTCCCTGATTAATGATCAAAAAAAATTTCTCAAACTTTTGGTCTTTGTATGTGTTGAAAATATTAATGAAGACCTTATTATCAAGCAAAATATCTTTTTCCACCTCAAATTTAGATATTTCATGAACATTAGTGAGATGAGAAGGAATCAATGGGAGAGGAGTTTCAAGCAATGGATCAGTGTCAAGGAGACTAGGAGAATCAATAGTGAAAGACTAGGGTGGATTCAGCTCAAAAGGACCACCCCGATCATAGAATGAAGGAAGAACATTGCTAAGGATCATGTCATGAATGATGAAATATTCCTCCTTAGGATATGTAGAAGGTGTGAATGAAGTAATGCAGACCTTATTACTGTTGACATAATTTTGATCATCCTCAAGTGTGGGCTTGTCTAGCATCAAGTCGAGGTGAGGAAAATCAGGAATGGGAGGGGCGTCAAAAGATTCCACCACAAGTTCATTGTCCAGGAGGCAAGGAAAATGAATGTATTCCTCGACACAGTGATGTTCATGCATTTCAAATGGATTCGACCAATCGACTTGAAGAATTTCAAAAAGATCTCTAGGATTGCCGTGGTCAGGAATGGGTGAGAGCTCTATCCTCTCCTCCGATTAAAGGTTGCCTGGTCATAAAGAATTTCAACTCCTCATTAACCCCAGTTGCATTGTTCAAATAAATGCTCGATTCTTTTTCTATCCTCACTTCTTCTCCCTTCCCATCTTTAAAGAGAGTTTTGTCAAATTCAGGGAGAGGCATTTAATTATAGATCTGATGTTCATTTCTCTCTTCCTCTCTTTCCAACTTAGACTCCTCATTATTTTCTTCATGATTATGCTTGGCCATCACAACTTGAGCTTCACTAGCTTTCTCCCAATTCTCTTGATATGGTTGCCCCATATACTCCTCATCATCAAAAATTATTTGAGAGTTGTTAAATTGAGGATTTATGGATTGATCGTTCAGGCTGATATTATAGTCATAATCAAGATGTGGATTTTTAAATTTTTCAGTGGGGAAGCTAGCTTGTTGGTTTATGTCAGCCGCTCTCTATCAAGTTGGTCAAGCTGGGCTTGGATAATTTAGCTCTGAGCTTTAATGGACTGCTGATTGGCCACGATGAGTTGAGTCATTTGATTAAACCTATCCTCGAAATCAGACTGTGGAGGAGCTGGATAGGTTGGGTGGCACTCAGACTGTGGTGAGTAACAATCAGAATTATGAAGTCTCGTGATTAAATGGCACCTAAGAGGGGGGTGAATTGGGTATCAAAAATTACAAAACTTATGCTAGATAAAAATAACGTCCAAAGAGCAAGCAACCGACGGGAAGAGATTTAACGGAATACAAAGAGAATCTGATGAATTAACCTCTACAACAGTTCTTTGGTACTAGGCGGAGTCCAGGAATCCGAGGATTCCCTCACACAAAGTATTTTCTTCCTGACAGGACTAACCTTGTCGATCAGAATTTACCTTTCGATATACCAGAGATCTAACGTAGGAAGGTTAATGAATCTAGACCTAAAAGTAGAACTAAAAGGTAAAACAATATATAAAAGAACTAGAGAGAATGGAGGTAGAAGATATGGATCAAATAACTCAGAAGATAGCGATTTTTAGGTGGTTCGGATGCTACAACGGCAACCTATGTCCACCCCTCACACAAGGCGAGGATCCACACACTATCTCGTAAGGTGTTACAAGATGAGACACACACACAGATACATTGGGAATGAGAGCTCCCACGAAGGTGTAAGAACACCTTAACACACACAAAACACAACAGATTAAACACACACACACATACGAATCTGGGAAGATCCACACACACGGAAGTGTTTGAAGATTACAAGAACAACAAATGAAGCTCAAGAGAAAATATGAAAGTAGAACACAAGAGAAGAATCTTGATTTGCTCCCCCTTAGTTGATGATGAATGCTTTGGATGCAGCTTGATCCCTTGGCTTGATCTTAACTTGAATGGGTTGCAGATTTGCTTGAGAGCCTGAATCTTAGACGAACAATCCCTTGGACGGAGCACTGTTCACGCAGCTACAGTAGCCTTCTCACCCCTTCAATAGCCTTCTTGATCTCCACAAGTGATTAGGGTTTTTTTGATCCCTCAAAGAGATGTTTTATAGACCCAGGGTGGTCAAGAGACAAGCCCTGGACCAGATCCACAAAATCCTACTTGATTGGGGGCAATGGGCTAAAACAGTTGTGCTAAAGAATCTCTCCTCGAGCTGGAACAAGAAAGTCAACAATGAAGGCTTCGGGGCTGGCGGTCGACCTGTAGAGGCTGGCGGTCAACCGTTCTGAGAATTCCTATAGACATTTGGCTGCTGGAAATTTCGGTCGACCGCTATGGGTCTGGCGGTCGACCGCTAGTTTTACAGGTGGGCTTCATTTGGTTCTGTTATTTCAGGTCGACCGCCAATGGTCCAGGGGTCGACCGAGAATCCCCAATCCTGTAAAATCCAAGTGTTAGCCAAGTAAAAATTGTCCATGAGTTCGATGCTTGAATTGATCTTGTGTTATGGTTGATTACAAGTCCACTTAGGCTCTTTTTAACACATGGGAGGATTTATGAACATTAAAATGAAATGAAATGGAAATTGACCGTTTAGCATAAAACTTCGTTCTAATACATGGCACATAGAAGATAAATGTCCTAGGTTTTGTTATCATCAAAATCACTCAGATAAACTCAACAAATAGAAGTCAGTCTGGTACTGAGGTAGTGGGGAGTAGATGTGTTGTCCTTCATGTTGGACTTGGTTGTAAGGAGCATTTGAGTAAGAAGCCCAATCTGAAAAGTGTGAGTTCGAAGGACTTTGCAAGAGGTCTTGATAGGGTGCCCAAGAAGAAGATTGTTGGTTTTCCCACGTAGGATATGGATATGTGTGAGACTAAGGGGTGGAAAAATCCGGTGGCAATTGGTGTGGTTCTTGGGTAAGAGTTGGATTGTAAACCCCATTGTGGAAGAATGAAGGATTTTGATGATATTGGGTAAATGAGGAATTTAAGTTCAAGTTGCCCACATGGTTTAGCATATATTAACCTCTCAATTTTACTAATGGGCCCTAACAATTGTGGATGTAGGGATCTCATACCTTACATGCAATGCAAAAGGGTCCAAACAAAGATTGTTATGTTTGGATTTTGGAATTTTTTTGAAGTTTTTCAAAATAATGCAATAAATGAGCCACTAAATGAAAATGCAATGAATTAGCCCCTATATGAATGGTACATGCAAAAATGACGATGATTTTTTTTTACAAAAGAAGAATTGGCACTCACTACCAAATTAGTCCACCGGCCAGGTAAGAGGTGGGATTATGGGAGGCTCCCCCTACCTTCGTAGGGACCTAATTAAATAACCACAGTCCTGCTTAGGCGTTTGCCACTTAACCTATAGCCTAGACACCGATTTTCTAAAATAGTAATAAATTCTAAAACTTCTTTTTTCTTTTAACCTTCTAAGGGCAATCTAACTCCGGGGTGCTTCTTGGTACAACCTGCCCGACTTCCGTGAGGGAATCCACGGGTGCGGGGACTTATGGAGGTCTTGGAAAAGGAAATTCCAGTCCAAAGAGACGGAGTGCTCAATGGAGGATCCTTCCAATTCTAAGAGGGGTGTAAGGAACCTAACTTGCCCTAAATAAGGGGAAATAGAGAAGAAGAGAAAGATGTTTTTTCTTTCAAATGATGTAAATAAAAGAACAAATACTCAACTAAATGTACAATGCATGAAATAGATGCAACTAAAATGAGGACATGATAGCATAAGATAATTTTTTTTATTTTTTGATTTTTGATTTTTTTATATTTTTCAAGCATTTTTCATTTTTTTCAAGAAGAGATGAATAAAAGAAAACTATGAACTAAAAATACCAAATAGCATGCAAATCTACTGAAAAATAAGGCCTAAAATCAGGTTTATGAAGTTTTCTGGATTTAGGATTTTTTTATTTTTTAGATTTTTTTGAGATTTTTTGAAAATGGGAAAAATAGAACCTGTGTTTACGCTTATTGACCTTTAGCGACGCTTGATTTTCCAAAATTTTTAGAATTCCAGATTTCCTGCTCCCTGTAGTGACAGATACAGACTTTCAGCGACGCTTCCTGGCTTTCTGCAATAGTTGATTTTCTGTGAATTTCAGATCCGAATTTCCATTATCTTTGATTTTTTGATTTTTATTTCTTTTTCCTACAAAATTAAAAAAATTGATATACAAATATACAAATCAAACACAAGAATTTCTAACTATAAAAAATCATTTTTCTCCCTGGCAACAACGCCAAAAAATGATGTGCATAAACACTCGTCGTCAAAAATGCCGTGCACACAATTTCAAAAAATTATCGCACTCACTCACAAAAGAATTTTAAATCTAAGTAGAGTGGTAAATACGGGTCGGTCCCATGAGGAGGAATATTTTCTCTTTTAGTCAAGTTGGAAAAGTCTTGTATTTTTTTTTGAGCAAAACTTTGGGTGATTTTGAAAAAGAAATAAATTGAGATTGCATAGAAAAATAAATCTATCTAGAGAATGCTAGAGGGTTGAGAAGAGAAATTTAGAGGAGATGGAGAGAGAAAAGAGACAATTGCACCAATGATTTTTTTTTTTGCTAAGATGAAAGACTACAAGTGCATGAAATTACAACATGAAATCACTAGAGAAAAGGGAAGAAAATAGCCAAGAGATTGAAGAGTAGCGCCGCCCAACGTCTCACCGAGCCTTGGAAGTTCGCCCCGCCTCGCCGTGGACACCGTCTTGAGAGGACCGAAGGAAGAAGATCTGCCTTTGGGATATGAGATGAAATAAGAAGAGAGGGAGAGAGATGGAAGAAGAAGAAGAAAACTTTAAAACGTGAACAGTAAAAACCAAAGATAGAACATTAAAAAGGAGAGAATAACTTGAAAACTAGAAGGAATTAGAAGATGACGAAGAAGAAGAAATTGTAGAAGACAGAAAAACACACAACTTTGATAAAAGTATCAAGATGAGCAGAAGAGGGAGAAAATAGGGGGAGAACAGAGAGAAATATTGTTTGAGAATGCACAGGATAGAACAGTGAAAAATGAAGAATAACTTGAAAATCGTGTAGAACTAGTTGAAGAGAAAGAAGAAGAAATTGAAGAGTATGAAAAAATGAAGAACTTTTATGAAGACATCAAGATGAAAAGAGTAGCAGAAAGGGGTGAAAAAGGTCGACCTAAACTAAGGGAAGAAATAAGGACGGGATTCTATGCTAAGAAGAAAAAGAAAAAGAAGAAAACTCTCTTCCCCCCTCTTGACAAAGGGTATTTATAGAGAAACTAGGTCAAATGGAGGGTGGAGATCACATTTAATGAAGATGGATGACTGGTATTAGAGGAGATTAGGGTTTGGATGAAAAGAGGAAAGGGGCTCCCCTTGACTTTCCTAATAAGGAGGAGATCTCCTCCTATTTTCTCTCCAAGAAATTCTCTCCAAGATAATTCAATAAAATCATTTCCTTTATCTCCTTTCACACCAAAAAAGGAATGGCGGCTGCTCCTTTGAGTTGGTCAAGGAGGGAGGGGCACCCTAGGGCATCCCTTGCCCTGATCTTGTGATGCTTTTGCCCCTAGCCCTTCTAGTAATTACCTTGGACGTCCTGCACACCCACAATTTGGATTAAGCCCATTAAGAATTATTGCTTTATGCACAAAAATCATAAATGCTTACAATTATGCAATGGAAAATTAATTCTCATGACCCTCAACCTCTTTTCATTGAATAATTAACCACAAATTAATTTAATTTGCGTGAACGGCTCAATTAATGCAAGGTTGAGATTAACTATAAAGTATGCATAATTGGCTAATTATGTGCATATGAAATGATATATGTGATGTGAATTATCATAAAGAAATGGGCACTCATCAGGCCGTCTCAAGCAAGAGGGGAAAAGGCTTATAGGCCCAACCTAGGGGCAATACTTGAGGACTATGCTAGGATGGAGTGCCTCAAGCCAAGGGAAGAGGTTTATGGGCCCAATATAGGGGGCAATGTTTAAGAGCTCGGCGAGGACGGAGTGCCTCAGGCCAAGGAAAGGGTCTATGGGCCCAGTCCAGGGGGACTGATGGTCAATGTCTATGAACTCGGTGAGGGCGGAGTGGCTCAGGCCAGGGAAAGGGTTTATAAGCCCAGTCCAAGTGGTGGGGGGTGAGCCCAGTGGGACAAATTTGGTATTTCTTAATGTGTTTGCGTAGCTGCTGTGGTAGAATGTCGAAGTAGGTGAGAATACATCAACTACGAACATATGTTCCAAGCTGAGGGTAGAGGGTCAATCCCCGTGGGATTGATGGGAACCATCCCGCAGGATGAGAAGTTGGCAAAGCCGACGAATGTTTATTTGATGACCTAGCTGGAGGATCCAGGCTAAGGATGGAAGGGGTACCCTGATGGGGCCTGGATCCATGTTTGAGACAGGAGGCCCGGTGGCCAATGAAGGCTTCTTAGTCTCGGTGGGACTTGTTGATAGGAGCTTTGCAGCTCGGCCAGTGTGTCAGCTTGAGTGTTTTAGAATGTATTATCACGGATCCTTTAATAGCGGGGAGGTTACTGCATGACCTCTTCGAGTCGGCGTTGCCCCGGGGGATAAATGGCGGTGGCCGTGTACAGAGTTATCGGCTACCCTTTGTGCTACTGTCTTCCGTGGGGATACCCGAAATGTTGTAGCTTGGGGAGGGTAGGCTCCCAGGACTTGCGTCGTATGCTGGTCTCTTGACCTGCCTGCCTCAGCAGTTGTGGTTACGGGGTCTCTTCATCTCCAAAAATGGTGCCGGTGGCTTTAAGCTCCTCTTGCCATAGGCCATGTACTACTTATAGGGATTTCATTTGAAGGAGAGACTGTAGGGCTTGCCCCCATTCCATGGTGCTAAATTATATGGAGTAGCTTCTCGGAGAAGGAAAAATCCCATTCTTCCATTGAATGAGATGTAGCAAATGGCTCCTCTAAGCGAGGAGCTTTGAATCTTTAGCAGCCCACCTTGTCGAGCAATTAGCATTTGCAACGGGTTGTATAGCTCCCGACGAGACTTTGGTGTGCCCTGAATAATTCCATTCTTCTCTTCTTTTTCTTCTGTTGCACCCCCGGGCCGGGGTGGATAGCTGGAGATTTCGGTCTCCCTTTTTATGCCCCCAGGCTGGGGTGGATAGCTGGAGAAGAGTTGCCCAGAGCACCTCTTTACATTGGGTAGCTTGTTATGAACAGGCGTGTAGATAGACAGAAGTGGGGAGATCCGGCCATTGGACTCCACCATTTTCTCTGTTGTTCGTGCCCCCCCAAAGTAGGGAATAGAGTCTTGCTGTGCCCAGTGGCACTTCAAAGCTTGATTGCGGCCGAAGCTCTTTTCATTCCTGCCCCCTCGTCAGGTTTGTGTTGGAATAGAATTTTATTGACTCTAGGAAAGGAGCATGCTGTTGAGTGTCTCCCGGGTGAACTGGCCCCGTTTGACAGTTGTTTATTCAGTTTCCCCCCCTCTCACGCAGAGTGACCTGCGAGGGGCTGGTGGAGGGCGGGAGTGTATCTCCCTGAGATAGAGTTGAGCATCCCTCATCATGTGATAAAATATGTAGAGTAGCGATTGCATCGCACTGGGTCTTGTCATTCGGAAAGAGATTCTTCCCTGCATCTTCATCATTTTGCAGTCAGCCCTAACAATGGTGAAGCCGACAGTGTATTGAGCAGTTTCCTCTTTTTCCTTCAATAGTTGCCCCTGGGGTGGAGCGCCATTTGCATTTTGTTCGACTTCTTGCCAGAATGGAGGAAGCTAGAGATGCACTTCAGAGGGTGTGCTGTCCCGGTTGATATAGAGGGGCCATGTCAGCTACCATCTTAAAGGCGGGCAATTGGTGAGGGTGAGGTGAATCCACCCTCTGCAATTCACCATTTTGGATCAAGTCTTCCATGATGTCTTTAAATGCATAGCAATCCTCGATGAGATGCCCCACTTTTGGTGATAGGGGTAGAACCTAGGGTCATCTTTTCTTTCGCTGTCATTTGGTCTCTTAAGCTCCGGGAGGACGACCTTGTTGTACTCAAGGGCCCACTCGAATATAATTTACGTCTTATCCTGGGGAAAGGAGTATGGTCTTTTCATTCTTGACCTTTGTGAGGGGGTGTGAACGCACTAAAATTTGGAAAGAATTGGTTCGTTCGTTGATCGGGTTAATTCATCTATTTAGTGCGAGGGCGTGCCAGTCACAAAGTGATAATTTATTCGGGCTTCACCGAAGCCCATGGTGCGCTCGATCTGACTAGTCAGACCATTGTGTGGTTCGGGTCGGGACCAAAACCCGTCATGTCATAAAGGTCACGGCGTTATTTACATCTCCCATGCGTGGGAACACCCTTGATTGATTGTCGGGAATAAGGGCCCTATGGCCTGAGATTCATGGTAACAAAGCGAGAACAACGATCTCGGATCACGTTTAAACAAACCCACGTTGGGACGTAAAATGTTCATAGATACGTATATGTTGGTCACTCACGGACCATTTCGTGTTCGGACGGAAGTCCGCATTTGTAGCGTCGAAGACGACGATAAAACCGTACGGATGTCTGCCGTAGGTACGACAAGTTTAATGCGGATGCGAGATCAGATCCCGGAAGAAGTGGGTCAAGCTGATGAATTATCGGCCCAAGAGGTGCCCGGATCATGACCATGTCGGGGATTCCGAGGTCCACATCCGATACCAAAGGGCATCATTGCTTTTCTCTTCACGCATAGTCCGGGGGAGAGGGTTGTTAAGTGTGAAACCCAAACTTGCCAACGTGCGCCCTCGCACGCGGATCGACCTGCGCGGTCAGGTCGCGGGGGTCAAGGGGGCAGCGCCCCCGGAACAAAAATTTTAGTTATAGCAGGGGTAATCTTTGATTATTGGCTTCATATTCCTTTCATTTGTTTTATCCATTAGCTTAAAGTCTTTTCTCTTGTTGGTTAATCATTCTTTCTCTTTTAGGCACGCCGGTTTAAGGAGACACCAACAGAAGATAGGGCGCGCCGGTTAAATGGAAAGTGGGATGCGCGCCGGTTTAAGGAAGCCAATGAACGGGGCGGAAAAGAGGATGCTAAGGGGCGCGCCGGTTAATGGCCAATGGACAGTATGGCGCGTCGGAATAAGCACAATGGGGGGGCACGCCGGTTAAGGCAAAGAAGGGGAGGCGCGTCGGTTTTGGGCTCCAAATAGGAATGGGGGGGCACTATTTATTCCAATATTTCGAGAGTGGTTTTGAGTGTGGCGTTAAACCGGCGCGGGGGGTGAGCACGCCGGATTGGGGGCGCGTCGGGTTAAGCTCTGTGGGTTTTATTTCATTCTGTTTGATTCTTTTTGCTTCTGTTCTAGTTTCTTCAACCTGCAGATTGATCAAATGGATGTATTATTTGTTCAATTGACACTTTAAATCAATAGAGTGCTTTTGATCATTTGTTGAGGTGAATGAGTACGTGCATTTGGATGTTTTACTCGAGGGGTTTATTATGCAGGAACTCAGAGATTTAGCTTGATTCAGGGGCTTAGTTTGTTCGTCTGTTCTTACGTGTTCTTCGTCTGGCAAAATTTGGGCAGCATCTCTCTCGGATTGAAGCTTGCCAGAGAAAAATGGGGAACACCAAACGGATTGCTCCGGGGTGAACCTCAAAACTCGGAGTGTGGCCTCCGTTAACCCATAAGTGCTTGTGGAGGCTCGAGGAGTAGCCTTCAAGAGCTCCAGCAGCTCACGGGTGGTGATTTTGTGGAAGTCCCACAGGGACAGATGTTCACCATGAATAGCTATGAGTATTCACCCTTCGAACGGGTTCCCTCAAAGTTCATGCCACAAAAGGGGCAAGCTCTCGAGGACCCCGGGTGA
Organism: Amorphophallus konjac; assembly: GCA_022559845.1. NCBI lineage: Eukaryota > Viridiplantae > Streptophyta > Magnoliopsida > Alismatales > Araceae > Amorphophallus > Amorphophallus konjac. The sequence goes on from CM040123.1 coordinate 150,864,523, forward strand.
TGCAGAAAACTGAGAGAAAGAAAAAGAAACTGAAGGAAAGGGGAAGCCAGATCAGAGCAATAAACCATTGCGCATGCTTACAAAGCCGCTCTTTTATTCATCCTCAGGGGAAAGGAGGGAAGACAGGTACAAAAGGAGATCTATCCCCAAAGCACATGGGAGAATACAACGGAGAAGATATAAAAAACTAGACGTTGTGGTGGGGGGGGAGAAGAAGATACACCGGTGGGGGAGAAGGAGGAACAGAGCACAAGCTCCCCCCTCTCTCCCTTCTCTCTTTCTCACCCTCTCTCTCCTTTTTCTTCACCTTGCAGATATGAATGGATGGAGCTTCTTCTTCTCTTCGGACGCCAGAGACCTTAGCCGAAACAACCAGCCCCCCCTTTCAGTCTCTCCTCCAGCCTCTCCCAGCCTCTCCTTTTTTTTCACCTTACAGATATGAATGGATGGAGCTTCTTCTTCTCTTCGGACGCCGGAGACCTTAGCCGAAACAACCATCCCCCCTTTCAGTCTCTCCTCCAGCCTCTCCCAGCCTCTCCTTTTTTTGCTCTCCTCACAATGCTGCCCCTTTTATAGAATGGCCAGCCTGGGAGCGTTCCTGCCACTTCCACCTCGTCCGCAACAAAGTTGGGAGTTGACTCGATGCGCTGGACGATGCTGGTTCACGCCGTACGCTGCCGTTCATCCGAGGACGGGATGTTCGCAGGTCTGCCGGGGGTTGCTTCGTCATTGCCGCTTCTGTGCTATCGGACGGAGGTAGAAGCAGAGCCATGGGCATTGAATGTTCTCTGTGCGTCACATTTATGCTGAACAGAGCATCGGTTGGCAGACGGGACAGGATGAGGTTAAACTCATTTGCATTTGGCGCGCCGTATTAAGAAGAGAATATTGTGATGGGCTCTCCAAAAGTAGCGCGCCGTATTAAGTTTTTGGCCTTCAAATGGCCACGCCGCTTTAGCATTTGAAGGAGAAGCTTTTAAAAATGGGCAAATGGGTACTTCGGTTAAAACGGCGCAGCCGGGGGAGTGCCGGATTAAACATTTTCAAAGGGGCGTCGTATTAGAGCATAAAGGGGGCGCGCCGTATTAACAAAGCAAGGGGCGCGCCGGATTGATGCTCTACGATGTTGTTTTAAGCCTCAAAGTGATTCTTCTGAGAAGCGCGGCCGTTTATATGAACGTTGGCATTCCTGAATGTTTTAGTTGAGATGCATGGCCTCCGCAATGTTCCGTTCATAGCTTTTGGGGCTCGATCCAGACTTTGCGTAACTTTCGGTGCATGCCGAGCTATGCCCGAGTTCCCGCCTTTTCTTTGATTCTGCTCTTGGCATGGCCGGTCATAGAGTTGTGGCCGTATCTTCTGCCCGGGGGCTTCCTTAACGGATGGCGGACCACCAAGTGAGTTCTCGTCCTGGTTGGGCGAGTTATGGGTTTATTCGGCCCTCTCGTCTTCGACTTGCGCTTGAACGCGTAGACGCGAGTGTCGTATGATCATCATCGTCATTTTTTGATGTCCATAGGGGGGCTTTTGTTCAACAATCTTGGTAGAAGAAGGGCCAACTGCCTCTTTTGATTTCTTCACTTGACGCTCGAAGGCTTTAAAGTCAGCAGTGTTTATTTCTTCTTATGTCAGCCGCTCTTTAATTGGCTTATTCCTCGAAATTGGGGTAGCTAAAGCAAGGCAATATTTAGCCAGAAAAGCTTCAATGTCAATTGCCATGTCTTCTAATTGGTCGAAGGACTTGACTTCAAGGCCAATCACCCTCAACAGGATCTCTTTCCTGAGATTACGCTTGCATAGATGGACATCATCCTTGTAGCTCGGCAGATGTCTGCATCTTGCACTGAGATTTTTCCAGCGTCGAATGTAGTATGAAGCAGACTCATTACCTTTTTGTTTGATCATATGTAATTCCACCTCAGTAGCTTTTTCTTAAGCGGGCTTTATCTCCGTTGCTTGTTTCATTGCTAGCTTGTTTGTTAACGGTGGAGAACAGGGGCGACTAGGGCCTGCACCCGAAGTGCTCGGAGCACCACCGCCACCAGAATCCACTTCTTCAACAGAAGAGGTGGGGCTAGTTCGAAGGGCCCTCCTACGGGGTGGCATGACTCCAGAAGGCGAGGAAACGTGGAGAAAAGGAGAAGACCCTCACCAGAGAAGAGGGAAGAAGCCTGCGATAAGCACGACGACCAACAAAAGACGGAGGGGGTCTGGAAAAAACCCCGCAGTAACCTTTATAACCGTCTATGACCGATTGGCGCTTGGGAGCCCTAAGGGCAGGTGAAAAGGCGCCCGTCACTGTCACGGTACGATCACCAAGCCTAGGTGCCCGTTTAGAGCCCGCACTCCAAGACAAACGGGACCTGCGTCATGATTACAAGAGTGGCGCATGCCACCGCCAGGGGCACCTTGCGCGCCAAGCGCGCGACTGGGACCACCGGTCCCCACTATATGAGGAGATCACCCTCGAGTCCCACACCCTAACCAACCCTCTCGTGCTCGACTGTCAGCTCCCTACATAGTGCTCGGCAACTGATAGTAGTGGGGCTAGTGAGGAGGGTAAATCTGGCTCGGCCCATGACCGGTCCATTAGCGATGAGCCCAATCTGACCCCAGATCTACAACGCACCCAAGAGGTGCGCAACAGCCACATCCCATTGAAGCGTGGCTCACTATGGTTCAACATCAGATTCTACATAGCGTAAAAGGCTATGGCTCAAGCATAATGATCATCGGAGGACCCTTTGATGACCGACCATTACCCCCTACGACGTCAGCCACGACCCCATAACAGGCGAGCACACCCAACGAGTGTCGTAAGACTCGCCCAGGGACCAGTCGACACCGGGGTAATCGCCCCTCAACGGGAAACTCCAGCCTGGATCACGGGAGTTGTTACTCCACTACTTACGCCCTTCCCTATTAAGGGATAGGCCACCTACACCAGGACAACCCCCTATAAAAGGGACCTCGACAGAGAAGAGAGACACGGTGGAAATTCTACCACAAGCTTCATACTGATAATAGAGCAACTGGTCCTACTACAGCGACAGAGAGGTCACGCCCTACTACGTCCAGAGAGAGCATCCCTCCTGCGCGACCTTACCACCCAGCGAGCACTCTCTCGGTGCCCACTGGGAGCGGCGAGCACTCGTGCCAAGGCTCTACACGTCTCTCAGATCCTCTAAGGTGACCTATATCTCTCTCACCCCTCAGCTCTTCTCTATTCATTTCTTATAACTATTGCTGACTTAAGCATCGGAGGGTTGTCCCCTGGGAGAACACCCGTGACTCCTTCTGTGACGACCCGGACTCCGGATACCGGATATACCCGATAGGACTACCGAGTAGACCCGATACCACTTGGAACCCGTGAAGCCTCCCAAGAGCGGTAAAGCTCCGAAGGGATAAAAGGATTGTCGTGTAGTACATTAAAGTCGCAGATATAACAGTAAGTAATTAAATTTCATTATATCAGTTTGCTTAAGTAGCAGAAATAAATTACTTTTTAATTAATAGTTTAAATTAACAATTATACCAGAGTCCAGTCCAAAGAAAAGACAAGAAAGACAAGTACAGTCTGACAGAAAGAAAAACATACTTTGAGGTCAGGGGAAGCCCGACGCAGGTACAGCTGGCAACTATGAACACACCACACCAGGAACCACAAGGAAGCAGAGATGACCACACCTGAAAAGCAGAGGTGAGCCTCGTGTCACTGGCTCAGTAGGGGTCACGCAGATCCCCACTGAAAAACACGTAGTAATACGGAACAACAACAAAAACAGTAGTAGTAGTAAAGCAGGAAAACTACCACTAAAAAGCTGTAAAAGAAAACTGGAACAGCAGGAGTAGAACAGCTAAAGGAAAAGGGAAGAGCAAAGGGGAAGAGAAAGAGACCGTACCTGATAAAATAGGGTTGTCAAAGGAAGTACGGCTCCCTAAGCTACTCTAAACAGTGATAGAAAGGCGAACCCTGATATCACGAAGTCAGGAGTTACCGATCCGTCAGCTGAACATTAGCCCAAAGGCTAAAGCCCACGAAAAGACCTAGACAGATAACATACATGGACACATACATGACTAGATCGTCATGCACGCTACACAGAGCTGACCTCGGGTAAGGGCAAGAAAAGACTAACCCGAGAAGGTCACGATGTACAAGAAACGCAAGACTCACATGTCAAGTGACGGAAGCACCTTCTCACTAGAAGAACAGCCATATGCGTCCACTGACGTCTTACACTGTGCCACAAGTATCTCGCTACGGATGTCGAGAACGACGGAGACTGAGATACACACAGAACTAGAACAGGAACTACAGTAACGAGTGACTAGTCAGGGTCACGCCCGTCGACGCCAGTCCAAACGCCCCTGACCACGTGTGCACACACCGACTCTTGCCTAGAGACAGGCCTCTAGCTAGTTTCCCCCCCCAACAGAACGCTACCGTTAAGCAGGGGCACACGGAACTAGCTTAAAAACTGTATATCGGGAACTGCCGTACCACCTACTCCTAGGTGGATCGACACTCGAGGTCATAAGGCTACGACTAGTGGAGGCTCACTAGACACAGAGACTCGGAAACATGAGTGCTGGAGTACAGATAGGCCGAGAAAGCACTGTCGCACGTGCTACGAAGTACCAAGGCAGCATACCAACTGCCAGCAGACTCAGGACAGGGTAACTAGACCTGCTAATACAACGATCCTTGAGTCTCACGACTCGCGGTCAAGATCGTCACACAAAGCGGAACAAGCCGCTAATCGATCTAATCCTAAGCCATAGGAAACGACACATCCACATAAAATGACTCGCGGAGATCTGAGGAATCACCACGACCTTCAGCACACCTGGACACATAAACTGAGGTAAGATAATACCTCCAGGCGTCCAGAACCATGTCTCAAGCTATCCAGAATAGTCGAGACACATGCAAGGTTACTTGTCAACCACTGGGTCTCACCGGGTTGACCGGAACCTGACAACGACTCTACAGTAGTACAGAAACCAAGGCATGCCTGACAACCTTATATCGTGGTCATAACCCTCAGAGGACATCAAGAGACATCCACGGGACAATGGGCAAACCACAAGGTCAAGCCAAGGCACTTGAAAACCAACACATCGGGAAACGACACACAGGAATTAAACGGAAGAACGACTCTGGCGGTCAAAGAATGGGCAGCTAGGTGACTGTAGCGGTCATGGATTAGGCCGCTAAACATAGTCAACCCTGAACCGACCTATTCAGTCAAACCACCCAAGCGGTCTAATATAGATCTGCCACACGGACTAGGCGGTCCAAGAGACAACCGCCACACTAATCGCCCTAAAACATAGACCTAAGTCAAACGACATGTAGCGGCCTACAGGGAAGAAACGCATGAAGGTTGGGCCGTCAAGGCCAACTGACTTAAATTATTGACTAGGTCTAAAACCACGGTAACACGAATACCGAAGCAGACAACAAGCCACCGAGACCATCCCTTCAAGACGGGAACTCGAGGGAGGACATACACATGCGGGGGAACCCCACCGCACTCGCACCGATACATGGTGACTCGATCGAATGCAACACAAAGCCCGGGACACACATCCCTATGGGCACACTAATCGAGATAACATGACACCTTTCGACACCCCAGAAACACGGACACGGAACCCACAGGGTGTCCGGGACACTCACGAGGCCATAGGTCGGTCATTGGGTCTCAACCGGACCGACTGAGACTCAAAACGAGCATAAACATAGAATTTCGGTCAACCTGGCCCCTGGGGTCGGTCGACCAGACAGGGTTGATCGACCGGACCTGGGCGATTGGTCGACCGGACTGACACGATCCTACGGGCGCCTGCCGGTCGACCGGCCCATCCGGTCCGGTCGACCTGTCACGGCGGAAAACCGGCCAAACCCCAATCCTCGGGCCCAATTCCACGCCCCATTCGATCCCGATCGAAGGGGAAAACAACCACAATGACAATACCGACCTTCCACACTCTGGAAGGGATCAAAACGATGCACAAACGGCTTGAAACGGGCAATTCTACCGAATTGACCCTAATTGAGTCACAAGGGTTCCCAGGCTCGTACCGGCCCAAAATGACAACCAATCAACACGAAATCAGCAGATCTGGAATGTTGACATTCCAGAGGGTTGATAGATACCAACTGATCTAAAAATAGTCACCGTTTTCTGACGAACCCTGTGAACACCCCAAAAGTATGATTTGCCCCAACAAGGCAAAACTCACTTGTATGCTCACCGTTCGGCGTAAAACTTCGAGGGAATGTAGAAGAGAAGTAGGGCTTCCGTCTCCCTACCTCCATCGATGATTCCGTGCACCGAAGTGACTAAACCGCGCCGAAAACCACGTCGCGAGCTCGACCGTCGGCTTTGAATCCACCGTTTGGGATCGCGCCAGAAACGGTCCGATCCTCGTCCCATCGCGCACCCGACCATTCCCACAGCATCACCTCAGCCTGCCCCTGCCTCCTCAGTCTGCAGTCGGAGCCGGGAGGGCGAGAGAAGAGAGAAAATGGGGGAGAGAGAGGTCACGGCGATGAATGAGAGGGAGGAGAGAGGAAGAATAAAGAAAAAGAAAGAAATTAAGAAATTTTCCTAATTTCTGAAAATTTGATAGTTGACCCGAAAATGGACTAATTCAGAAAAATACGTAAAAATAGTCGAAACGATCCTCTCAAAGAGTACATCGCAACTGTAGCGTCCTCGAGTCGATGTACTGAGAAATATACTCACCATAGAGTTCCGTAACTTGTACGAGAGAAAAACCGACGTGGATCGTAAAACTCAACTCAAGACCCGGAAAAGCGATCTGAAACTCTCCGAAAAGGATCCGAAAGACCCGATAAGGATCCCGAGTATTACAGCTTCTGACGCCCTTTGCTTTTGGTGCTTGCAGGCTTCTACGGGTGCTGGATAAAGTTCCACAACAAACAAATAGAGAAGGTGGTACGTGGCGTAGAAATCAAATTTCTGCCTCTACACTTCATTGCTAGCTTGTTTGTAACGGTTGTAGCTGTTAGACTCTGGTGTGAGCCAGCTGATTGTGTGGCATCGCATGAGGTGTAGAAGTTGCCCCCTGACACGCTTGGAGAGCTGAGGGGTACGTGGAGGACGAATGGTGTAGCTGCAGAGGGAGGGTGCACCCTTCACGGTCTTGTGTTAACTGGGGCATAGCCAGCTGCAATGACGTTCCAAGTAGTTTAGCGCTGCCTTGTGGGGCCTTGGATGAGGGTGCAACCTGCTGGGGTGCAGCTGGGTGTAGACCCATCTCACTGAATGTTTTCCTCATCATCTCAACTTCCTGTATTTTCTAATACAACTCTGCCATTAAGGAAGGGTTAGCTTGGTAGAAGCCGAGAGTGCTGTTTCCCGGACTGATCTCAGGTGGGGCTAGCGGCATCTTGTTGTTGGCGCGAGACACATTCAGTCCCATATAGGTTGATGTTCTTTCCCCCATGCCCTCACGCGGAGGAGGGGTATAACAACATACTTCTTCAGTAGGCGGTGGAGGGTGCCCCCACTCTTCCTCGGACTGATGGCGAGAGGTAAATGTTACAGCTTGACCTACCCTTATCGGTGTGTAGCATATCTCTTCGTCTTCTTCTTCAACAGCTCGGCTCGCACTAGGCAAGGCCGATAGGGTGTTGCATGAGAGTACAATTGTAGAAACCCGGTAAATAAAGATGAGAAATAATTTTTTTAATTTTATTCTATAATTAAAATTTTCATGAAATAATTAAATTACATTTTTACTATATGTAATAAACTAGATAAATGTATTTACTTGAATTTACTTAAGGTAAAATAAAAATTAAATGCTTTAACCCTTAGATAAATCATAGGAAGCCCAATAAAAGTCCATATAATGGACTAGGATTATAATTGACCCATTGGATAATCTATAATGGGTTGGATTAATAGATTAAAAGATTTATTAAAGGATAATTAGACCAAAATTCGTAACACATGTTTAATATGCCATTTAAGGGATTAAAATAACTCCATTTCTAGAAGATTAACTCAATAATTAACCCTTACCTATCAGCCACCTTAGACCAGCCGTTTTTACATTAGTTACACACCAAATTAAGGCTAGATTAAGAGGAGAAGTTGAAATTTTCTTCTAATTCGGAGTTGGAAAGTTTGACATTGTTAGGCAAGGAATCTTGACAAATTTGGCCAAGTTTTGGTTATAAATAGAACCCCATTCGACCCTCAAATCATCCTTGGTGGCCTAGACTATGCTGCTGCGGAGATTGGAGGGGATTTGAAGGGAAGATTCGGAGATCAAAGGGTTTTCTTATTATTGGGGCTATTTTTTTACCTCTTCCTTAGATCTGCTCAAAGGTAGGTGTCTCTCAGGCTAAATTTCAATTAAAGCATGTTATCTTGTGTATCTTTCAGTGCTCTTTCCATTGATACCTATTTCCCTAAATTTCGTTAAGAAATGAGCAAGTTGTGGTCATTTTATTGGATGAGTATTCCCGTTTTTCGTCAGAATCAGAACGTGCTATACCTCAGGAGCGCGTTCTGATCGCGCTGCCCTGACATAGTGCGTTCATTTATACCCTTTTCCCATCGTCCAGTTTTAAAAAAAAATAATATATGCCAGATCGCGCTAGCCTTGGATAGCGCGTTCTTCAGATCGCGCTAGCCAGAGCCAGCGCCTTCTAAAAAAATCCTGATTTCAATATATATATATATATATATATATATATATATATATATATAAGATCACGCTACCCAAAGAATGTGCTAGTCAGGGATAGCGCGTTCAAGTAATTTTCTAGAACAGTCGGGATTCAAAATAAATTATTTTGGGTATATAAATATATCTATAGGGAAATCCACACACAACTCGAGCCCACATCCTATGCCCCTTGGGTCCTGACCCAAGGGTGAGCTCTCCAACATATAAAGTCATGAAAATTTTCTAAACTTCCAATGTGGGACTAAATGTTAGTCACTACACAATATGAATTATAACATTTGGAATCTCCAATAATTATAAGTAGTTAGTCACCAAAAATAAGAAACTTAGCATGTTTCAATTCTTACAACATGTTAAAATTTTTTTTTATAGAATAAAATTAATTTTTTTGCATGTAAAAAAAATCTATTTTTGACCATAATATTAGTAAATTAATGCATGAAAAATATTTTCAGCATGTTAAAAATGACGTCCAACATGATAAAATTATTTTATACATACTGAGATATAAAAACTAGTTTCAGCATGTTAAATCTATTTAAAACTATTTTTTGTGCAAACTAAACCTAATTTTTTATTAAATAATTAGTAAATTGATGCATGAAAATTACTTCCAGCATGATAAAATTTCTTCCAGCATGATAAAAGTATTTCTAGCATGTTATAAGTTTTTTTGGCATGTTAGAATTATTTTCAGTGTATTAAAACTATTTTTCAGCATGATAATTCTATTTTCTTATCAAATAATTAGTAAATAAATATAGAAAAATGATTTTCAACATGATAAAATTTATGTTGTTATCAGAGAATTTCTGTAATCAGCATGGTAAACTTATCTTTATCATCTTATCAGTAAGTTAATGTGTGAGAATTATTTTAGCATGTTAAAAATTAATTTTCAGCATGTAAAAATTAAATCCAGCATGAAAAATTTATTTTTAATCATCTTATCAGTAAAGTAACGTATGAAAATTATTTTCAACATGTTAAAATTATTTTCAACAAGTTAAAATTATTTTTGGCATAAAAATCTATCTTCATAACAAAATTTTGATATTTATAATAATAAATCACCGTTTTGACTAAACTAATGCATCTCTAATGTACAAAAACTTCCTGAAAATATGTCTAAATACTTGTAAACCAAATGCACACAAGATTAAACTATGGACTTAAATTAATTCTATTAAACTCTAATTACTTGAATTTTCTTCCTAGTTACCGTTCTTTCTTGAATTCCACGACTTAATGTCGTTAAACATGATGCCTTAAAATTATTATTCACTGCTCTTGCTACTTCTGAGATTTTTGCCAGATCTATACTTTTTACAAATGAGCTTATTCTTGAAATTCATTGGCCATAGTGTTAAGTGGATGTCTAAACGTACTTGGGAACTTTTGATCCAATGACCCAATGCGTGGCATTAATGGGGCTCGGTCTGGTCCTGGGAGGAGCGCCCGAAAGTACTTGTGCCCATGGGAGTTGATTGACCACGGTGTGGCATTGCACCGAAGTGCATGACTTGCTAGATTATTTATGACATTCCACACTTCGTTATTGTACTTGTTTACTTGTTACTTGAAATTACATGATATATTTGACTTGCATGAAATGGCCAAATTCTTTCATGATATTCTTTACATGTTCAATATTCAATACTTGAAATTATCTTGGAACCTTGTTATCATGTTATTACTTGAAATTCCGTATACAATTTCCTACTTGCTATTCATGATCTTAAACACTTCCCGATTTACTTGAAAAAATGTCTAAAATGATAAATATTTAAATATTACCTGATTATAGAGATATAAAATCCTACTGAACTTTTAGCTCACCCTACATTTTAGTTAATTATTGCAGAAAATGAAAATGAATAAGGGAATGGACAAGAGTGAAAGAGTGTTTTTCTTTTCCCTAGGATTTGTGTAGGTCATTAGTGATTTTACAAGAATGATGTATTTTAGATTTGGAAGTTGTAATTTGCCTTTATGGCTTATGAATTAGCAATGTAAACTTTATTTTGATGGAATAAAAGTATCATTTTCTCATTCATTTCTGTCTTTAGAAATCAAATTGTACGTGCTTTGATTGATACACTTTTTTACGACTCGCTCATGCTCCCGATATTCCGCATCGGGACCTGACAGTCTTTGTGGTATCAGAGCCTAGGTTACATAAAACCTAGGATTTCTTAAACATAGGTTTTTCCTTAATATAGGTATAGATCAATACCTAGAAATCGGTTAGGAACTTAAACTTTCCCGGTAAGTTTGGGTAGAACCATGGGTTAAGTTTTAAAGGAAAAGAATTAATCAAGAAATGAATACCAAAATAAAACATTAATCCTGGTAATTATGGTTGCAGGTTAATTCTCACAAATGGCCGCCGAGAGAGCTCAATGGCGTGAGATGCAACGCACCGTTCAAAGTTTAACCCAAGCCCTCCAACAGGTTGCTCAAGGAGGAGCAAACCGAGGAGCCGGAGATTTGCATAGGAATTTTTAGAGCATGAACCCTCCCAAGTTCGCCTGGTCTACGGATCCGGATGAAGTCGAACATTGGATTAGGGAAATTGAGAGGATTTTTCGAGTCATGCAATGTTCCGGCGAGGAAAAGGTCCTACTCGCTACTTTCCAACTGTAAAGGGATGCACGTGCCTGGTGGGAATCGGTCGAAGCTAGTTTACTGCACTACGAAATTATATGGGAAGAGTTTGTGGAACACTTCAATAGCAAATATTTTGCAGACCGAGTGCAAGAAAGGAAGGCCGCCGAGTTTGCCGCCTTAAAGCAAAGGGGACTATCGGTCGTTGAATATGAAGCTCAATTTTCAAGGTTATCTCGGTACGCTCCACATCTCGTAGGTACCGACAAAATGAAGGCAAGATGATTTCTCAATGGCTTAAGGCCGCAATATATTACTCAACTCGCCCCGATGGATATTCAAATATATAGTGATGCGGTACGAAGGGAACAACTCCTAGAAGATGCAACGGAGTTATCGGATCGCATCCGAGGAAGGGAAGCCAAGAGAGAGCAAGTCACTGGGTCCGGAAGTTTGAAACCTTCCTTCGGGAAGAAAAGGCCCAATGATGGGCGTAACTTCACCAAGGATGGGCGAAATTTCAACAATGGCGGACGTAACTTTCAAGGGGACAAGAAGCCGAAAATATTTGACAAGCAAATTGTTCCTTTTTCTACGTCATCAAAGGAACTATGCAAATATTGCGAGAAGCCCGTGCACAAAGCCGAGGAATGCTGGAGAAAGCTCGGTGCATGTCTTCGATGCGGGAGTCAGGAGCATAGGATCCCGAATTGCCCTCTTCTCAATGAGCAAGCTCCATCATCGGTAAAGCTTCCTATTATTGCCAAAAAGTAAGGAAGACTTCAAGCTCTTATGGATGCGGAACCTACGGAGGAAGGAGGCGTCGTGGAAGGTACTCTTTTCATATACTCAAAGCCTGCCTCTGTCTTATTTGACACCAGAGTTACGCATTCATTCATATCTAGAAGATTTACTGGTCTTTTACCTATGAAGCCTGTTCCATTAGATTCTACACTCACTATTACTACCCCTATTGGAATGGGAACGGAGATTAAACATTTCTATCCTGCTAGTAAAGTTCTAATTAGTGGTTATAACTTATCCGCTGATTTGGTATGCATGGAGATGGACGGATATGATGTTATATTAGGTGCCGATTGGCTATCTACACATGGTGATAGTGTCAACTGTAAGTTGGGTATGGTAACTTTTATGGGTTACCCCAACCTCTTATTTTTTGGTATCAGGCATTCTAGACACGTATATCTCATTTTGGCCCTCAAAGTCGAGAAATTAATAAGGAAAGGTTGTGCCGGTTTCTTAGTTTCTATCACTATGACCGAGCACACGGAACCCGTTCTAAAGGACATTCCTATCGTTCGGGATTATTCGGATATATTTGCAGACGAGTTGCCTGGTATTCCTCCAGAGAGAGAAGTTATCTTCTCTATTGATTTAATTCCGGGAGCTGCACCAGTTTCTAAAGCTCCATATCGGATGTCTGCCGTTGAAATGAAGGAGTTAAAGGAACAATTACTGGAGTTATTGGAGAATGGGTTTATCCGACCAAGTACTTCACCTTGGGGAGCCCCGGTCCTCTTTGTTAAAAAGAAGGATGGTTCGATGAGACTATGTGTTGATTATCGACGATTGAATCCACTCACCATCAAGAATAAATATCCATTGTCGAGGATTGATGAATTATTCGACCAGATTTCTAGAGCTCAATATTTCTCAATGATTGATCTTTGATCTAGTTATCATCAATTAAAGATCAAGGAAGGAGATATTCACAAGACAGCATTTCGGAGTCGGTATGGACATTACGAGTTCAACGTTATGCCCTTTGACTTAACAAATGTGCCTGCCGCATTCATGCAATTAATGAACATCGTATTCAGGCCATACCTCGATCAATTTGTGGTTGTCTTTATCGATGACATTTTGATCTACTCCAAGTCAAAGGAAGAACATGAAGAACATCTCAAGAAGGCCCTTCAATTACTAAGAGATCACAAGCTTTATGCTAAATTAAGCAAGTGTGATTTCTGGTTGGAGGAAGTTTCTTTTCTTGGTCACATCATTTCCCGAAACGGTATCGTTGTCGATCCTTCAAAGGTCGAGGCCGTAAAGAACTGAGAAAGACCTATTAGTGTGATGGAAATCCGAAGCTTCTTGGGATTGGCTGGATATTATCGAAGGTTTATCAAGGACTTCTCCAAGATCGCGATATCTTTAACAAGATTCACAAGGAAGGATAATCTTTTATATGGTCCGAGGAATGCGAGAAGAGTTTTCAAACTTTAAAGGATTGTCTGACGACTGCCCCTATTCTCACATTACCTATGGAAGGAGGAGGATTCGAAGTATATGCTGATGCATCCGGAATTGGCCTAGGTTGCCTATTAATGCAACGTGGCAAGGTTATAGCCTACTCTTCAAGGCAATTGAAGAAACACGAGGAAAATTACCTCGTGCATGACGTAGAGCTGATAGCTGTGGTCTTTACTTTGAAGATCTGGCGACATTATCTCTATGGCGAAGCCTTTATTGTGTTTTCCGATCACAAGAGTCTCAAGTATTTATTCTCTCAAAAGGAGCTCAACATGAGACAAAGATGGTGGTTGGAATACGTAAAGGATTTCAATTTCTCTATACAATACCACCCTGGGAAAGGCAATGCCGTAGCTGATGCTCTTAGCCGGAAGCAAATGGCCTTATTATCAATTTTGATGGTTAAAGAATGGCATCTACTTGATCAAATGGCAAGTCTAGACCTCAATATGGAGGAGAAGGAAGGTGGAGTCCTTATTGTCAATATTCAACTCCAACCCGAGTTACACTCGGAAATTAAGGAACGGTAAGGTGATGATCCGTTGATCATGAAAATTAAAGAGAAATTAGATCAACGACCGGATTTTCTTCTGGCTGATGATGGAAGGTTATTATTCAAAGGAAGAACATGTGTACCGGACTGTTCTATCATCAAGGGTAAAATCTTGGAGGAAGCACATCGGTCTAGGTACACTATTCACCCTGGCGCTACGAAGATGTATCAAGACCTCAAAAGAACTTTCTGGTGGCCCAACATGAAAAGAGAGGTAGTCGAGTTCGTAAGCCGATGTTTGATTTGTCAACAAGTCAAGGCCGAACACCTCAAACCGGCTGGCAAGCTCAAGCCTCTTGAAATACCGGAATGAAAATGGGATAGTATCGGTATGGACTTCATTATTGGTTTGCCAAAGACCCGAAGTGATTTTAATGCTATATGGGAATTGTTGATCGGTTGACTAAGTCCGGACACTTCTTACCTACAAGACCAAATGGACCGTGGATGTTCTAGCCGCCTTATATATCAAGAAGATTATCAGGCTGCATCGTATTCCAAGTTCCATTATTTTGGATCGAGATCCGAGATTCACCTCTCATTTCTGTAAGAGTTTACAATCGCCTATGGGTACTAGGCTAAGATTTAGTACAACATTTCACCCTCTGGCGGATGGACAAACCGAGAGGACGAATCAAATTATCGAAGATATGTTGAGAGCATGCATGATTGACTTCGGTGGTAGCTGACATGAACATTTACCACTGACTGAATTCGCTTACAGTAATAGCTATCAGTCTAGCATACAAATGGCACCATTCGAAGCATTGTATGGAAGAAGTTGTCGATCGCCTCTTTGCTGGAGCGAGGTTGGTGACAAGGGATTGCTTGGCCTTGACATTGTCCAAGACACAACTCTCAAGATCCAGTTAATTCAAGAAAGATTAAAGGTCGCTCAATCACCGCAAAAGAGTTATGCCGACAACCGGAGGAGAGACCTCGAATTCTAAGTGGGGGAGCGTGTCTTTTTAAATATCTCGCCCACTCGTGGAATTAGAATATTCGGCATCAAATGAAAGCTGAGTCCGAGATTTATTGGCCCTTTTGAAATTCTGGAACCAATCGGTGAGGTGACGTACAAGCTGGCTTTGCCTCCTCAACTGGCCGATGTACACGATGTCTTCCATGTATCAATGCTAAGGAAGTACGTGTACGATCCTTCACATGTGATTCAATTTGAAGAATTGAAGCTGCAAAAGGACTTATCATATGAAGAAAGACCGATCAAGATATTAGATCGAAAACTACACCAACTGAGGAATCGGGCTATACCGATGGTGAAAGTCCAATCGAGCAAACGTGGATTTGAGGAAGCCACATGGGAGTTAGAAGAATCTAAGAAATACCCGAATTTAATCCCAGGTTAGAATTTTAACCTTTTTATTTGCATGTATGAATTTTAGTTGTATAATGTGAATTTGGAGGACCAAATTCTTTTAAGTGGGGGAGGATGTAGAAACCCGGTAAATAATGATGAGAAATAAATTTTTTTAATTTTATTCTATAATTAAAATTTTCATGAAATAATTAAATTACATTTTTACTATATGTAATAAACTAGATAAATGCATTTACGTGAATTTACTTAAGGTAAATTAAAAATTAAATGCTTTAACCCTCAGATAAATCATAGGAAGCCCAATAAAAGTCCATATAATGGAATATGATTACAATTGACCCATTAGATAATCTATAATGGGCTGGATTAATAGATTAAAAGATTTATTAAAGGATAATTAGACCAAAATTCGTAACACATGTTTAATATGCCATTTAAGGGATTAAAATAACTCAATTTCGAGAAGATTGATTCAAGAATCAACCCTTACCTACCAGCCACCTTAGAGCAGCTATTTTTACATTGGTTTCACACCAAATTAAGGCTAGATTAAGAGGAGAAGTTAAAATTTTTTCTAATTCGGAGTTGGAAAGTTTGGCATTATTAAGCAAGGAATCTTGACAAATTTGGCCAAGTTTTGGCTATAAATAGAACCCCATTCGACCCTCAAATCATCCTTGGTGGCCTAGGCTATGCTGCTGTGGAGATTGGAGGGGATTTGAAGGGAAGATTCGGAGATCAAAGAGTTTTCTTATTATTGGGGCTATTTTTCTATCTCTTCCTTTGATCTACTCAAAGGTAGGTGTCTCTCAGGCTAAACTTCAATTAAAGTATGCTATCTTGTGTATCTTTCAGTGCTCTTTCCATTACGTTCTGATGGCGTTGCCCCGACATAGCGCATTCATTTATACCCTTAATATATGCCAGATCGCGCTAGCCTTGGATAGCGCATTCTTCAGATCGCGCTAGCCATGGATAACGCCTTCATTTAAATATATCTATAAGGAACGCACATTGCCACGTCGCGTTCTTTAAAAACCTTGGCTCGGCTCGACTCGACTTGGCTCGACTCAAATAAATAAATAAATAAATAAATAAATAAATAAATAAATAAATAAATAATAAATAAATAAATAAATAAATAAATAAATAAATAAATAAATAAATAAATAATTTTGTATCCACACACAACTCGAGCCCACATCCTATGCCCCTTGGGTCCTGACCCAAAGGTGAACTCTCCAACATATAAAGCCATGAAAGTTTTCTAAACTTCCAATGTGGGACTAAAGATTAGTCACTACACAATATGAATTATAGCATTTGGAATCTCCAATAATTATAAGTAGTTAGTCACCAAAAAGAAGAAAAGGTAATATTAGCATGTCTTAATTCTTACAGCATGTTAAAAAGTTATTTTTGTAGAATAAAATTATTTTTTTTTCATGTAAAAAATCTATTTTTAACCATAATATTAGTAAAATAATGCATGAAAAATATTTCCAGCATGTTAAAAATGACTTCCAACATGATAAAATTATTTTATACATACTGAGATATAAAAACTAGTTTCAGCATGTTAAATCTATTTAAAACTATTTTTTGTGCAAGCTAAACCTAATTTCCTATTAAATAATTAGTAAATTGATGCATAAAAATTACTTCCAGCAAGATAAAATTTCTTCCAGCATGATAAAATTATTTCTAGCATATTATAATTATTGTTGGCATGTTAGAACTATTTTCAGTGTATTAAAACTATTTTTTAGCATGATGATTCTATTTTCTTATCAAATAATTAGTAAATAAATATAGAAAAATAATTTTCAGCATGATAAAATTTGTGTTGTTATCAGAGAATTTCTGTAATCAGCATGGTAAACTTATCTTTATCACCTTATCAGTAAGCTAATGTGTGAGAATTATTTCAGCATGTCAAGTATTAATTTTAGCATGTTAAAAATTAATTTTCAGCATGTAAAAATTAAATCCAGCATGAAAACTTTATTTTATCATCTTATCAGTAAAGTGACATATGAAAATTATTTTCAATATGTTAAAATTATTTTCAGCAAGTTAAAATTATTTTCAACATAAAAATCTATTTTCATAACAAATTTTTGATTTTTATAATAATAAATCACTGTTTTGACTAAACTAATGCATCTCTAATGTACAAAAAACTTCCTGAAAATATGTCTAAATACTTGTAAACCAAATGCACACAAGATTAAACCATGGAATTAAATTAATTCTATTAAACTCTAATTACTTAAATTTTTTTCCTAGTTACCGTTCTTTCTTGAATTCCACGACTTAATGTAATTAAACATGATGCCTTAAATTTATTATTCACTCCTCTTGCTACTTTTGAGATTTTTGCCAGATCTATACTTTTTACAAATGAGCTTATTTTTGAAATTCATTGGCCATAGTGTTAAGTGGATGTCTAAACGTACTTGGGATCTTTTGATCCAATGACCCAATGCCTGGCATTAATGGGGCCCAGTCTGATCTTGGGAGGAGCGTCCGAAAGTACTTGTGCCCATGGGAGTTGATTGACCACAATGTGACATTGCACCGAAGTGCATGACTTGTTGGGACGCTTAAGGTGATCTAGAGGGGGGTGAATAGATCAGTCACCCGATAAAACGACTGCAGCAGAATCAAGTGCGGAATTTAAGAACTTCTGCTAAACAGATAGAGGGCACAAAGCAAAAACCAGCCAGAACTGCTAACGAACCATCTTAAACATTCATCTACTGCGCAAGGTACAAGAATAAAGAAGTGATGCAAACCACAAAGCAATCACACAGTAGACATGAGTTTTTATGTGGTTCGATCCTCCAGACCTACGTCCACCCCACACTCAAACCCAAGTGTGGCTTACTGCTGCGCAACACAGCTTGCGTCCGCTGGGCCTTACAGCTTAGCCTACAACCGCTGAGCCTCACAGCTTGCTGTCCGAGGTATCCACCTCGCCCGCTGAGCAGCACAGCTTGCTGTCCAGAGAACCACGTTCTCTGCAACGCTGGGGATTACAGCTTGCCCATCCAGTGGAATCCTCCACTGCAATCGCTGGGGATTACAGCTTACCCGTCCAGTGGAATCCTCCACTGCAAACCTGCTGACACACAGCTTGATGAAAGATTTTAGGAATCAAAAGAAAAACAAACGAAAAGTAAAATGTATCCCTGTAAGGAATAAAGCTCAAACAGTTGAGCAAACTCAGATCTGGTTTTGAACCATAGATCTGAGAAGCAATCTCTCTTAAACATTCTCTCTCGAACACCTTCCAGTCACTCTAGTCTTCTTCTCTTCCTCTCTCACTCTCCTGATTCTTTCTTTCTCTTCTGGATCGAACGGGCTCTCTGCTCTTCTGCTTTTCCTCCAAGTCTTCTATATGTTCGATCAGCCTTCTTCAGATGGAGAAGTCTTCCTTTATATAGCAGTTCCAGCAGGAGCAGCACTGGGCGTGTGTCTTCCACAGTTCCCGCCCAAATGTTTTGGCCACGTGTCATCATCCTGTCAGCCCTTCTAGCCTCGGATCACGTGCCCAAACATTAAGCTCCTCGGGTATAAGTCCCGTCAGGTCAGACGAGGATGCACTGAGTAAGTTGTGTTCTGAACAGAGCATGTACAAACTTTGTATATAAGACACAGAACCATGTACAGACTTTGCAATGCCTAGTGTTAAAGTATGAGAGCATAATGCACAAACTAAGTGTGTGCATGTGTGGACTTTGAGTGCATAACACAGGGTGATGTACAGACTTGATGGTGTGTGTGCGAGACAATGTATAGACTTGATGCACTGTTCAAACGGGATGTGCAGACTTGGTAGCATGCAATTTATAGACTTGAGAAATGATGCATGCACAGGATAATAAACAGACTTGCTAAGTCTGGAGTTAAGCATGAACGCGCAATGCACAGACTATGCGTGTGCATATATAGACTTTGAGTACATGGCATTGCCTTACGTCTGTATGCAACAGAGTGTATAGACTTTATATGCATGAATGCACCATGTATAGACTTTGCGTGCAAGACACTGTATATGCATGAACGAGGTACAGACCTTGCTAATTGATGCATGAACAGACGAGGATGTATAGACTTAGTCTATGCAGCGATGTATAGACTTGCTCAGTTCTAGCTAAGGGATGTACAGACTTTGCATATGCATGAACATGCCATTTGAATGTATAGACTCTGCATGCAACAATGTGTAGACTTAGTGTTTGTGTAGCTAGCCAATGTATAGACTTGGCGTTATGAAGCACACAGGCTGTACAGACTTGTGCTAATGCTGCAAGTGGACAATGTACAGACTTCAAGTGCGTGTAACAAGACAATGTGTAGACTTCAGCTCGCGCAAGCACAAACGATGTACATACTTGTGCAGACTTGCTAAAAAGGAATGTGCAGACTTGCTATTGATGTATAGACTTTGTGCATGAAGCAAGGCAGATGGATGTATAGACTTTGAGTGATGCACAACCATATGCAATGTATAGACTTGTGTGGCACTGACTGTACTGACTATATGAATGCAAAGCTAAGACATGCACCTGAAATGCATGTACACTAAACACAATGACTGGCTCACTGTGATACTCTCACTGTGTTACTATCATCAAAACAAAATAGCATGTGCTTGTGCCTAAGGGGCACAACATTCTCCCCCTTTTTGATGATGGCAACAAAGTGACAGTGAGTCACCAACCAAATTTTCTCCCCCTTTGACATAATCAAAAAGAAAGAAAAACATGAGTGCAAAATGTAGTATACATTGCAGAATTCCCTTAGAACAACTCATTCTCCCCCTGAATGTATAACTCCCCCTGAATTATTTCTCCCCCTTTGAGAAGGAATATGGACAGATGAAACAGATAATCAAAAGGTAGAGAAGATAGGAGGGAAGGAACATGAATAAGGAAGGGGTCACTACACAACAGTTGAAGCATTGGTTCAGAAGGTGAGCATGATTATAAACAACTGTTAAAGCATAAGAATCAGTAATATATAATCTTGAAAATTTTAGGTTTAACAGTGATAAAGATATAGTAAAGCAGCTGACCACTGAAAAAGAGTTAAGACTCCATTTATAGCAATGAATCTAGGGCACATGGTTTTAATAGACAAGTCAGAAACAATACCCTTTGTGATTAAATATGGAAGTTCAAGAAAGGTAACTTGAATATGTATTGAGAAAAAATAATTTTCACTCAATGACTTTTGATTTCAAGGGGTTACAGCAGTTTGTTTTTCACTTTTTAATTTTTCAGAAACTGAGCTAAGTGAATAGACCAGTGGCATTTATGCTGTTGACATTAGGTGTACACATCAGAGGCAGGTACCCCCAGTTACTAGGCATAAACTACTAGATCTATTTTAGATCAAGACCTACAAGGAATAATTTTCACCTTTGACATTAAGGGTACACCTTGATCAGAGGCCAGTACCCCCAGTTACTTGGTGAAGACTCCCCCTATAGATTTAACCCTACGAACAGAGATAGCCTGAAGCACTTCATGACTTATGAATTCTCCTACTTCTTTGGAGGAGATCACAGTTTCTCAGTGCAATTCAGCCATTGCTCTGTCACTGTGTTCAGCTCATTACATTGATGATCTTATTTACTGCTGCCCTGATTTCTTTTAGAGTGATTGTTTAAAAACAGTACACACTCTTATTCACCTTTTCTAGACATTTCCAGTTTAACACATTCAGGTATTAAAAAAAAACTTTTTCTATTCTAACCATGAGACAGAGATTAAGAGCTATAAAAGTTTTCTTTTATCTCAAGTTCTGAAGTGCAGACACTTAACTCTTCAATTTATAAAAGTTAAACCTTTAGTTCCTTTCAATTTGCAAGTGTGATTCTTATAAATGAACAATTGCAATAACCACAGCTCAATATACTAAACCAGAAGCAATACTGTTGTTCAGTGAAAGTGATAGGGAAATGATAGCAATAGGCATTAAGATCCAAGAGCATCTGATGTCAAAGAATATGAATGAATTGAGTGGGAACTAAGAGGAGTGAAAAAGATTCAATGTACTGAACTTAACTCTCAGCTCCCCTGACACCAAGATGCAACAATTATGCTATGCAATGCTTTCAACTAATTAAATGCAGACTATGCAACAATGATACATAAAGCAAGTATGCAATCATTTCTAGTTTATGCACCCAAGTCATGAACATTTTATCCTTTTTCAGATGTTTCAAATTTAATGATATGCAGTATAAAGCAGTCCTATATGCATTGAACGACTTTCTTGATAGTCATGCAAATGATATATGCAGACATTAGACATATGCATCGACTATATGCACTAAATGAACCATTCAAACTCGGTGCAACACATGAATTACCTCGGTGCAAAGTGCGTACATGCACAAACATGTGAGAAGCATACTCGATGCAATGTATGAACAACCATGAACATGGGTTTAAGTAAACTCGGTGCAGGGTATGCATCGATTACAAAAATGGTTGTGCAGTGCATCTAGCATCTTATGTACACAGTGCAATAAGTGGCAAGAGAAGAGCATCAGATATGTGCTGTAAGGCCCAGCGGACGCAAGCTGTGTTGCGCAGCAGTAAGCCACACTTGGGTTTGAGTGTGGGGTGGACGTAGGTCTGGAGGACCGAACCACCTAAAAACTCCTGTCTACTGTGTGATTGCTTTGTGGTTTGCATCACTTCTTTATTCTTGTACCTTGCGCAGTAGATGAATGTTTAGGATGGTTCTTTAGCAGTTCTGGCTGGTTTTTGCTTTGTGCCCTCTATCTGTTTAGCAGAAGTTCTTAAATTCCGCACTTGATTCTGCTGCAGTCATTTTATCGGGTGACTGATCTATTCACCCCCCTCTAGATCACCTTAAGCGTCCCAACATGACTTGCTAGATTATTTATGACATTCCACACTTCGTTATTATACTTGTTTACTTGTTACTTGAAATTGCTTGAAATTACATGATATATTTGACTTACATAAAATGGCCAAATTCTTTCATGATATTCTTTACATGTTCAATATTCAATACTTGAAATTATCTTGGAACCTTGTTATCATGTTATTACTTGAAATTCTGTATACAATTTCTTACTTGCTATTCATGATCTTAAACACTTCCCGATTTACTTGAAAAAAATGTCTAAAATGATAAATACTTAAATATTGCCTGATTATAGAGATATAAAATCCTACTGAGCTTTTGGCTCACCCTACGTTTTGGTTAATTGTTGCAGGAAATGAAAATGAACAAGGGAATGGACAAGAGTGAAAGAGTGTTTTTCTTTTCCCTAGGATTTATGTAGGTCATTAGTGATTTTACAAGAATGATGTATTTTGGATTTGGAAGTTGTAATTTGCCTTTATGACTTATGAATTAGCAATGTAAACTTTATTTTGATGGAATAAAAGTATCATTTTCCCATTCATTTCTATCTTTAGAAATCAAATTGTACATGCTCTGATTGACATGCTTGTTAACAACTCGCTCACGCTCCTGATATTCCGCATCGGGGCGTGACAACAATGTTCTTCTCTTTGTTCTTTAGCTTATTCCTCTCTTTTCCTTCTGCGGCTGACACCTGATATGCCATGCAGGCATCCTCTACCTCTTCATATGATTGCGGGTATAGAGATACCATATTGACTGCTCTTTCCATAGCAAGCAGTTCATGCGGGCGAGGAGGATCAACCTTGTAGCCGCCCATTTATAGCTTTCCTCTCCTGATTAGCTTTTCAATAGCGTCTTTAAAGACGTAGCAATCTTCAATAGGGTGCCCAACCATATGGTGATATGGGCAGAAGCGAGGATGGTCTTTCTTTCTAACATCTTCCAATCTCTTCGTCTCCGGTAGGGTAACCTTGTTGTATGTGATAGCCCATTCGAAGAGGACCCGAGTCCTATCCTTGGGGAAAGAATACAGCTTTTTCATTTTGGCCCGCAAGGATGGGACTTCTTGCTACTTAGTTGGCTTAGTGGGAGGAGGGTTAGCCAGTCCTTTCTCCTTTTCTTTCTGTTGGTCGAATGCTTTGAAGTCAATTGTATGAACTTCCTTAGGCGCTGGCCACCTGTCAGTAGACTTGCCCTTTTGACCTACAGCAGCTGGAACAGAGGAGGAGTTGGAGATGAAGGCTTCAATTTTTGCCACCACATTATTCAGTCGGTCGAATGACCTTATTTCAATTCCGATCATCTTTCCGAGGATCTCCCGTCTCAGGTTTTGCTTGCAGATTTGCACTGCATCTTCTAGATGTGGCGGCCGCCTACATCTCATACTCAGATCCCGCCATCTTTTAATGTACTCCAGGGCTGTTTCATCATGTCTCTACCTGGAGGCATATAGCTCAGCCACAATGACCTCTCTTTCAGCAACATGGAACCGTTCCCGAAACTTCTGTTGCATGATGGTCCAATCGCTAATAGAGCCGATCGACAGATTTGAATACCACTCAAACGCCAGGCCTGTTAGTGAGGACCCAAAAAAATTTAGAAAGTAGGCTTCATTTGTTGCCAGATCACCCATTACTGTCATATAGTAAGCAATATGCTCCTTAGGAGAGCCCTGCCCATAGAATTTTTCGAACTTAGGTGATTTATTGATGCCAGGCGGGAGAGTCTTTGCAACATACTACGGTGGATACGACACCTTGTATACATCAAAAGTGTTGAAATCACCATCTGTCCTCTTGGCCAGCTTCATTTCAATTAGTTGTTCCATCATTGATTTATTCACCACGGCCGAGTCCACCGATCCTGGATGGAGATGCGAAGGCTGCTGCATAGAAGGAGTGGTCAGAGCCACGGCTTGAGGTGTCAGCGGTATCAATGGTGACAACTGCTATAATTATCGGAGTGCCGGCTGCGCCAATGGTGGCTACAGGAAGTGCGGCTATAGAGAGGCCTTGCCATGGCCTGTTGCTTGAGAAGTAGTTGGAGGTGCAGCATCGACCGAGCCAAGAGTTCTCCGGGATGATTCGACATGCACGTCCCGCTGCCAAGGGACAAGAGCTTGTTCAGTCTTTTCATTCAGCAGCTTTTTCAAAGCTTCAATCTCTTGTCGGTAGTTTTGTAGCATCATTAAGACAGCTAGATCTAGTGCTGCCACAATGAGCGTACTCTCGAACGCTTTGCCCGAGACACCTTCGGATGAAGTTGGCAGAGGAACCTCTTCTTCTTCAGAAGCCACCACGTTGGCAGTCAGAGTGATGATAGTTTGCTTTTCTTTGGCTGCTCTGGACATTTCATCGGCAGGTTGGCTTCTTCTTGTTACTAGCCCATGCCCTTCGGCTAGCTTGGCTAATTTTTCTAGCTCTTCGAGTAGGACCTCATATATGTTGGTCACCACTGCCATGTTGCAAGTGAAGACTTGCATTTTTTTTCTTTGCCACTAGACTCCTCTCTTAGTTTGACCAAGGAAGGACAACCTTTCAAATACTGATATCACTTTATTCTCTTCTCGCAGTGGGGGAGCTTCAGAGTACCCGGCTATCGGGCCATCTTCATATCCATTGACATGCATGAGCAACGCCTTCCTTCTTCTTTCTTCTCATTCTTCTTTTCCTTTGGCGCCGATGACATGGAGCAGTCCTTGTCAACTTCGGGAAGAACTCCTCAAGCCACAGAAGTAATTCCTGACCACTTGGGTCATTTCTTCTTGACTGCGCCTTGGAGAGAGGGCAGGGGGTAGCAGTTGGTCTTGAGTCGACGGCCTGGAGGAGAGCCGCGACAATTGAGCAGCTTCGTTCGATCCTGTCGAACGTTGAAAAACATTGGCCTGCCTGGTGTGAGCGACGTCACGCGGAATTAATTTTCCGGAGGAGGCGACGCGGAGCGCACGAGGGGCTCATTTTGCTGCAGCACAGAAAGAAGAGAGGAGAGAGGAGAGGCCACCACGAGAGATTGCTCCGGCGGGGCGTGCGGGATAGATGCAATGTAATAAAGATATGGGGATTGAACGGCCATAGCGGGAAATGACATGCCGCGGCGTCGGCGGGACGGGAATGGTGAAAAATTAAATAACAAGAATTGAAACAGCCATTACGGGAAGTAACTCACCGCGGCCTCGAGAGTACAGCAGATATAGAAGCGATAGATATAAAAAAGGGGCAGAATTCAAACGGCCATTGCGGGAAGTAACTCGCCGCGGCCTCGAGAGTATGATAGAATAGAACAGTTCAAGATATGAGAGACAGAATTCAAACGGCCATTGCGGGAAATGACTCACCGTGGCCTCGAGATTATGATGTGATCGCCAGGGGCCGGGGACCCCAAAATAAAGAGTGATCGCGCCTACCTCAAAAGCGGAGATGGCGGGTTGCTTCTTCCTCTCCCTTCAGCCGGCCGATGAAGAGGGCTTTTCCTTGGTTACCCTTACAAAACAACAGACAATAAACAAATGGAATTAGAGAATGGCAGTGCAGTATCAATCCCTTGCGATAAAAATGACGAAGTGAAGGTGACACACACCTGATTGGTGTTGCCTTTAAACCCCTCTCGGACACGAGTAGGAGGAAAATATGATGATGAATGGATATGCAAGCGTATATAAAAGAAGACTCCCTTATGAAGGGAGACGGAGAATACGAAATGATGAATGCAAAAGAACTACGGGGAAAAGGGGAGAGAATGGCTTATTAGAGGTGCCAGTGGCGGGATCTGGCGGAGCTTCGGCAGCGTAGGGACGCCGTGGAGGCACAGTGGACGAAGGCAGCCTTCCTCTTGCGAGTGCGGGCACCCGGGAAGTCGGCGGAACCTCCTCCTACAAAAACCCACGGGTTAGAAATGGGATCCGGCAGAGTCTCTCCTTCCTCTGTCGGATCTGAAGCCCCTTCCCTTCGAGGGAGGGGGTCCTCTATTTATAGAGGGGAAATGGATTGAGGCGTCCAGGACCCTAGACGCCTCAATCAAGAAATTAATATTTTTTATTTTTTTTTATTTTTAACCTTTGTATGAAGGCGTCCAGGAGACTGGACGCCTTCATGTTCACCCACCGGAATTCCGCCGAAAGCCGTAGACAATGGGTAAAGCGCGTGGTTTCGGTGGACACCTGTGACTCACGAGTGGGCGCGTCTAGCTGGCAAGACGTCCCTATATTTTGGATTTTTGCACAACGTCAACTCGGACGGCGGTTCGGCTTGTCCGAGTGTCAGAGATTGAAGGCGTCCATACACCTAGACGTCTCAAAGTTTTGGATTTTTCCGAAGCGTCAAATCGAGCGGCGTGCCGGGATCGTCCGGGTGTCAGAAATTGAAGGCGTCCAGGCACCTGGACGCGTTCATAATAATAATTATTTATTTATATTTTCACTGATAAAAGCGTCCAGGCAACTGGACACCTCAAAGATTTTCCACGGAAAAAATTTAAAAAAATGTAAAAAAATTCATAAAAATAGGAAATCACCAGAGTAATTAAAAATGTGGAGGCCACCTTGGGGTATCATAGTGTAATATAAGATTTACTCATGGTAATGTCAAGAACGGCGTGTCTACAGCTGCCCCGCCTTGGCGTCTGCTTTGCAAGGGAGTGACACGTAGTGGAATGGCATTGAAGTGAAGTGGAATGGAGTGAGAATGGACTGAAAAGTAGATGTCAAGGTGTGATGAGACACGCTTTCAACATTATGGTTTTGGAATGTTTTCAGAGTTTTCAACGAGATGACCTTGAAGAAGGTCTTCCGAATTCAACAATTGCTTGGACGGAAATCAAACAAGGAAGGGGAAAATGTGCACTCAGGCACGAGTAGAAAAAGGGACCAACTTCTCTGTGTGGAAGTACCTGGGTCGTAAACCTGCAGGTTTCACCTTGGGGAGCAGTTACCAGCCAATGTGGAAGTGCTGCGGCCAAGGTGGGTCAAATAGAGTAAAAGTAAAGGAATATTTGAGGATCAATCCAAACAAGGGTCTCTTTTGGAAGAACAGTACGGGGCTGTCTCAAGGAAACTCAGTACTTCATTCGAGATGGAATATCTCATATTATAAGAATTTAAGCACATCGGCCTTCACAATCGAATTACTTTGAATGATTTTTCGCAATGGAATCAAAGTCCTACATGAATGCATGCTGGGTTTAAAAGAAAATTTAAAACAAACTAAAATAGAAAATAGCCAAGGATAATATTGTCAAGTTATTAAGAATGGGTCAGGATACCGATCCGGTGAGCTGATACTGAGCCGGGGCCCGTTTATCCCCGCACCAACTCACCGAATGAAACCATCGTCCCCACGCTATCACAAATTAACGGCATATCCGTACAACCCAAGTTCTTCTGAAATCATCACCATTTTTGTTAAAGGGGAACTGAAATCCCAGATTCGTTCGGGTCGCAAGGTCCTTGACATGTTCTAATAGCGTAAATATCATATAATATGATGCATGACATGGTGGGACCAATCACCGAATGGTGGGACACAAGGTGGGACGGTGGCGTCCGTTAATAAAACCTGCACAGATTAATAACATCAGAAAGCAACAGAATCGCACCACTGTACAAGGGGCATCCAGACAAAACACTGACGACTGACCACTGATGTGACGCATTTCAACCTTTAGCACCCCTCCTTTCCTATAAACACTCCCTTAGGCTAGTTCAGCCAAATGCACCAAAGAGTGGGCTTAGAAGCTTCAAGGGGAGGAGGAGAAGAAATCTGATGTTTTCAGGATGGAAGGCGAGTCTTCCCGCCTTATGAAGAGGAGCAGGCCTAGTAGCGAGACTAGGCGACTTTCCGACCTCGAAGGTCATCTAAGTGGGATGATCCAGTCGCATATGGTAAGTTGATTTATTTCAAATTCTTCGCGCGAACTCTCTTTTCACTTCTATTCCTTCCTTGTTTTCTTTTTCTCTTCCAGCCATACCTTCTTTTCCCAGGCCCGAGGAAGTTTTCCAAGGTGCCGTGGCTTTTAAAACTCACTTCCAACATCTCCATCGGCATGAGGGCCATAATCACGAAGTGGCATCTGCAAGGGCTCCTTATTCACGCCAAGCACTACGAGAAGATTCGCATAGACTGGGCGGCTATGGGCGCATTGGTGGAGATCTGGCATCCCCAGACCCACACTTTCATCTTCCCTACTTTCGAGGCGACCATCCTTCTCGAGGAGGTGGAACTTCTGCTCGGACTGAAGAAATTCAAGAGTGACGGGAGGATAAAGGTCGTGCGGATGCTGACAAGGGTGACTTTCGAGAGTGTCCTTAGAAGCTTCATGCCGCCTGGAGCTGCGAGGAAGGTCCAGACTCAAAAGGGAATTGATCTGCAAAAGCTAGCGGAATGGGTCATGGATGCCCTGAGAGGGTCACCAGACGATGATCACTTGGAAGGAATCATGAAAGGGTTCACCATTTGTCTGGCGGGTGCTCTCGTATTCCCTTATACTGACAACATAGTGGAGGAGGACCAATTGAGTGCCATCTGCGGGATTTGGAGTGGAAAGAGGGTGGGACCCGCCGTCCTTGCCTACCTTTACAGCGGCCTTACTGCCTCCAGCATGGGCAAGCCTCCTTTCGGTTGCACACTTCTTCTGAATTGCTGGATTGATTTGCACTTCAAATTTGACCACCGTGAGGGGATGCCAACTGCTTCGAAGCTCTTTTAACAAAGCCCCCTTCATCATATAGCCGACGTGTTAGGCTTCGGTGGTACCATAGCGAACCGTGTTCCGTGGCTGAGGAAACGTGAAGACTGGCGGTCTCACTTCAGAACCATGACGCAAAACTTTTTTACTTGTGCACCGGCATACCTACTCTCACGCGAACTCCTCACGAGGTCTTCTCCCAGAGCTGAACTCCAACTGATCGGCGCGACGGGATTTGTTCTTTATAACGCGCATCGGTGCTGTATCCAAATCGGCATTCCACGCCACTCGTTCCCACCGTTAACCGGTATCGTTCCTTTGAAGAAGAGGGAGTTGGGCACGGAAGCGGATGCGAAGGAAGCGAAGGCCATTAAAGTACCATAGAAGACAAGTGTTGCGGGAAAGGCATTAGCGCATGTGGAGGAAGAATGCGAGCTGTGGAGGGCTTATGTAACCGAACTGGGGAAGTTAAGGCCTAAAGCGCCTAAGCCCCTGATGTAGCTCACCATGCTTTCTAATGGAATAAAATCTGAAATTGGGAAATGTGCGAAGTTCAGATTTTTATCTCTTCATCTTTTTATTTTTTTTTTGTTTTCATTTTTTTATTTTTGATGCGTCCAAATAGGTGGACGCTTTATTTTTAATATATAGTATTATCATTATTTATTATATTTTTTCTTCTTCCTTTTTTTTGAAAGTGTCCACATAAGTGGACGCTTTTAAATAATTACAAAAAAATCTTTTTCCTTCGTCTTTTGTATTTTATTTTTGTATTAATTAATTAATTTAATTTTTAAATGCGTCCAAGCGCTTGGACGCTTATATATATATATACATATATATACATATACATATATATATATATATATATATATATATATATATATATATTAAAAAATGAAAAGATTTTTTTTTTTGTGGACATGTCCAAAAAGGGGGATTTGAATATAAGACAGGCCACGCACGTGGCCTCTCACACTCTCGCTCTCTTCCTCTCTCCTTTCTGGCTCATCTCACATCCTTTGACCCTTCTGCCCTTAATCTGAGCCTATGGAGAGCGGTGAAGCGAGTCTGGGAGGTGAGAAGCGGAAGCGGCTCGCCCGTCGTCCGCGGAGAACGCGGGATCAAGCTGAGGAGGTCGCCGTGGAGGAGGAGGAGGTTCCTTTGGCCTTGGAGGGGCTTGAGGATGCAGGAGAGGATGAGCACGACCCGGTAAGCTTCTTAGAATTCCACTTTGTTACATTATTGAGTGATTTCTAACGTAAAATGGGCCGAGGGATAGCGTTCAGGAGAAAGGCAGATGTGAGAGGAGGAGGCGGTAGATGAGAGAGGAGGAGGCGTCCATGGGCCTGGACGACTCCAACCCCATTTTTTTTACTTTATTATTTTTATTTGGGTTATTTATATAAATAATTAAAAAAGGATGGAGGCATCCAGGCAGTTGGATGCCTCCAATAATTATATATATTATTATTATTTTTTATTTTTATTAATTATCATATATATTAAAAATAAAGAGGCGTCCAATTCTTAGGACGCCTTCAAAATATTTTTTTTAAAATAAATAAATAAATAAAAATATTATGTTCAGTGTGTTGTTTATTACTCATGACTCTGATGTGTTTCTTTTTTTTTTGAATTTTGTGGTGTGCAAGGCGTGATGAAGAGCCGGATCAGCTGGTCCTTGGTAGTCGCAGCGTACCGAGGGCTACCGGACTTCCAGAGGGCGCGGGTGGACGCCATGGGATTTGGGGAGTTCCTGAGGATTGAGCCCTTCCGGCTTGACCATCCCCTTATCCAGGCGCTGAGGGAGCGGTGGCACACGCCGAGTCGAGCGTTCCTGATGCCCTGGGGGCATATGGTGCCGACACTGGAGGACGTAGCTCGGATCACCGGGCTACGAGTGGACGGGGAGGCGGTCAGCGGGGTCACCTACCCCGACTACAGAGAGAGCGCCCTGGACCTGCTGTGGCTGGAGACGAGCGCGACCGACAGAGATAGCAGGGTGGTTGGCCGAGTGGATAATATGGAGGTGCTTGGATTCGAGGACCCGCGGCAGTGGGTTAGTGAGAGCGGAGCAGAGTTCCTAGCGCGTCTGGAGAGAGATGCTCGGGCGGCTTTTACTCAGGACCCGAGCGAGCGGGAGCTGGCGGACCTGGACCTCCGGAGGTTCCTCTTCTTCTTACTGGGCCGCCTTCTGCTGGGGAGGAAGGGGGACGACATCCATTGCCGCTTCCTCGGGATCTTAGCGGACCTGGACCGAGTGGGGGACTACGCGTGGGGAGCAGCTCTGCTCACCCACTTGATCGCCGATCTCTCTCAGAGTACAGAGAGGGAGACGACAGTCAGTGGCTTCGCACCTTTTCTCCGGGTAAACATTTTATTTATGCATTTTACCGTAAATACAGAATATGCAATTGCTTGTAGTAATGATGTATGATGGATGCAGGTGTGGAGCTACTACTACTTCTCGATGAGAAGAGCCAGGCAGGGGAACAGGAGATCCGTGCCCCTGGCACGGCGATGGATGCCGGTCATGGTTGCGGCACCGCACGGCTACCAACTGGCGTCGCTTCGACGTGAGCTGAGTGAGTACCCTGAGGCTATGGTATGATGCGTATGATTTTTTTTTATGCATATGATTTAATTGAGTGAAATGGCAACTAATATGATGCATGTATGGCGATGCAGGTGGTGTGGAGGCCCTACTTGGGCATGGCCGATGCTGGCCAGCCTTGGGTCGTAGCGGGCCGTCCTCATTTCAGGCGAGACGTGTGGGTCCATTGCCTGAAAGAGATCGAGCCGCTGCGGCTTAGGCTGGTCATGAGGACGTTGGGGCTAACCCAGGAGTGGGTTGACGTGGATGAGCTGAGCCGTGTCGGGCGGAAGACCCGAGGTAAGGCAAAGATCATCGACTGGCGCACGCGCTTCCCTACATAGTACCTAGACTAGCAGCAGGGCGGCGTCCCGGTGGTATCCCATGTACAGGATAGCACTGACTACCTACGACGATACCGGGCCACGTACGCAGAGCGTCTATACCTCGGTGGGGCGGCAGGGGTAAGTGTGAGATGAAGATTTTTCCTTCTCCATATGCATGTGCATGTGACATTTAACCTATGTGCATAAATGCATGATGCTCGTGATAACATTATTGCCGACCTGCGGGCCCAGCTGGCGGACGATAGGTAGCAGTTGGCGGCCATCCGGCAGGAGTTGGAGATCCTGGTGAGGTTATGCGATGTATTATGCATTTTTTTGACCTGGATTTTTCGATGCTTAGCCTCTGATTGTCGTTTGCTCTTGTGTTTTAGCGTGCTCATCAAGTAGCGGCAACCGGGATGGCTGGCGGAGCGGGTTCTAGTTCGTGGGGCCCTCCTCCGGAGGTCTCTTCCCTCCTCGAGCAGCTGGTGCATGCGGTGGCCCGGGTCGAGGAGGCCGAGCGCGACCGCGTGGCTCGAGTGAGTGCTTTCTTGACCCCAGCTCTCCTTCCAGTTACTTTTCTTCCTTCACCGATCTTTTACGGTTCATGCGGGCTTTGGCAAGTGGCGGAGATCCGGGATGCCATGGCTCGTGCAGTCCGTGCCGAGCAGGAGCGTGACTCCTGGGCGGCAGAGCGTGTAACGACCCGAGAATCCGATTACCGGGAAGGCCCGATAACCCGAGACTCGTACCGCCACCCACGAGTCCGAAGACTCGGAAGGGTTAAAAGGATGGTGTGGAAACTACATAAGCATCACAGATAATTGCAGAAATTAAACAGTTATAATATTAAGCAGGAAATAAATTAACAATTTACATGGTCCACAATAAAGAACAATAATGACAGCAGTCCACGACTAGTACAGTGACAAGAAAGAAAAGTACAGCTACACGGGGCATACCCCGGCTCTGACCTCTGGCACTACCTCTGGGCACCCGCACCACGCTGCGCTCCTGACGCGCTCCCCGAAGGTGGCGCCTCACCTGAAACACGGTGAAAACACGCAGGGAATGAGTCTCAGAACAAGACTCAGTAGGGATCACTCGAACCCTACCTCAAAAACGAGAAACCACTACTCTAGCGGTAGGAAAGTACCTCGGAAAGGAAAGCCCTGTACTCTACAGAACTAGACCCTACGGCACGTAAACCGACACACGTGCCACGGTACGAGAAGACCGAAATCAACGGTCGAACCGTCAAAACTCGAAGGTCGGAAACACACGACTGACAGTCTAACACTCCGTACTCGACAGGAGTACCACCCACTAGAAGCACAGCCGGTAGCGTCCCCTGACGTCTTACACCGCACCGCAGGTGAACCGCCTGACGTGGTAGGTCCTACCCGAGGCGCGAACACCGTACAAGTAACCGCAAACAAGTGACTAGCTGGGGTCACGCCCGTCGACGTGGGTCCAACCGCCCCCAACCACGTGTGCACACACAGACCTTGCGTCACTAGGTCTGGTCCTCTGACCGGTTTTCCCCCGTAGCCGGACTCTGGCTACCGACGAGGGGCCTACGGTAACCGGTCCACAAACCGTCTCGAAAGGTGGGTGCCCGTACACCACTCCTAGGTGAGACCAGCACCTCGTACTGGTGGGCTACGACTAGTGGAGGGTCACTGAAGGAGTAGACTCTCGAGTCAACGGAAAACAACGTCCGAAACCGACAACGTGTGGGAATCACCCCACGCACCAGCCCCGTCGCACGGTGACCATGGTCGGAAAAGAAACAGACGCATTGCCCACGGTCAAACGCCTAACCGAGGCAAACGGGACTTCCGGACACCAAAGACACGGTCACGGAACTCCACGGGGTGCCCGGGACGCACACACGGCCCAAGGGGAACACCCAACAATGAACAAAATCGCGCTAGGGCTACCTAGCGCGACAGGGCATGTCGCGCTAGGGTCCCCTAGCGCAACAAGGGTT
The DNA here is from genome assembly GCA_022559845.1 of Amorphophallus konjac. NCBI lineage: Eukaryota > Viridiplantae > Streptophyta > Magnoliopsida > Alismatales > Araceae > Amorphophallus > Amorphophallus konjac. The sequence continues at coordinate 150,898,546 of CM040123.1, forward strand.
GTCGCGCTATGGCCCCATAGCGCGACACGGACCATCGCGCTAGGTCTTCCTAGCACGACAAGGATGATCGCGCTATGACCCCATAGCGCGACACGAACCGCCACCTGTTCATCTTCTCCGATGAACGCGCTCGGTCGGGGCAGCGCGACCTCCAAGAACGCGCTACTGGAGTATAGCGCGTTCTCAGTCCGCGGCCGAAAACGGCAAGAACGCCCAAAAAAACCATCCACGCCCCCATACCTCCGTAGGAGAGGGGGAAAACAAAGGGGAAGACCCCTGGGGACCCCTAGCATGATTCTAGGCCCTCAAAACACGAATCCATGCATTGAATCCATAGATCGGGCGAGCTCTCCCCAAATCATGGAAAAACCCAAAAACGCTCAAATGATCCCCTCTCGGCCTCCCCGCGGCCTATAAATCACGGAAAAGAACGGCATGAGGCTAAGGAATGTCACCCTACCTCAATGGAGCGAATGCTCCGCCGGATCGATCACGAATCACGAAGAATGCTCGAAGCTTCACGAACTCCCCACGCTTCCCACGCTCGCCGCACGCCCACGAGATCGCCTCACCGTCGCCCACGCGTCCGCGCCGTCGCCCCGCCGCCGTCCGTAGCCGGAGAGGGGCTCGCCACGTCCGAATGGGAGAGAGGGAGAGAGAGGGGGGCTCACGGTCGCGAGAGAGAGGAGGAAGAAGAAAGAGAAAAGGGAAAGAAAAAGAAAAAGGAATTAGGATTTATAGAAAATCCGAATTTTCGGAAAAATACCGAAAAATAGAAAAATACATTTCTGGAATCCTCGGAACGCACCGATCGCAACGGTACCACTCGTGCCCGGGTGAACGGCCCAGTTAACCCGCAGCGAGCGTCCGAAGGAAAAGCCGAAACACACACCGGGAATCGGAAAACACACGCGGAAAAGCCGCGGAACGCCTCCGGGCCTCCGAAACGACTCCGGATCGCGCCGATCCGAACACAAAAGATGTCCGAAACGAAATTTCGGACACAACAGAGCTGGACGCTCCGAAAACCAGATCCGGGACCCACGAAGAAGGATCCGAAAGGTCCGGGATATTACAGCCCTCCCCCCTTAAGGAATTTCGTCCTCGAAATTGAGAACAGCCAAAGGGGAAAGAAGAGGAAGACTCACTCAAACAGATACGGGAACTGCTGACGCATCTCGTCCTCACGTTCCCACGAAGCCTCACCACCAGAGTGTCGTTGCCACACGACCTTTACCAAGGGAATGACCTTGTTCCGCAGGCGCTGCTCTCGCCTATCCTCCACGCGGATCGGAAACTCTGGGAGAGAAAGATCTGGAGTCACCTCAGGCCAAACAGAAAACTCGAGCACATGAGAGTCATCGGGCATATACTTCCGCAACATCGAGACGTGGAACACGTCATGCACCGACGCCAACTCAGGAGGTAACTGCAACCGGTAAGCAACCTCACCGATGCGCTCCACAATCGCGAAAGGACCAATGTAGCGGGGACTCAGCTTCCCACGCCGTCCAAAACGCATCACCCCCTTCATCGGAGAAACTCTCAAGAACACACGATCGCCCACGGCGAACTCAAGAGGCTGCCGCCTACGGTCAGCATAGCTCTTCTGCCGACTCTGGGCCGCCAACATGTTCTGACGAACCAGGTGCACAACATCCACACATTGCTGCACCAACTCCGGTCCCGTCAAAACACGCTCACCCACCTCAAACCAATCAAGTGGAGTCCGACAAGGACGCCCATACAGAGCCTCATAGGGAGCCATGCCGATGCTCGAATGATAGCTGTTGTTATAGGCAAACTCCACCAACGGTAGGTGATGAATCCAACTCCCCTGCCACTCCAGGCAGCAGGATCTCAGCATGTCCTCCAAAGTCTGAATGGTCCTCTCAGACTGACCATCTGACTGTGGATGATACGCCGAGCTAAATGCCAACTCCGTGCCAAGAGCTCGCTGGAAACTCCTCCAGAATCCAGAAGTGAAGCGCGGATCTCGATCCGACACGATCGAAATGGGAATCCCATGCAACGGCACGATCCGCTCCACATACAGACGAGCCAACCTGGACACGCTCCAGCTGACCTTGACCGGTAACAATCGAGTCACCTTCGTCAGCCGATCCACCAGTAACCAAATACTGTCCTGCCCACTCGGGGTCCTTGGCAACCCCACCACAAAATCTGTGGTCACATGGTCCCACTTCCAAGCAGGAACATCCAAGGGCTGGAGAGTACCTCCTGGTCGCTGATGCTCCGCCTTCACCTGGTGACAGATCAGGCACCTGGCCACAAATTCGGCGACATCTCTCTTCATGCCAGGCCACCAAAACTGCCTCCGCAAGTTCCGATACATCTTCGTCGCACCCGGGTGTACAGTGTACCTGCTCCCATGAGCCTCGCGTAACACCGCACGACGAACCTGCTCCTCCGCTGGGACGTACAACCTGCCACGAAACCTCGCAGCACCGTCCTCGCCGAGCTCCACATCAGCCATCGCAAGAATCCGGGGCAACTCAGGATCCGCATGCTGAGCCTCTGTCACCTGACGACGGATAGCAGGAGTGACAGTCAGACTCGCAAGCACTGCCAACCCTCGCTCCTGGGGAATCTTGAGCCTGAAAGATACCTCGGGCACTTGTTCCCAGAGCCTCCACTTCCTCAACATCAAGGTACTGACCGCCACCTTCCGACTCAAGGCATCGGCGACGACATTCATCCTGCCCGGCTGATAAGACAGGGTGAAGTCATAGTCCTTCATGAACTCCATCCAACGCCTCTGTCTGAGGTTCAGATCTCTCTGCGAGAACACATACCTCAAACTCTGATGGTCAGTGAACACCTCGAACTTCTCACCGTACAGGTAATGCCTCCAGATCTTCAGCGCGAAGATCACCGCCGCCAACTCAAGATCATGGGTAGGGTAGTTCTCCTCATGGGGCTTTAGCTGCCGAGATGCATAAGCCACCACTCTACCATGCTGCATCAAAACAGCACCCAGTCCAACGCCGGAAGCATCTGTACACACCACAAAACCTCCCGATCCAGAAGGCAAAACCAACACCGGAGCCGAGGTGAGCAACCTCTTCAGTTCGCTGAAGCTCTGCTCACACTCCTCGGACCAAACGAAAGGCACATCCTTCCGCGTGAGCCTCGTCATCGGGGTCGCAATGCGGGAAAAATCCTGGATAAACCGGCGATAATACCCCGCAAGCCCCAAGAAACTCCGGATCTCCGTCACCGACCTCGGCCTCGGCCATTGCATCACAGCCTCGACCTTGGCGGGATCCACGGAAATGCCATCACCAGAAATCACGTGCCCCAGAAAGTGCACCTCGCTGAGCCAAAACTCGCACTTGCTGAGCTTCGCATACAACTGGTGATCTCGCAACGTCTGCAGCACCACACCCAAATGGTACGCATGCTCCTCAGCAGACCGCGAATAAATAAGGATGTCATCCACGAAGATGACCACGAACTGGTCCAAATACGGATGAAACACCCTCTGCATCAAGTCCATGAAGGCTGCTGGGGCATTGGTGAGCCCAAACGGCATCACCAGAAACTCATAATGCCCGTACCTCGTACTGAATGCAGTCTTCTCCACATCGGACTCGCGAATTCTCAGCTGATAGTAACCGGACCGCAAATCAATCCGCGAGAACACTCGCGCAGACTGAAGTTGGTCGAACAAATCATCAATCCGCGGCAACGGATACTTGTTCTTAACGGTCACTTCATTCAGCTGCCGATAGTCAATGCATAGCCGCAGACTACCGTCCTTCTTCTTCACGAACAACACGGGCGCACCCCAAGGGGAAAAACTCGGACGAATGTACCCCTTGGCCAACAGTTCCTGCAACTGCGCCCTCAACTCCCTCAGCTCAGCGGGGGCCATACGGTAGGGAGCCTTCGCCAAAGGTCCCGTACCACGTACAACCTCGATCACGAAATCGATCTCCCGCTGGGGAGGTAATCCAGGCAACTCCTCAGGAAAAACATCGGGAAACTCGCACACCACCGCAATGTCCTCGACATTCGGCTCCATCCGGTCAGACACAACCACAGACGCGAGAAAACCCTGACAACCTGAATCAAGCAATCGACGGGCTCGAATAGCAGAGATAAGGAATCGAGAAGAGGTGGAACGGATACCTTGGAAATAGAAGGTCCTCTTGCTCGGATGCTGGAAGTAGACCCTCTTCATCCCACAATCCACCACCGCTCCATGAGTCTCGAGCCAATCCATGCCTAGAATCACGTCGTAATCCCGAAGCTGCAATGCATACAACCTGCCTGGCATACTCCGCCCATCGATCCACACCGGAACCTGGTCGAAGCAATACGGAGTGACCATAAAATCACCCGAAGGCAACTCCACTGCCAAATCACAGGACAACTGGGTCACCGGCTCCTCGACGCTCGACGCGAAATCCTCCGAAATAAACGAATGAGACGCGCCAGAATCAAATAAAACCCGAGCCGCACAACCCAAAATCTGAACGGTACGTTCCACGAGCTGCGACGCCACTGCCTCTGCCCTGGTCAAGTGCGTGATCTGGCCACGAGCCCTCTGCCTGCCTCCCACACTAGCTGACCTGGGTAGCGGCGGATACTGTCCCTGCTGCTGCTGCTGCTGCGGAACCTGCTGCTGCGGCGGCCTCTGAGGACAGTCACGCGCCATGTGCCCTGGCTGGTCACACCGAAAACAGATGATCGGCGCCGTGCACTGCCTGCCTGGGTGGGTACCACCACACCGTGGACAAGGTCCTCGCGATCCACCCACTGATCCCTGACGCTGCAAAGGAATCGGCTGCTGTACACTGCCCGATGAAGCTTGCCCTTGATCCTTGTGCTTCTTCCGAAGACTCTTCTTCAAGAACTTCTTGATCTTCGAGCCGAAGGACGCAGATCCTGCCACTGACGCTGCCGGTGCCGGTACTCCTGAACCACCCGACGCATGCTGGAAGAAACCCTGCTGCTGGGTAGCCGACTGCTGGCTGCGACCTGACAAAGACTGCCCCTGGTTGATCGGTCCTCGAGTCCTCTGCATATCCATCTCCAAGGAAATCGCAACACGAGACGCCGTCTCTAGATCAGTGGCCCCATTCGCGATCAAATGGTGCCTCAGCTCCAACCTCAAGCCCTGCACAAACTGCGTCGTCCTCACCCTCTCATGCTCCATGATATGAGGTGCATACCGACCCAGCTCGACAAATCGGGCCCTATACTGCAACACGGACATGTCACCCTGCACCAGCTCCAGAAACTCCCGCATCCGCTGCGTAGCAACGACGTCTGGACAGTACGTACGCTCGAAAGCACTGACAAAGTCACCCCACTCGACCTGCTCAAGTGGACGAAACTGAAAGGACGTCTTCCACTCGGAAGACCACCACCTCCGAGCCGTACCCTGCAACTGGTTGTAGGCCAACCCCACTCTGTCCTCGGCAGTACTCTTCGCAGAACTGAACACCCGCTCCATCTCATCGAGCCAATCACGAGCCGCATCAGGGTCTGCCTGGTCGCTAAAGTAAGGTGGATGGAACTGCATGAAGTCCCTCACCGCTCGGCCTGGCCCACCCCTAGCTGACGAGCCCTCAGCAGCCTCTCCGCCAAACTGCTGAGACATGAGATGGTACATGCCACGGAAGAAATCCTCGGCCCCCGGAGCCCTCGCAGCATCCGCGGCCTCGGTAGCTCCCGAAACTCTGCTATGCTCCTCCTGGTCCCTCTGGACCCCCTGCTGGATCTCCTGACCTCCAGCCGACAGCCCCTGCTGAGAGCGAGAACTCCTCCTCGGCGCCATCCTCGCTCCTGAAGCACAAGACAGAAACACGGAAACGGCAATGTCAGAATAAAACACGCGGTGCCCAATGCCAGCGTCACATGTACATCATCGTTGTGGACTAGTGGACCAATACAATTACCTATGATTCTCATGTAATTCCACAACCGCGCTCTGATACCAGCTGTAACGACCCGAGAATCCGATTACCGGGAAGGCCCGATAACCCGAGACTCGTACCGCCACCCACGAGTCCGAAGACTCGGAAGGGTTAAAAGGATGGTGTGGAAACTACATAAGCATCACAGATAATTGCAGAAATTAAACAGTTATAATATTAAGCAGGAAATAAATTAACAATTTACATGGTCCACAATAAAGAACAATAATGACAGCAGTCCACGACTAGTACAGTGACAAGAAAGAAAAGTACAGCTACACGGGGCATACCCCGGCTCTGACCTCTGGCACTACCTCTGGGCACCCGCACCACGCTGCGCTCCTGACGCGCTCCCCGAAGGTGGCGCCTCACCTGAAACACGGTGAAAACACGCAGGGAATGAGTCTCAGAACAAGACTCAGTAGGGATCACTCGAACCCTACCTCAAAAACGAGAAACCACTACTCTAGCGGTAGGAAAGTACCTCGGAAAGGAAAGCCCTGTACTCTACAGAACTAGACCCTACGGCACGTAAACCGACACACGTGCCACGGTACGAGAAGACCGAAATCAACGGTCGAACCGTCAAAACCCGAAGGTCGGAAACACACGACTGACAGTCTAACACTCCGTACTCGACAGGAGTACCACCCACTAGAAGCACAGCCGGTAGCGTCCCCTGACGTCTTACACCGCACCGCAGGTGAACCGCCTGACGTGGTAGGTCCTACCCGAGGCGCGAACACCGTACAAGTAACCGCAAACAAGTGACTAGCTGGGGTCACGCCCGTCGACGTGGGTCCAACCGCCCCCAACCACGTGTGCACACACAGACCTTGCGTCACTAGGTCTGGTCCTCTGACCGGTTTTCCCCCGTAGCCGGACTCTGGCTACCGACGAGGGGCCTACGGTAACCGGTCCACAAACCGTCTCGAAAGGTGGGTGCCCGTACACCACTCCTAGGTGAGACCAGCACCTCGTACTGGTGGGCTACGACTAGTGGAGGGTCACTGAAGGAGTAGACTCTCGAGTCAACGGAAAACAACGTCCGAAACCGACAACGTGTGGGAATCACCCCACGCACCAGCCCCGTCGCACGGTGACCATGGTCGGAAAAGAAACAGATGCATTGCCCACGGTCAAACGCCTAACCGAGGCAAACGGGACTTCCGGACACCAAAGACACGGTCACGGAACTCCACGGGGTGCCCGGGACGCACACACGGCCCAAGGGGAACACCCAACAACGAACAAAATCGCGCTAGGGCTACCTAGCGCGACAGGGCATGTCGCGCTAGGGTCCCCTAGCGCAACAAGGGTTGTCGCGCTATGGCCCCATAGCGCGACACGGACCATCCCGCTAGGTCTTCCTAGCACGACAAGGATGATCGCGCTATGACCCCATAGCGCGACAGGAACCGCCTCCTGTTCATCTTCTCCGATGAACGCGCTCGGTCGGGGCAGCGCGACCTCCAAGAACGCGCTACTGGAGTATAGCGCGTTCTCAGTCCGCGGCCGAAAACGGCAAGAACGCCCAAAAAAACCATCCACGCCCCCATACCTCCGTAGGAGAGGGGGAAAACAAAGGGGAAGACCCCTGGGGACCCCTAGCATGATTCTAGGCCCTCAAAACACGAATCCATGCATTGAATCCATAGATCGGGCGAGCTCTCCCCAAATCATGGAAAAACCCAAAAACGCTCAAATGATCCCCTCTCGGCCTCCCCGCGGCCTATAAATCACGGAAAAGAACGGCATGAGGCTAAGGAATGTCACCCTACCTCAATGGAGCGAATGCTCCGCCGGATCGATCATGAATCACGAAGAATGCTCGAAGCTTCACGAACTCCCCACGCTTCCCACGCTCGCCGCACGCCCACGAGATCGCCTCACCGTCGCCCACACGTCCGCGCCGTCGCCCCGCCGCCGTCCGTAGCCGGAGAGGGGCTCGCCACGTCCGAATGGGAGAGAGGGAGAGAGAGGGGGGCTCACGGTCGCGAGAGAGAGGAGGAAGAAGAAAGAGAAAAGGGAAAGAAAAAGAAAAAGGAATTAGGATTTATAGAAAATCCGAATTTTCGGAAAAATACCGAAAAATAGAAAAATACATTTCTGGAATCCTCGGAACGCACCGATCGCAACGGTACCACTCGTGCCCGGGTGAACGGCCCAGTTAACCCGCAGCGAGCGTCCGAAGGAAAAGCCGAAACACACACCGGGAATCGGAAAACACACGCGGAAAAGCCGCGGAACGCCTCCGGGCCTCCGAAACGACTCCGGATCGCGCCGATCCGAACACAAAAGATGTCCGAAACGAAATTTCGGACACAACAGAGCTGGACGCTCCGAAAACCAGATCCGGGACCCACGAAGAAGGATCCGAAAGGTCCGGGATATTACAGCCCTCCCCCCTTAAGGAATTTCGTCCTCGAAATTGAGAACAGCCAAAGGGGAAAGAAGAGGAAGACTCACTCAAACAGATACGGGAACTGCTGACGCATCTCGTCCTCACGTTCCCACGAAGCCTCACCACCAGAGTGTCGTTGCCACACGACCTTTACCAAGGGAATGACCTTGTTCCGCAGGCGCTGCTCTCGCCTATCCTCCACGCGGATCGGAAACTCTGGGAGAGAAAGATCTGGAGTCACCTCAGGCCAAACAGAAAACTCGAGCACATGAGAGTCATCGGGCATATACTTCCGCAACATCGAGACGTGGAACACGTCATGCACCGACGCCAACTCAGGAGGTAACTGCAACCGGTAAGCAACCTCACCGATGCGCTCCACAATCGCGAAAGGACCAATGTAGCGGGGACTCAGCTTCCCACGCCGTCCAAAACGCATCACCCCCTTCATCGGAGAAACTCTCAAGAACACACGATCGCCCACGGCGAACTCAAGAGGCTGCCGCCTACGGTCAGCATAGCTCTTCTGCCGACTCTGGGCCGCCAACATGTTCTGACGAACCAGGTGCACAACATCCACACATTGCTGCACCAACTCCGGTCCCGTCAAAACACGCTCACCCACCTCAAACCAATCAAGTGGAGTCCGACAAGGACGCCCATACAGAGCCTCATAGGGAGCCATGCCGATGCTCGAATGATAGCTGTTGTTATAGGCAAACTCCACCAACGGTAGGTGATGAATCCAACTCCCCTGCCACTCCAGGCAGCAGGATCTCAGCATGTCCTCCAAAGTCTGAATGGTCCTCTCAGACTGACCATCTGACTGTGGATGATACGCCGAGCTAAATGCCAACTCCGTGCCAAGAGCTCGCTGGAAACTCCTCCAGAATCCAGAAGTGAAGCGCGGATCTCGATCCGACACGATCGAAATGGGAATCCCATGCAACGGCACGATCCGCTCCACATACAGACGAGCCAACCTGGACACGCTCCAGCTGACCTTGACCGGTAACAATCGAGTCACCTTCGTCAGCCGATCCACCAGTAACCAAATACTGTCCTGCCCACTCGGGGTCCTTGGCAACCCCACCACAAAATCTGTGGTCACATGGTCCCACTTCCAAGCAGGAACATCCAAGGGCTGGAGAGTACCTCCTGGTCGCTGATGCTCCGCCTTCACCTGCTGACAGATCAGGCACCTGGCCACAAATTCGGCGACATCTCTCTTCATGCCAGGCCACCAAAACTGCCTCCGCAAGTTCCGATACATCTTCGTCGCACCCGGGTGTACAGTGTACCTGCTCCCATGAGCCTCGCGTAACACCGCACGACGAACCTGCTCCTCCGCTGGGACGTACAACCTGCCACGAAACCTCGCAGCACCGTCCTCGCCGAGCTCCACATCAGCCATCGCAAGAATCCGGGGCAACTCAGGGTCCGCATGCTGAGCCTCTGTCACCTGACGACGGATAGCAGGAGTGACAGTCAGACTCGCAAGCACTGCCAACCCTCGCTCCTGGGGAATCTTGAGCCTAAAAGATACCTCGGGCACTTGTTCCCAGAGCCTCCACTTCCTCAACATCAAGGTACTGACCGCCACCTTCCGACTCAAGGCATCGGCGACGACATTCATCCTGCCCGGCTGATAAGACAGGGTGAAGTCATAGTCCTTCATGAACTCCATCCAACGCCTCTGTCTGAGGTTCAGATCTCTCTGCGAGAACACATACCTCAAACTCTGATGGTCAGTGAACACCTCGAACTTCTCACCATACAGGTAATGCCTCCAGATCTTCAGCGCGAAGATCACCGCCGCCAACTCAAGATCATGGGTAGGGTAGTTCTCCTCATGGGGCTTTAGCTGCCGAGATGCATAAGCCACCACTCTACCATGCTGCATCAAAACAGCACACAGTCCAACGCCGGAAGCATCTGTACACACCACAAAACCTCCCGATCCAGAAGGCAAAACCAACACCGGAGCCGAGGTGAGCAACCTCTTCAGTTCGCTGAAGCTCTGCTCACACTCCTCGGACCAAACGAAAGGCACATCCTTCCGCGTGAGCCTCGTCATCGGGGTCGCAATGCGGGAAAAATCCTGGATAAACCGGCGATAATACCCCGCAAGCCCCAAGAAACTCCGGATCTCCGTCACCGACCTCGGCCTCGGCCATTGCATCACAGCCTCGACCTTGGCGGGATCCACGGAAATGCCATCACCAGAAATCACGTGCCCCAGAAAGTGCACCTCGCTGAGCCAAAACTCGCACTTGCTGAGCTTCGCATACAACTGGTGATCTCGCAACGTCTGCAGCACCACACCCAAATGGTACGCATGCTCCTCAGCAGACCGCGAATAAACAAGGATGTCATCCACGAAGATGACCACGAACTGGTCCAAATACGGATGAAACACCCTCTGCATCAAGTCCATGAAGGCTGCTGGGGCATTGGTGAGCCCAAACGGCATCACCAGAAACTCATAATGCCCGTACCTCGTACTGAATGCAGTCTTCTCCACATCGGACTCGCGAATTCTCAGCTGATAGTAACCGGACCGCAAATCAATCCGCGAGAACACTCGCGCAGACTGAAGTTGGTCGAACAAATCATCAATCCGCGGCAACGGATACTTGTTCTTAACGGTCACTTCATTCAGCTGCCGATAGTCAATGCATAGCCGCAGACTACCGTCCTTCTTCTTCACGAACAACACAGGCGCACCCCAAGGGGAAAAGCTCGAACGAATGTACCCCTTGGCCAACAGTTCCTGCAACTGCGCCCTCAACTCCCTCAGCTCAGCGGGGGCCATACGGTAGGGAGCCTTCGCCAAAGGTCCCGTACCAGGTACAACCTCGATCACGAAATCGATCTCCCGCTGGGGAGGTAATCCAGGCAACTCCTCAGGAAAAACATCGGGAAACTCGCACACCACCGCAATGTCCTCGACATTCGGCTCCATCCGGTCAGACACAACCACAGACGCGAGAAAACCCTGACAACCTGAATCAAGCAATCGACGGGCTCGAATAGCAGAGATAAGGAATCGAGAAGAGGTGGAACGGATACCTTGGAAATAGAAGGTCCTCTTGCTCGGATGCTGGAAGTAGACCCTCTTCATCCCACAATCCACCACCGCTCCATGAGTCTCGAGCCAATCCATGCCTAGAATCACGTCGTAATCCCGAAGCTGCAATGCATACAACCTGCCTGGCATACTCCGCCCATCGATCCACACCGGAACCTGGTCGAAGCAATACGGAGTGACCATAAAATCACCCGAAGGTAACTCCACTGCCAAATCACAGGACAACTGGGTCACCGGCTCCTCGACGCTCGACGCGAAATCCTCCGAAATAAACGAATGAGACGCGCCAGAATCAAATAAAACCCGAGCCGCACAACCCAAAATCTGAACGGTACCTTCCACGAGCTGCGACGCCACTGCCTCTGCCCTGGTCAAGTGCGTGATCTGGCCACGAGCCCTCTGCCTGCCTCCCACACTAGCTGACCTGGGTAGCGGCGGATACTGTCCCTGCTGCTGCTGCTGCTGGGGAACCTGCTGCTGCGGCGGCCTCTGAGGACAGTCACGCGCCATGTGCCCTGGCTGGTCACACCGAAAACAGATGATCGGCGCCGTGCACTGCCTGCCTGGGTGGGTACCACCACACCGTGGACAAGGTCCTCGCGATCCACCCACTGATCCCTGACGCTGCAAAGGAATCGGCTGCTGTACACTGCCCGATGAAGCTTGCCCTTGATCCTTGTGCTTCTTCCGAAGACTCTTCTTCAAGAACTTCTTGATCTTCGAGCCGAAGGACGCAGATCCTGCCACTGACGCTGCCGGTGCCGGTACTCCTGAACCACCCGACGCATGCTGGAAGAAACCCTGCTGCTGGGTAGCCGACTGCTGGCTGCGACCTGACAAAGACTGCCCCTGGCTGATCGGTCCTCGAGTCCTCTGCATATCCATCTCCAAGGAAATCGCAACACGAGACGCCGTCTCTAGATCAGTGGCCCCATTCGCGATCAAATGGTGCCTCAGCTCCAACCTCAAGCCCTGCACAAACTGCGTCGTCCTCACCCTCTCATGCTCCATGATATGAGGTGCATACCGACCCAGCTCGACAAATCGGGCCCTATACTGCAACACGGACATGTCACCCTACACCAGCTCCAGAAACTCCCGCATCCGCTGCGTAGCAACGACGTCTGGACAGTACGTACGCTCGAAAGCACTGACAAAGTCACCCCACTCGACCTGCTCAAGTGGACGAAACTGAAAGGACGTCTTCCACTCGGAAGACCACCACCTCCGAGCCGTACCCTGCAACTGGTTGTAGGCCAACCCCACTCTGTCCTCGGCAGTACTCTTCGCAGAACTGAACACCCGCTCCATCTCATCGAGCCAATCACGAGCCGCATCAGGGTCTGCCTAGCCGCTAAAGTAAGGTGGATGGAACTGCATGAAGTCCCTCACCGCTCGGCCTGGCCCACCCCTAGCTGACGAGCCCTCAGCAGCCTCTCCGCCAAACTGCTGAGACATGAGATGGTACATGCCACGGAAGAAATCCTCGGCCCCCGGAGCCCTCGCAGCATCCGCGGCCTCGGTAGCTCCCGGAACTCTGCTATGCTCCTCCTGGTCCCTCTGGACCCCCTGATCTCCTGACCTCCAGCCGACTGCCCCTGCTGAGAGCGAGAACTCCTCCTCGGCGCCATCCTCGCTCCTGAAGCACAAGACAGAAACACGGAAACGGCAATGTCAGAATAAAACACGCGGTGCCCAATGCCAGCGTCACATGTACATCATCGTTGTGGACTAGTGGACCAATACAATTACCTATGATTCTCATGTAATTCCACAACCGCGCTCTGATACCAGCTGTAACGACCCGAGAATCCGATTACCGGGAAGGCCCGATAACCCGAGACTCGTACCGCCACCCACGAGTCCGAAGACTCGGAAGGGTTAAAAGGATGGTGTGGAAACTACATAAGCATCACAGATAATTGCAGAAATTAAACAGTTATAATATTAAGCAGGAAATAAATTAACAATTTACATGGTCCACAATAAAGAACAATAATGACAGCAGTCCACGACTAGTACAGTGACAAGAAAGAAAAGTACAGCTACACGGGGCATACCCCGGCTCTGACCTCTGGCACTACCTCTGGGCACCCGCACCACGCTGCGCTCCTGACGCGCTCCCCGAAGGTGGCGCCTCACCTGAAACACGGTGAAAACACGCAGGGAATGAGTCTCAGAACAAGACTCAGTAGGGATCACTCGAACCCTACCTCAAAAACGAGAAACCACTACTCTAGCGGTAGGAAAGTACCTCGGAAAGGAAAGCCCTGTACTCTACAGAACTAGACCCTACGGCACGCAAACCGACACACGTGCCACGGTACGAGAAGACCGAAATCAACGGTCGAACCGTCAAAACCCGAAGGTCGGAAACACACGACTGACAGTCTAACACTCCGTACTCGACAGGAGTACCACCCACTAGAAGCACAGCCGGTAGCGTCCCCTGACGTCTTACACCGCACCGCAGGTGAACCGCCTGACGTGGTAGGTCCTACCCGAGGCGCGAACACCGTACAAGTAACCGCAAACAAGTGACTAGCTGGGGTCACGCCCGTCGACGTGGGTCCAACCGCCCCCAACCACGTGTGCACACACAGACCTTGCGTCACTAGGTCTGGTCCTCTGACCGGTTTTCCCCCGTAGCCGGACTCTGGCTACCGACGAGGGGCCTACGGTAACCGGTCCACAAACCGTCTCGAAAGGTGGGTGCCCGTACACCACTCCCAGGTGAGACCAGCACCTCGTACTGGTGGGCTACGACTAGTGGAGGGTCACTGAAGGAGTAGACTCTCGAGTCAACGGAAAACAACGTCCGAAACCGACAACGTGTGGGAATCACCCCACGCACCAGCCCCGTCGCACGGTGACCATGGTCGGAAAAGAAACAGACGCATTGCCCACGGTCAAACGCCTAACCGAGGCAAACGGGACTTCCGGACACCAAAGACACGGTCACGGAACTCCACGGGGTGCCCGGGACGCACACACGGCCCAAGGGGAACACCCAACAACGAACAAAATCGCGCTAGGGCTACCTAGCGCGACAGGGCATGTCGCGCTAGGGTCCCCTAGCGCAACAAGGGTTGTCGCGCTATGGCCCCATAGCGCGACACGGACCATCGCGCTAGGTCTTCCTAGCGCGACAAGGATGATCGCGCTATGACCCCATAGCGCGACAGGAACCGCCTCCTGTTCATCTTCTCCGATGAACGCGCTCGGTCGGGGCAGCGCGACCTCCAAGAACGCGCTACTGGAGTATAGCGCGTTCTCAGTCCGCGGCCGAAAACGGTAAGAACGCCCAAAAAAACCATCCACGCCCCCATACCTCCGTAGGAGAGGGGGAAAACAAAGGGGAAGACCCCTGGGGACCCCTAGCATGATTCTAGGCCCTCAAAACACGAATCCATGCATTGAATCCATAGATCGGGCGAGCTCTCCCCAAATCATGGAAAAACCCAAAAACGCTCAAATGATCCCCTCTCGGCCTCCCCGCGGCCTATAAATCACGGAAAAGAACGGCATGAGGCTAAGGAACGTCACCCTACCTCAATGGAGCGAATGCTCCGCCGGATCGATCACGAATCACGAAGAATGCTCGAAGCTTCACGAACTCCCCACGCTTCCCACGCTCGCCGCACGCCCACGAGATCGCCTCACCGTCGCCCACGCGTCCGCGCCGTCGCCCCGCCGCCGTCCGTAGCCGGAGAGGGGCTCGCCACGTCCGAATGGGAGAGAGGGAGAGAGAGGGGGGCTCACGGTCGCGAGAGAGAGGAGGAAGAAGAAAGAGAAAAGGGAAAGAAAAAGAAAAAGGAATTAGGATTTATAGAAAATCCGAATTTTCGGAAAAATACCGAAAAATAGAAAAATACATTTCTGGAATCCTCGGAACGCACCGATCGCAACAGTACCACTCGTGCCCGGGTGAACGGCCCAGTTAACCCGCAGCGAGCGTCCGAAGGAAAAGCCGAAACACACACCGGGAATCGGAAAACACACGCGGAAAAGCCGCGGAACGCCTCCGGGCCTCCGAAACGACTCCGGATCGCGCCGATCCGAACACAAAAGATGTCCGAAACGAAATTTCGGACACAACAGAGCTGGACGCTCCGAAAACCAGATCCGGGACCCACGAAGAAGGATCCGAAAGGTCCGGGATATTACAGAGCGTGACGCCCGGATAGCGGAGCTAGAGGAGGAGCGACGGCGGGAGGCTGAGGAACTTCCTCGTGACGTGTTGGAGCTACGGATTGCCCTCGAGCTGTCGAGGAGAGAGGCAGTGAGAGAGAGGATGGAGAGAGAGAGAGAGGGAGGAGAGGAGGGCCTTAGAGTCCCAGATGATGGAGCTCCGAGTGAGTCTTGGTACAGCGGAGGGGAGGCTACGGGAGAGCGAGGAGCGGTACCAGAGGGCGAAGGAGCGCGGGGCGTGACTTCGTCAGTCTGGTTCGTTCTCTATAGGCAACTTCTTGGTCTCCTCGGCATAGGAGCGGCGTCGTGCCTTTGAGGCCGGCGTGGCACCACAGGGCGAGGAGAGCACCGCCTCTTAGAGTTTGCGGAGGCCCCCTAGGGACCCCCGTCAGAGGAGGGAGGAGAGGGATGATCAGGAGGGTGGTAGCGAGAGTTAGAGAGTTGCGTGTACACCCCACCCTCCTCACTTTATGATGTATAACTGACTATTTGCTTATGTGAAATGAAATGGTTCCTTCTGTTGTGTGCACTTTCCCTTTGCCATGCTTCTTTTCTTGCATCTGTTCTTTCGAGGCACGTTTCACGAGACCTTACCCCGAAAAGCAGAGAATTATGCCTTGCACGGAGGGATCCTCTTTTTTCTTTTTCTCCCTCTTTTTTGGGCACGTCTAGGCCCGGGGACGTGTCTTAACTTTCAAATTCAAATTTAATGTGCTAGGCAGCCCTTCTTCTTTCGTGCCTTGCCCGCAAACGAGCCCGCCTCCCATCGAGATTTGCTCGCCTATCTTCGTCTTCTTCCGCTCTCGATCGATGGAGTTTGGTGGGCCAAATCGTGATGAAGGGAGAGAGGGGTGAGGAACTCCTTACCCAAGGAGGGACGCGCAAGAGCACGGAGAGGCATCTATGGAAGAGGAAGGGCCCCTTCGGGCACTTGAGGGACCCAAGGGGCCCGATGGCACGGAGGGAGGTGAACATGGCCTGGTAGGTCCTCCGATCTCCTCCTCTTTGATTCGTTTTGAGTTTGGAGCGAGCCGTGTGAGAGGGGGAAGAGGGTTCGGCGAGTGTTACACTCGAATGATTGACGCGTCCTTGACAAGAGACGCATTCTGGTTGTTTGGCGTAAGACCCTTCTTTCTTGATGTAGGGTATGGTAAGGACCCCGGGCTTGGCCGATGAATGGGCGAGCGCTGATGAGCCGAGCCGTGTCAGGAAGGAGAGTCGCGGCATGGCGAAGCTTGAGGACTGGCGCATACGTCTCCCTGGACAGCAAGGGAGCGTACTGGTACAGGACAGTGCCGACTTCCTACGGCAGCGGCGGGAGAGTCATGTGGGACCTCTCCAATCCGGGGATGCGCGTGACATCTACGCTTGCGTGCCCAACTAGCAGAGGCCAGGCGGCAGCTGACCGTCAGTCAACAGGAGTTGGCGATCCTGGTAAGTTAAGTGTTGCATTTTTTATTTAATTAAATTTTTTTTTGGAGCTTAGCCGATGGCCATCGTTTGTTTGTTCCAGCGTGCCCAGCAGGCAGCGATGGCAGGAATGGCTGGCGGTGCATCTTCCAGCTCCTTGGCCCCTTTCCTTGCGATTGTCTCCCTCCAATAGCAACTTGCCGATGCGGTGGTCCACGCGGCCCGGGCTGAAGAGGAGCGTGATGCCTGGGTAGCGACTGTGGCGGAGCTACAGCATCACAGTGAGGAGAGGCCACATGCGGACATCCTAGAGTTGAGGGTGTTGCTCCATGTGGCCAAGAGAGAGACGGAAAGAGAAAGGCTAGAGAGGGAGAAGGAGAGAGAGGACAGAAGAGCCATGGAGGCCTAGGTGAGGGAGCTCCAGCTAGGCCTTCGAGCTATGGGACAAAGGCTAGAGAGCATGGAGGCAAGCTATGAGAGGGCACGAGAATTCGGGGCGCGACTACGCCAGTCTGGCCAGCTCCATATGGGCGGCTTCTTTGCTACGCCAGGGGAGCATCAGCAGGTCTCTGCTGTCGAGCAGGCGCCACGAGGCGAGGCGAGTGCTGCTGTACGGGGCTCCAGAAGGCCCCTGAGGGACCCTCACCTTAGGGGAGAAGAGAGGGAGGCCTAGAGAGATGAGTGTGAAGGTGATGGCGAGAGTTGGCGAGCTAGCATACGCTTCCCCTCTATGATTGTGATGTTTATGACAGTTTATGCAAACTTATGAATGGAGTGATTTGATTTCCTACGTTCCTTCTTTCCTACGCTTCTTCTCTTTTACTGTTTCTATGTGACGTGCTCGACAAGGCCTAGCCGCGAAACAGAGACTCGTGCTTTGCCATGCCCCTCTTTCCATGAGAATCTGCCATCAAAGTCAACAACAACGGCCTTCGCCTGTTCCCTATTGCATCCATTCGGACTTGATGGATCATTTCTGAGTCGTCGTGTCTCACCACTCAACCAGCTTCCCTGTGCGAGCGGCGAAGTGACACATGGGACCGCAAGGAAGGTGCCCTAGCATGAAGGGGGTTATGGCTCGCACTTCTCCCATTCCCATAAATACCTCCCCTCCTTGTTCTCCCAAGGACATCGAAAGCCATCTTGAAGAGTAGGGGCTTCCACAGTACGGAAGAGCTAAGAGTTCTAAGACTTGAGATAGAGGCCGAATCTTCCCACTCTTCTAAGAGAAGCAGGTCCAGTGGTAGCAGCTCTCGGAGACTCTCGGAGCTTGAAGGGCAACTGAATGAAAGGACCCAATCGCAACTTGTAAGCTGAGCTTGCTCGTCTCTTCTTTTATTCTTTCTTCCTCTCTTCTAACAAAACCTCTCCTTGTGTATGCGCAGGGTGTGATGAAATCACACATTCCATGGGAGTTGGTAGTGGCTGCATACCGAGGTCTCCCGGATTTTCAGAAGGCCAGGCTAGACGTGATGGGGCTTGGAGTCTTTCTTCGGATCGAGCCGATCAGGCTCGACCTTGCCCTCGTCCAAGCATTGCGTGAAAGGTGGGATCCAATGAGCCGTGCCTTCCTGATGCCTTGGGGGCACATGGTGCCCAGCCTGGAAGATGTGGTCCGAATTACGGGCCTGAAAGTGGATGGCGAGGCACTGACCGGTATCACGTACTCCGACTATAGCGAGGCTGCGCAGAGGTTACTAGGGGTGGACCTAGATGATCGCAAGAATAGGTCCATAGCCAAGATGCCTATCATGGAGACACTGGGGCTTACTGATGTTCAACCTCGTGATGACGAGTCCTCGGAAGAGTTTTTGGAGAGAACTGAAAGAGGATGACGTGCCGTCTACTGTGTAGATGCGAGCAATTGGGAGAGGGCCAACATGGATTTGAGGAGATTCCTCTTCTTCCTGTTGGGAAAGCTGTTACTGGGCTCGAAAGGAGACAGCATTCATTGCCGCTTCTTAGAATTCCTGGTAGACCCTGAGAAAGTGGGACGATACGCCTGGGGGGCAGCCATGCTGGCGCATCTATTTGCGGGTCTGTCTAAAAGAGCAGATCGAGAGGTAACAGTGAGTGGTTTCACGCCGTTCATCCAGGTACCCAGCTTCTTTCTTAGCTTCAACTGTATTTCTTTTTTTGATGATGTTCATAACATATGACAAGGCAGTTGTGAAGCTATTATTACCTTCCAATGGGAAAGGCCCATCATTGGCGCCCAATGGCGGTGCCGTTGGCGAGGCGGTGGCAGCCCATCATGAACCCGACCCCTATGTCCTACTAGCTGATGATGATGAGACGCGAGTTGCAAGAGTTCCCTACAGCAATGGTGGTTACCAATCGCCATCCATTTATTTTATGCTGTTTTGTCCTTCTCGTAAATAGAAAGATTTGCCTGACTTAGTTGATCTGGAGGC